>PVJL010002145.1:55639-213609 GCA_004026885.1 Lyroderma lyra | reverse complement strand
CAGTCAAGCCTCGGGGCTTTCCCCCTCAAGGTCTTTTCTCAAGTTTCTCCTGTTGCCTGGAACTCTCTTCTTACCACTCACCTGCTCTCCGTGGCTACTCTTCCTTCAGATCTCAGGGCATGCCGCTTCCCCACAGAGACCCCCCAGCACCAATGTGTCCCTTTCATAGCACTAACACAGCTGCAATGTCACATTTGTGCGTTAGCTCTTACTGATCTTTGGTTTTCCCATTAGATAATGGGCATCTCCAAGAGAGAAGAGTAATTCCAGACTCTATTCACTATTTTTGTAAATCCCAACATGGGAAGGTGTCTGGCACATAGTCCTTTGGGTGTTCAATAAGCATTTGTTGGATGACTGATTGAATGACCACTATTATTAACTGAGTTTTTCCTGTGTGCTAAGTATTGTGCTAATTACTTGGTGACTCCCTATTGCATTCAGGAGGAAATACCGATAATCCCCATATAGCACGGCATGTCTTATAACGTGGTTTCACTCTAACTAAAGTTTCAAGAATGAGGGAAACCCTCATACAACACAGCATCTTAGAACACGGTTTGAGAATTAGGTAAATCCCTATACAACATTGAGCATAATAAGAGCTTTTAGGAGCAAAAAGATATCTCATTCAAAATTCGGGAAATCCCTGAATAACACAGAATGTAAGAAAAGCTTTTACGAGCAAAAGATATTTAATGCATATTAATATGTTATACTTTTGGTGAAAACTGTTTTAATAAAGATATTTATCTTAATTATAAAAATATAATAGTATTTTTTTTTTAATTTTTGGAACCTAACCTCCTTTTCTGTACTAGTTCTTTGTTTCATATAACATGGATTCGCATAACATGGCACTTACTTATAACTACCATGTTATACAGAGGTTACCTGTACGTGGAAAACCCAGGGAGAGCAGTACCATAAGGAGGAAATATGGAATGCATTTCAAAGAGAAAGAAGAGGCAAATGTATATGTCAAATGCTGCTCATAGATCAAAGAAGATGAACCCTGAGATGTGACCACTGGATTTGGTACAGAGGCCATGGCTTAACAAGAGTATATTCAGTGAAATGAAAAGTAACAAAGGTCTGACTGGGAAGGAGTCAAGAAATGTAGGGAGGAGAAAATGTGAACAGAAATGTGGACAATTCCCTCCAGGAGTTTTCTTTAAAAAAACATTTCAGCTATACAAATACTTAGTTTATTACCCATAGACATTCATCATAAAATTATTAAGGCATCCACTTCAGCAAGAAGAATGTGTACTTAGAGGTAAGGCTCATAATGATCAGCACAGAAATGGCTTTTAAATATCAGTAAATTTAATTAGCTGTGAATTATTAATAAATTTAACCTTTATTTTTAAAAACTAAAAATAATTTTTTAAATTAATAAAGTGAGGGGTGGGTTGTTGGATGAAGAAACATGTCATGCTAAAACTGAAAATTTTCAGAACAAATGGCTATAATTATAGTGGAAATTTTAATACACATCTGTCAAGGGCTGACTCATTCAAATAACAATAAATCTTTACCAATACCAAAGTTTTGAGCAACAAAATAAAAATGTTTGTCTAATGAGCATTTGTACAACTCTGTTCAGAAAAATCAATATAGATTATATGGTGTTTTCAAGTACATATAAAACATTTCTTAATTCACCATATATATTCAAAGTCAAAAAGCAAGTCTCAATTTCAAACACTCATTCCCAAAAGGTATTAGTCACTGACCACAAGACAATAAAGACAAACTTAGATTGCTTTAATGATTGCTAAAGAATTTGTGGGTTAAAAACCAGATTATGATGGAAACTACAGAACCTTTAGAAAGCAGCTTTTAGCTATGAAACTATTTATTTAAAAATATGATTGAAAATAAGTGAATGATGTTTCAACTCAAAAGCCTGACAAGGAAAAGAATAAACTAAGAAAAGTAGAAGGAAATAACAATCATAAGATTAGAAATTAATCAATTAATTGCATTAATATGTTTATAATTAAATAGAAAAAAAGAAAGCAATCAATGATGAGGACCTACAAAATAAGAAAAGGTGTTTCTTTGGAAAAATTGTTAAGATAAATAAACTTCTAACTTAAATAAAAAGCTAAAGATAGAAAAGGCAAAAACAAACAGTATAAACACTATTAGTAATGAATAACAGAATTTATAAGGGACAACTGAAATATGAGATTAAAAGTAGACTAATATTTTCATAATCTAAATGTTTATTTATGCACATAATTCTTATTTATGTACATAAATTAAAGTGCAAATATGATTTTTTAACTATGAAGGAATAATACTGAAAAACTTGGACAATAAAAATGAAAATATGGAGAAACTAAAAAGTACAGAAAAGTACTCTAGTATAAATATTATTCAGGTGCCCAGAAAGAGATAATCTATTTATTATACAAATTATTTCAAAGAAGGGAAAAACAGTAAAATAGTCCCTTTTTTGGTTAAATTAGTGTAACTTTGGTTCCAAAATTGGACAAGAGCAATTTGAAAAAATTAAATCATAGACTAATTTACTTATAAATATACACATAAATCCTCTAAATAAAGCATTGAAACTTTGAATTTTATGTACATTTAAAAAGATTGTATAGTTACAAGGTAGCATTTTACTCAGAAATATAGGACTATTTCAAAATCTGAAACTATCAGATAATTAAGTTCATTGACAGATTAAAGGCAGGAAACAGTATACCCATCTCAATCAATACAGGAAAATAATTAGCTCATTTATAATAAAAGAATTCTTAGTTTACTAGGAATATTTAACTTCATGGTGCCCTGGGCCTAAAGTAGGTAGAGACGCAGGAAAATGGTTCATTCAACAATTCAAGAGGTAATAGGCCCCATGAGAGAGCACACTGCCTAATGTGACCAGGAGCTTTGCATCTGTGAAGTTGCCGTTTAATAACCCTCCACTCAGCCTCCTCCAGACAGGTGCATTTTGCAATAGGAAATGGTATACACTGATTTGGGTTGAGCAAGGGGCATGGGCATTGGCGGTGGGGGCCAGGAAAATCAGGCTGCTGGGGCAAGAGAATAGAAAAGCCATACAATGCTTTATAACTCTAATGGTATTCTTACGTCCTCTGGGCAGCCCAGAGCTGAGGCAGCTTCTAAGAGTCTACTCGCATTTAGGAAATCAGGTTATGCCATGGTGAATCTGGTCATTGTGATGCTGATGGCGTAGGTCACCATGTTCATATTCCAAATGACTCCCTCAGTTTGGCCAGTGTCTCTCTCTCAGCAGCAGGCAGGGAAATGGCTATCAAATAGCTGACTAGTCCATCCCATACAGTCAGAGAGCTAGAATAAGAAGGTCAATACCTTTGCAACTGACTCAATGCAATCCCTTTCAGTTTTTAAAACTGGGGGCTCCTAGCTTTGGTACCTACAATTTGATAAACATGACTCTGCCCATCCTCTCTATTCCCTTCATGTTGTTTCCATTAAAATATATACACCTGCATGTGGTCATTTTAAAACTCATTCATAAATTGAAATGTTGTTTGAGCTCATCCTCTTCACAAACCATTGTTGGCTTATGCCAAATTTGTTCAAAGTATTTTTTTTCTTGGAAAATTCAGATGTAGGGAGTTCCCTGGTTGTATGGTGGCTAGGCTTTGGCGCTCTCAATGCTGTGGCCTGGGTTCGTTTCCCACCCAGGGAACTACCCCACCACCACCAAAAAAAAAGAAAAAAGGAAAGAAAAGTCAGATGTGGAAACATTCTCTGTTACAGCCATAGTGTGTTTCAGATGAGTGTCCTATTCCACACTTTTCTGAAAGCAGGAAGATTATATTGCATCACTTTGATGACAGCTAAACATGTTTTGCTTCTTTTTTTTTTTTTGGGGGGGGGGCGGGTAGTTCCCTGGCTGGGAATCGAACCCAGGCCACAGTATTGAGAGCGCTGAAGCCTAGCCACTACACTACCAGGGGACACCCCTATGTTTTGCTTTTAAAACACTATGGACTTAGGCAAAGGGATAATTTCAGCAATTTCATTCAGAAAAGTTTCAAAATTATGTTTCATGTACAACAGTTTTCCTTGGTACACTTGAAGATGTTGGACAAAGAGTTTACCTAATTCTACCAGGCAGTGAGAACTTGGGAGATTAGGAAAAATCTCTAGGTGACAAGGAAGCACATACTCTTATATTTTGGGCAGAGAATCAGAAACACATTTAGTGTAGAGTGAATGAAAAGGGGCATTAACTGAAAAAAAAAATGAAAAAGAAAAGAAAAAATAAAAGGTGCAACTAGAAGATAACTGAGAGACATTCTTTGGGTTTTCTGACATCCGGTATGCTAAAAGGCAGATGTGGGGTAAAATCTGATAACCATCATCCAAGAAGCCGGGAAACAAAACATTTAATTATCCTTTGTCTTTCAATATAATAAGTACAGAGAGCAATAATACCATTTTTTAAAACTGCGAGACAATACTTGTAGCTGTGTCTCTTAAGCAGACAGTGTCACTCCTGCAGAATGAATTACCATGGAAGATAAATGGAAAGTCACTTTCATTGTACCCTGGAAGTATTTGTTAAAGCAATAATGATCATGGTCTAAGCCATTGCTCCCAGGATTAATGAGAGTCCGGGAGGAGTTGATGGTCCAAGATGCAGAGAAAAGTTGTTAAACCCCCCATAACTATTAAGTCCCTGATAATTCACTGTGGCTAAAGACTACGAATGCGAGGCAGGCATATCGGAGTGATGGGCCTGGGAGGGACAGCCAGAGATGGGTGGGTTTAGGGAAGATGTGAATTTTCCAGAGCCCATGAAAATGACTGCTTTTGTACAGTTAGGTATTTAAAGGCGTATGCACCCTCTTGACTCCACGTCAGTGTGAGGCTGCATAATTTTATCTTCCTGACAATAGCCCCACTCTTCCTTTCATGGCATTGACACTAACTTCTATTTCTCTTCATTCACTGCTTTACCAGTTATTTATGCTGTAAATGTTAATTAATACCTAGTGTTTGGGTGCTTATACGTTATGAGCAGAAAGAAGAGCAGCAGACATACAGTAAAAGAAAATATTCTCTGGAGTCGGTGGCAAGCTCTTTGCCACTTCAACTGAACTACCTGTGCATAGAAATACGTATTTTACTCCAGAGTAAAATATAAATAAGTCTATTAATTCCGAAAAAGCATGTGCCAACCAGAGGGTTCTAATGATGACAGTGAGTAAGCTGACCAACTCCATTAAAACTGAGCTGAAGGACTTCATCGCACTTCTGTATTTCTGATTCTGTACCGTGTTCATTTGACACGATCTCAGATTCTTTGTTAGGAGTCTATTATGGGCACAGAGGGCACACTGGCAAATAAAACAGGTATGGTTCCTGCTTTGAACCACTTCCTTTTCTGCAAGATGGTAAGTTTTCAATAAATATTAACTGTTATTATCATTATTATCATGATCATGATCATTATTATTATTTTACAGACAAGAGAGATAAGATCTTGTAATCATGTTCTCAAATGAGGGGTGCCACTCTTGGAAGTATCAAATACTTTGTTCCCACATTAAACATTCCTCATTGGGGTGGTTTAAAAATAATCATAGTAAATTCTAATTTTATTATCCCAGAAATATATTAAAAATGTAGATCTTTCATAATTCCTTCAATTAACAGTAGACACTTCTTGATTACTTTCTAATTAAATCATTTCACTCTAAGACTTGGTAATTACAACAAGAAGTTATTAAAATTAGAAAACATTTGCTAACTCAGTACTTTTGATTATTAAGCTTTTGTCATTTCATATTGCCAAACAGTCTATGACAATATATAAGCAAAGAAACTAATTTTAATGTCTTTAGCTGCAATAATTAACTACAGGTGTCCCAAACAATGCAATGTTTCTTTCTTATCACGTATTTCCCTGTAAAATCTACTGTTATTGTCACCAATTGGATTCCCCCCCCTGGCCTATTAAACTATGTTTTCCTCCTATAGTACTGCTCTTCCCATAGAAGAGAATCATATCCCTGAATCTCCTCCGCTTAGGCATTTTATCTTTCTTTGGTGCACTGATGAAAATACATCCATAGCTTATTATAAGAATCAGAGTTACTCTGCCTTTGATGGTTTTATCTGACTGATCACCACATTACAATCTATAGGACAATAAACTTCCCCAATCAGATACATTTCTGGAAAGAAAAACATCCATATTGCTGAGGTCTAAGAAACGCAGTACCGCAGTACCGTGTGATTTGCCATCTCAATATGTCAATAGGGTGACAATTTGCTTTCATCAGATTTCTTAGGAGGTGTGATATCTTTTATCTTTAGTGGCTGGCTCTTACTGAGGTGAAGGAACAGTCGGTAGATTGCTCTTTCCTTTAGGCAAGCCTCAGAGAAAATTAAAAGAGGCATTTCTATCCTGCTCCTTGCAAATCAGTGTAAGTAAGGGGTATACACATCATCCCTGATAGGAAATGGCTTTTGAAACATAAGATTGGATCCATAGAACCAAATGATCCCTGCAAGCTGCGATCAGTCAAAGTAAATTCCCCCAAATGTGATTCTGAAGCATAGGGTGAGGTGCTAATGGCTGTCTATTGGAATATCGGTTTGACAAAACGCACCTAGAAAAGATATTGACAAGCTCTTCAGTGTTCTAGCAGAAAAGAGATTCTTGAAATCAAGCCCATTGCTCCTCTGCCTGCCTTCTGCTGAGAAACCAAGGAAAGGATTGAGCAAATTCATCACCCCTTAACAAAGCAATAAGTGAAAACTGATGAGTCTCTGTGTTTGATGGAAAGGTAGTATCTTGTTCATGGTGAATAACAGCTTCCTATACTCTACACTGATCAGAGAACACTTCAGGATTCGTGTTCTATTTGAGGCACAATGTTTTCCTGAGGACAATGAGAAATGCCCAATGGCGGGGAAACATGGTGTGAAGCGTGAAAGGGAGAAGAGAATATAGGAAAGCTGAACCCAGTAACAGAAGACTAGAGGGTGGCAAGGCAGGGGCACTGTGGTTGCCTTCAAATATATAAAGGGTATCATGCCAGGGGTGTCACTACACAAAGGAGCAGAGGACAAAATAGGATACATGAATGGGAGTCACAGAGAACCTAATCTAAGGTCAAAACGGAACAAAAATCTTACAGCAGAATCCGCTAGGTCGGGTTGCAGTGGACTCTATTGAAAGTATTCAAGCAAACAATAAGATGTTAGGAAAGTGATGAAACTTGGATAAATGCCTGCATGATGTGAGAGAAGGAACACAGACTGAGAACTAAAAGCTCCATTTTCCAGGTCCAATTCTGAAAGTCACCAGTCTGGAGAGAGACCTAGATTTACCCTGAGTTTACACGTACAACTTTGGATAAATTACAAGCGAAGGGGGATGTCAGATTCCTAGAAAGATTGAGGAAGAGGTTTAAAGTCTGTGGATGTTCTTTAAAAATTCTGCATTGGTCTTAAGGCTGCGTTGTTTTCTTATTGCTGGGGTATATTATATGCACACAAATAACTGATGACAGGCTTGCACGCTACCTCAATGATGTAAATGTTTACATGCTTAAAATGTGTACATCCTGTGGAACTGTAAGAGAAATTTTTTAAAAAGGATTAGAGGAGTGTCAGCTAAGCCATTCAGATCTCAAATTTTTAAATTACTTAGGTGGCTTTAGGCATCTCCTCTACTCTGGAATTTTACAGTCTCGTCTGCAAAAGGAAGGACCAGATGAAAGCAACCTGAGGTGTGGTGGTGGTGGTGGTGGTGGTGGTGGTGGTGATGATTTATATACATAGCATATACATGTATGTCATGAATATGTGATGAAATGTAATGGCATAGCAAATGTCATCATAAGAGTATTCGTTTTGCAATGTGTACCACTTGTATTCATCCCTGGGGCCCTAGAAGATGCCTGTGTTGAAGAAGAACCTTGGTAAATTCCTTGATCCACTAAGGAGATTCACAACATAAGCTTGATATTTCTTGAGTTTTAACCATGCTGAGATAAGCCCAATATCTCCATTTCTGCATTAGAGCTATAAAGAAAACAATGTAAATCTTCCCAATGGCTTATTTACATGCCTTTGAGATATAAGATCATAGAATAGCAAAGCGGCAGGGGGTTTAGAGGCTCTCTAATCCCAACCTCCTTACTTGACAATGAGGACGGTGAAATCCAGAAATGTTAAGAGACTTAACTAAGGACACAAAGTTACTTTGGACCAAAGCTGATGATAGTTTTCAGGACTTCTAACTCCTTATCACATTACAGTCTTTCATTGAAACATATCACTTTCTCACTCACATGAACAAGTTCAATGGCTTTAGTATTCCTACCAAGGTTGTTGACATTTAGTTATAAATCCACACGTTAGGTAGAAATTCTACAAATTTGTAAACAACCTTGTTTAGTTTTGTCTGGCATATTTTTCACTCATTTCCACATTGAACCTGAACTTTCCATGGCTTCGGAGGAAACATCTCAAAGCTGGAGTGTAGAATCAGCAGGCCTATTCATGAGGGACTTGAAAAAAGCCCGGCTAGGATACTAATTCAATATGAACTGACGGCAGAGAGGGCATTCCGGGAGCAAATAGCAGCCTAAGTGGGTGAGTCTGCAGTCCATGGCAGGAAGAAGCAGCAGGCTGGTTTGGCTGGACAGGGAAACACACAAGCACAACTTCCAAACATCTAACTGTTACGTCATGAGGACTTGTTTGCCCAACACTCAGTGGATCTGGCAGATTATAAAGAAATCAGAACTGCCTCTGTGGGTAAGACTCATTCATATTCCATTCAAATAAGAATTCTGACAGGGCACTGAGAAAAAGTGGGGAAAATCCAGATGGTTCTCTTAGATTGCCAAAAAAAAAAAAAAAAGATGTGTAATTTGAAATTAATATCCCTTCAAGGCCTTGATAATCCAAATTTGATTTCTGATATTGTTCTTAATTTTCAAGAAGCTAGAAGGTTGGGTTATCTATGTGAACTAGTCAGGTATAATAATCAAAACAATTATTTGTAGAAAAAACTGAAATTGAGCAGATGGTTTGCCCACATGTAGGTACAGTGTTTGACGTGCAAAGAGATTCTGTGCTTGTTTGTTAGAATTGACCTGGGGTGGTTGGGAAATGATGCGGGGCTTGGATCAATATAGACACAAATCAGTTTTTCGGTATTTACAACAACTTGTGACCCTCCATCGGGGTTGAGATTATACAGAATGATTGTGGAAACAGAACAGTTCTCTATCAGGCCTGATCTGCTGACCTTCTGGAAGTTCTCCCGTAACTAACTCTAGTCTCCCAGGTAAAGGAAAGGGAGTACAATAAATAAAACCGCATTTGTAAGTAGACCCCTGGCTGGCATGAACACCTCCCCTGGTAGCTAGAACTGTAACCCTGCTGGAGCCAGAGAGAGCCCCCTGAAATGAATTCTCTTGCAATTTACTATGCATCTCCAGCTAAGTGTCAGCAGATATGCCACTCCCCAACCTGGGGAGTGAAGCTTTCCTTGTTAATGTGGCCAAAGTGTAACACAATTGCCTCTAGCCACTCACCAATCCAAATTATTTGATGTGGTTTTAATTAGCCCAAACCAGAGGCCTAGTAGTTATTATAACTCAACTATAGAAAGAGGAAAAATCAACTCTTTGTTTACTTCTGGTGCCCCAGACGCGTGAAGACACACCAAAATAACTGCTATTTATTTTACAAGATGGAAAAAATATTGACTGCCCTCTGGTCATAGAAGGCATTTTCTTTTGGGATTACAAGTGCAGAGATGAATTAGGTACACTTAGGATCAATATCTGTTTCTCTTCTTGGCTCAAGATGGGATTTGTCAAAATTCGAGAGCAGCTTCTATTGAGTGTCAGCTACAAATCCTTCCACTACCGAGTCATACACCTATTCAGGTTGAAATATAAAAGGCAAAGGGCTTTTTCAGCTACAATATCTGGGGTCAGGATGCTGAATCGCTTCTCTGCCTTTTCGTTTAATGAGGTTTAGTTTGATGAAGTGACCCTACCAGCAAAGAATGGAAGGGAGGAAGGGAACTGTGCTAGTAAAGAACAGTGACTCCTGGGGATGGAGGGAGATGCAGGCCAGAGATTCACCATGACCTCAGATAAAGAAAGGGAGGGAGGCAAAGGGGTAGAAGAAACTGTGGAGGAAACTATTCTGGCCAAAGATATTGGAAGACAGAAGCTGAAACACGGGGGAGAAATTTGCTTTCACTCTAATTCTTAGGACTGCAACAAGTAATTGATGTGATGTTCAACATATTTACTATCTTTGGGGATTCCAAGTCTTAGAAGATGTCTCTCTGCTTGGGTGCAGTTTGGGTAACAAAGTCACCAGATGTGCCATGGACCAAGCCAGCAAGGAGTGAAGTAAGACTTTGTGAAACTATTCCAGACACTCCTGAAGCAGGCTTTTAGGGGTTGGTATTTCACAGGCTAGGACACAAGTGAACATCAGCTAACCACAAAAGTACAGGTGCAGAAGACAGTGCATATGTTCACCTCTGGGCATGCTTAACAATCAAGAACTTACCAGGAGTAAATAAGTGTTTCATGTAGAATTGAGAAACAGTAGGAAGAACGAGAAGACAAGGTCCTGGACCTAAGGAAGCAAGCCTTTGGAGGAGGAGACGAAGCTAGCCACAAGTTTGTGCAGAATAAGGTGTGCTAAGCCAGGAGTTGATGGGCAACAATCACTGAACCATTAGATGCCACAAAGGCCACAGAAATCAGATAGAGAAGAAAGTTGTGTGATGTGAGAAAAGTCCTCTGTGGTGACATGGGTCTTCAACTAGACCTTGAGTAGTGAAAGAATTTGGAAATGTGGACAGAAAGGGGTAGACAATCTGAGCTCAGGAAACAAAGGGGTAAAAAGAAGTAGAGAAAGTCATGGTCACCATGAAGGGGGGGGGGGGGGGGGCGGCAATCACTTATCCCTGGTGGTAAGAAGAAGATGTTTAGGGACAAGAGAGACGTGAGTCCTCGTATAGTAAAGACACCAATGAGCACCATCAAATTTTAGTTCTTCTTCTCTTAAATGCCTACTGTGTAGAAACATTAAGAAATTAAAGAGATGATATGTAAATCGTCCATCCCAGTTGACAGCTCAATAAATGGAATTTCCCTTCTCTGCACCTACCCTCAGCTCAGGCAAGGAGGCTCTCTAATTCCATGTTTTCTGATGTCTTACAGTCACCTCTCAGGAAAATCAGCGGTTGTCTCACTGGCACATAGTGGCATCTGAGGGAGTCTTGACATAGAAAGCACAGCTAGTTCCTATGGCAGTTAATCTCGTTGTGCCCTCAGAAAAGCTCATGTCTGCTGGTCAGCTCCCATTCCCTGATTCTTCTCTTTTTGCCTGTGTTGCCTCTTTCCAATCTACTATGGTCTAGGAAACCACTGTGAGAACATGCCAAATTCATGTATCCCTGAAATGGGGATTAAAGATGAAAATGTCAATTAGTAATCCAGAGGTCTCCATATAACCAGATGTTAGTTTCATGTAAATTTTGATGTGTGGCTAGTTTTAAAAAGTATCTTCTCGGAGTTCCCTGGTGGTGTAGTAGCTTAAGGCTTCAGCGCTGGTGCTGTCAACGCTGTAGTCTGGGTTCAATTCCCAGCCAGGGAACTACCCACATACAAAATAAAATAAAATAAAATAAAAAGTATCTTCTCTTGGATAACACCATGAGCTTTAGATCCACTGTTGCATGATCTTTTAAAATAATAAAATTGCACATAATCACATTCAAGGCTGAACTTCTAGAAAGATTTGAGGGTGGCAAATTTGGTATATTACCCTATTATGTCAGTTACCCAATAAGCTAAGAATCTAGTCTCTTTCTCCAAAAACAATTTTCAGTCCTCTAACCTTCACCTGTGGGTAAATGAGTAACATCAATTAAATGTGGTGCTACTCAGATAGTTTGCATGTTAAAAGAGATGTCTTCTGTAACCAAACAGAAGTTCTAATGAAGAATTGTAGACCTCTCACTGAAGCAGGTGAAATTCTTGAGAGTGAAGAACTAAAAAGACCCTGTTAAACCTCATCAAGCGATGTGACTTCCCACCTTTCTTCTGTAGTTTTACCTACCAGCAAAGGGACTAAACCATTACCGTGAATATCAGAATGTGCTGCTTAGAAATACACTCGAGTGTCGGGTATTCTAGAGGGATCTCTTCTTTGACTTCTTTTGGACTTGACTTCCCCAGATGGACATCATGATAATTCCCCTTCTTCATGTCAAGGGTGTATCCTAGAAACAATTCACTTCTTTTCAGAACAAGATTTAAAATTCTTCAGAGGATAATACCCTCTGGGGTTAGCGTGGCTGCCTGGACTCTTCTATTATACAGTGAAACTGACTAGGATATTTCCAACTGAGAAAGACGTGTCTTTGGGTTAGATTTAACCATACAGGAGAATTAATATAAAGCGGTAATGGTTCATAGGCCAGCTCACTCGTCCTTGAAATTTCAGTGACTGGAAAAATTTGTCTCCTATTTCCTTTCCATTCCACTTTTTTAATTATAACTTGCTGAGGCACTAGCTAATACCCTTTAATCTCTTTTAATAACTACCTTATCCTCAGTTTCTCTAAGCATTCTTCTCAAGGCATCCACAAATCCAAGAATGCTCTTAAGATTGACTGACTGACTGATCTCTCAGTTCGGTTGATTTACTGACACGAGGTTTATTTCCCCCATCCTGGTTCTGCAGAGATGAAAGGAAGAGAAAGGATGTGAACTCTTTCTAGACCAGGAAAGGCCTAGCCCTCAGGAAATTTGAGAAGAAGACCAAGTGTGTTTTTAACTACCCTACCCCACATTTCCTTAATGTTTTATCTCTCAGAGCTCTCATCTTTCCTACCTAGCATCTTCTAACAGCTTCACCCTTTCCTGGAGTAGAGGAGATAATAAGCACTTCTTCTCATAGGAATTTCACATATTCAAGGAAGACCAAGTCATAAAGAGAAACACATCTCCACTGAAGGAATCACAGGCACCATGTCAAGCACACAGGGACACATTTATGGCAGCTGGCCCAGCCAAATGTATACAAGTCATGGTAGATTCGAAACCATCAATCAAGTCCTTCTTGTAACACTTGGACACATTTTGGGTGAATGACGTCAAACTTAAAAAATGAGCCTCTAAACTCAGAAGGCAAGGTGCCTGGCCTCAAGTAGTTTGCCACTGGTGCCCTTCGCCACAAGGAGTACATATTTATGGGAAGACAAGACAAGGCAGAGCAAAACAATGATGCCAGAAACCAAGTATTTATGAAAGCATCTACTCTGCTTGGTTCAGTGGGGGGCAAAATAGGCCTAGAAGATAGGGTCTTCATGTATGACAAAAGAGGAGAACAGTAGGCCGTGATCAAAGTTACAGTTCAGGAACTGAGTACCAAGAAGGTCAGTGCAGGGAGGCTAACGAGGGTCCATGCAGTCAAGGAAGTTTTCATGAGACTTGAAGAGTGCTTCATGTTTAGAAACAAATGAGATAATGAAAGAGAGAGAGAGAGAGAGAGAGGGATATCAATCAGTACAAACATGGAATGGGTATAATAGGAAGCACAGGTCAGCCTTCTGAATTAGACCAGGTTAGAGATAGGTAATAGATACAAAATATGAAATTCCTAGAAAGATGTTTTAGATTTATTAATATAAGTGGATGGCTGATTTGGATGATTAGAAGAGAGTGTCAAGTCATACACAGGTAAGATACATATTTGCTTTACTGGAGGAGACCCGTCTTATAAGCTAAAGAAAACAGGTTCTGCCCAAGGAAGGACGGAATGTAGGTAAAATACGCATATCCTTCTAGCACCCACCATCAGTTTTGCACACAGCAATTCCACACTCCCAAGACCCCCCAAACCCCTTTAGTTCAAAGACCCTCAATGGACTGTATTTCTAAAGCAGCTCTATTCAATAGAAATATAGAAGCTGCAAATACAAGCCATATGTATAATTTTAAATTTCAAAAATAATAAGAAACACAGATTAATTTTAATTTATTTTATTTAACCCAATATATCCAAAATTTATCATTTCAGCATGCAAGAAATATAAAGCAGTTATTAACAAGGTATGTTGCCTTCATTTCTTCATACTACATTTTCAAAACCTAGTGCCTATTTTACATATCCACTCAAATTGGCCACATGTTAAGTGTTCAATAGCCCCATATGACTAATGGCTACCACAGTGGTTAGCTCACCCTAGAAATTTGCCAATCTTCAGTTTCAACCTCTCAGGTCACTACTTCCTTCAAAGGCTAGTCCAGTAAACTAACTCATCCTAAGATGCTGCTACTAGATAGCCATTATTTGCTATATCAGCCCTCTCAGATAATATTTTATCTTGGAGTGGGGACTTTCAGAGCCCAAGGCTGCTTGTTGAGAGAGAACACATGGGCGAGGAGAATTGGTCTGACGTTTCAACCAGATTGAGCGGGTGGAAGTCTGCATATGAAATTACCATCACACTCTCTCAGCCCTCCAACAGGTTGCACTCCAATGTGGTTCTGGAAGGATTGGTGGGTATTCAGTATGGATGGCTCTCTGCTCAAAAGATCCTCCTAGGATGGCTGGGCCTGGTATTGACACCAAGATGACCCTGAAGTATCCAGAAGGCCTAGAGTCACATAAACCTGTTCACCCCTTCCCTCTCTGAACAGCTGCTCTGTGGCCACCTTCCTTAGCCCATGCCTGATCTTCATGCTTTGTAAACTAACTGTGGAAATCCCCACAGGCTCTGAGACTGAGATCTAAAAAGAAATTATTTCTGTTCAAGGTCAGGGAAGTAGATGCCTGCTGCTCTGAAGCAGGTGCTTAACATGCTGCTTGGGGCTGCATTAAGGAAAGGAAGGTGACCTGACATAGTACTGGACATTGACTTCACAGACAATTGCAGGGGGGTCGTAGCTGGGGTTCTGGGTATAATGATTACAAAGGGATGCTGAAGAACATCAGAGTGTTGCAGAGAAGACACATTGGTCCAAGGGCAGAATCTTTAAAGTAGACTATAGATAGATGATAGACAGATAAATGATAGACAGATGATAGATAGATAGATAGATAGATAGATAGATAGATAGATCTATTACTGCTTTAACTTCACGCACTGCTGGGCCAATCACAAGGTGGCTGACTTTGGGCAAATTATTTGAATTCCTAATTCCTGGTTGCTCAAGGTAACCTGGGGTTATTAACCTCAGAAGACTGGTACTCAGATACACTTAACTGGGTGCCTGCCATAGAGTGTTTTCAATAAAGTATGGCTGTTCAATAAAAATAGAAAATTCACAGATAGATAGATGGATAGAGAAGAAGGGGCAGAGGACCAGGTGACAGATCAGAGCACTCACAGGGCACTCACACATACATACTTATGTGTATGCATCCAAATACACACACATGTAAGCATGATGTGTTCACTTATACCCACAAGCATGCACACACACACACACACACACACACACACACATTCATGATCAACCTTGCTTTGATATAATGAATCTCAGAATATTAGCATTCGTCTCCAACCTCTGTACCTGTAACCAACAGTTGCCTGCTTTACTACATCCTCTTTCTCTATGACCTTATAGAGTACTGTTGCCTCTTGTGGGCCTTGTCTCACAGATCCAGAAAAGTGAAAATAAAACTGTGATCTTATTGGGAAAGAAACACTTTGCCTTTCATCCACTCGTTTTGGCAGACATTTGACTCTCTGGCCACATGACATCATAGAAATGGATTATGCCACTTGTATACAAAACAGTGTGTCCCCTCTACAGAGAGCATCCAGAGGTACTTAGTGCAGACAGTAAATTATTATTCGTTGAAAGACCCTGATGCCCTGGAGTAATCACATTGTCCTTCTTCACTCACATCAGACACTGCATGAACCATGTGTCATTAATGCTATGACTAAATTCGTTGCTACATTTTATTCACACAAATCGTGGAGGGGTGTGAAGGAACCTTTATCAGAAGGCAAGCTGATTCAGTAGAATGTATAAGATGAACCAGGAGAGACATTGACAAGGAATTACTAGACCTAATGTGTGTTAGCTGTCCACAAGAAGAGGGGCATGGCCCTGACCTCTGGGAGATTAAATGACCAACCCATGCCAGTGAAAAAGCAATACTAGTAATACAACACTGCCCCTAATAAATCTGACTGATCCATGTTAAGTGATTACAAAGTACCTGGCTCTTTAGTACTTTGACATATTACCTAAATGAATTTGTACAAGATCAGTTAAATATTATTATCTCCCTTTGCAGATGAGAAAACTGAGAATTAGAGGACTAACTCACTTCCTCCAGGTCACACACCTTGACTGAAAGACACCAATGCTCTAGAATAGTAAGGGAGTCAAAATTCCAACTGAGTGTTACTGATTTAGAGACTGTATGTTTGACTGGCACAGAGCTTGTGGGTGAAATTTCTCCCAAGCACATACACTATTGACTTCTGTTCATGCAAGTCTAGTTGATCCTTCTGAAAACCAGATTATTCCTTGCCTCCACCGTAAGTCTCCGAAGTCCACCTTCTCTGCCATCTTGGGTAAGTCCTGTTTTTCCAAGTAGCCTATAAGTTATTTAAACATCATATCAGAAAAGAGTTAATAGTACCTGTTACTATTAATACTAGTGATATTAGCTGTTCCAAAAAAGGTACTGCTTATTCCTGGTTAGCAGACAACAGAACACCAACTCTGTCTTGCTCCTCGCTATAACCCCAGTGCCTCTTGACCACTGTGTGAAAAGCAGTATGCAGAGCATAGGGGATGGGGACGGGAGGCGTAAACAATCAAGCACCCCACTTTCCTACAAAGAACCAACATCAACTGTGGATCTGTGGCATTCCCTGTGGATATGTGGCACTCCCTCAATAAATACCATTTATAATGCAAATCAGAAAGTGGTAAGCACAGGAACAGGAATGGCAACCATTATGAGATCCAGAAAAGGGAGGAAGTGTGGGAACAGATCAACACTGGAACCTGAAACACAAGCTTCATTTAATCAGCTGCTAGCACCTGGATGCTTAGCTTTCGATACTTGGTATTTCACTCAAGGTTCCCTCATTGACAACTGATTTGGTTTCGAATCTATAGAATTTTCAATAAGAAACAAGAGTAGATATTATTATTTGACCACTGTGATCTCTGTTTTTCCTTCCAAACCCATTTCACTTCTCAAGTCAAACCACACCTTTCCTATCACTGTCATGACCTTCGTAGTGCCACACACATGATTTGAGTAAATCCTGTGTACCTTAAATGCCCACCCCTTGGGGCCTGTCACTCACAGATCCTTAAGTGAGTCATTGTATCACACCTGTCCTTCAGGTCAGAGGATTCACATTTCCCCCTTTCCAGAGGGGACCTCAGCTCTGCTCTCCATGTGTCCCAAATGGGATGCAGGAAGGACCCATTTCTCACATTGTACATTGTGGGGTCACCCCGTCTTTTGCCTGTGGCTCTTTGCCTCCCTGTGTGGCTGGCTTTGGCATTTGCCTGCAGCACCCAGGTCCCCAATTGCCATCACTACTGCTGCTGCTAGTGGGGAAGTCCTAACTCTGGAACGCTCGCTCTCTTTCTCATGACCCACTCTTTCAGAAGGTGCCTTACAGCAGCAGCTCAGTGCTGTCGCCTTCCCAAGGAACATCAGTCTTCTATGAGGGCTGGGTCAGGATGGGTTCAAGTACAGCCTCACTCTGCCAGACTGCTCATTCTGAGCACCCTCACAAGTCCTGTTTTGCTTCTCTGTGATTGGCTTTTGTCAGGTATAACCTACCAACCACAAGTTATGTCTGCACATGTCTGATCCTTGGGAGGTATGACCAAATGACCCAAGCAGGATAGTTAGAAGGACCTGGTCTGCTCAGAGCATATGGAAGCCCTGCATGGGTAGGAGGTATTGTCCATCCCTGCATGTGATCCTATCCGAGTGTCAGAGTCACATTCCGACAAGTCATGCCTGTCAGCCCAGAGAAAATAGAAATTTCTAGAATGACTAAATTGTAAGGTGACACTATCCTCTTTTTGCCACTTATTTTGTATCCTAATGCATCATATATATGCAAGATAAAATGACTTCTGAATGATGGAGGAGGTGGTTGACCAAGTGATTAAAAACTGACATAGACCCTGGGTAGTTGCTTTCTTGAATTAAAACAAAATTATCTCATAAAATTATTGAGAAATAATCATTATTATCAATACTAATAAAAACAATGAAGTTACAAGTGTTATTTTCTTTTTACATGTATGGGTGTTACCTTAATAAATACTAGCATTTTTACGTAAACTCCTAAATATTCTCATGTGGTTAATCTAGCCTGGGAATTTCTGTTGCCTATGATCAAGCTCTTCCTCTTGAAGGAGATGCGTTGGACAGAAACCTGGGGAGGAGTTTAAGCTGTGGGGTCCAGTTTAGTAAGAGATCATGAAAATAATGGAGAAAGGAGCACAGAATGCAGTGGAAGAGCCACAGAAGAACCTGCCTTACTCAGATGAAAGGAGCTAGGGATTTGGAGTGGATTCAAGGCTGTGATTTTAATTGGTTTAGGGTTCAATTAGGGGATGGATTTGGAAGCATTGAACACAATTATTTAAACTATGGTTTCATATTATTCATAAAGAGGTCATTCCAGATACTGTTCTATGACTGAAGCATAATCTCTAGAAGTGGAGGCCAGGAATCTGTATTTTTCCAGAAGTTCCCCCAGGTAAGCCTACTATGCAGTCAGGTTTGCAAACCTTAATTTTAGCACCTCAGCAAACTCAGTCCATAGTGACACTGCTCCAAGTACAAGGACATAAGAGCCTCATGCAAAGTATTCCGTCTTTGGACCACTCTGCTTTGTTAAAATGATCTATCACATAATGAGCCCAATGGATCTCTCCACAATATCCATCTCTGTGTCCTGCTTGCATCCCCTGGGACCCCATAGAACAAGCTGAATCCTTTTACTTGATGCTCAGCGATCTCATCCATAAAAGAACTGGAATGTCTTCTGATCCCCTGACCAGCCCAATGCAAGCCTGGCCTTCCTCTGTCAAAGTCATGGCTTTGGGCAAGCTGTGAATATTATTTTGGAACTCTTTTGAAGTGTTGGAGAAACTTCCTGCTATTTTAATTCTGCATCCATGTATAATATAACAACTCCACAATCTCAAGACTGAGCTACAATCTACTAACTCGGACTGCTCCTCTTATTGTTTGCTTGTTTGTACGTACCGCTGTTTTTCCTTCTTTCATCTCACATCCTTCAGGGTATTTTTTCCCCTTAGCTTCCCTGCAGCACAACTCTACAGATTTGTACCTCAGTAAAAGAGCCCAAAGGCATGCTGTTTCTGTGGATTCCTCCATCCATGCTACAGAAATGTCCAGAGGACTCAAGGCCTCTCCCCTTCGGGAAACTACTTTGAGCTTCCTCTCTCCTAGGTGAATCAAAGCCATGGGGCAGTGGGCATGGGCTCCATGCTACTGGTGACAGCATTTCATCTTTTCCCCCAAATCCTAGCTTGGCCTTTAGTAGAAGCTATACTGAACGAATTTATACAGTAAACTCTCTGTTAACTGGAACTCAAGCAACTGACTCTCTCAAGCAACTGGCAAAGCTGGTTGCTTGAGAATGCTGGTTGTTTGAGTTCCAGTTAACTGAGAGTCTACTTACACTTACTCAGCACCCACCAATCCCCATGGGGGCCGGTTACCTGGGAGTCCACTATATCAAAGGTATTTGATGTGACATATAATGTACAAGAACATGAAAAGAAATCAATTGTCACATTGCAATTATCTCTTATGCCTCTCCCTCAGCAACAGTGAAGAAATGGATGAAGGTCACTTATCCTCAAACTGTCAAACCCCACACAGCCACGCCCAAAGTGTGCAGCAAATGTGTGTTTGCTTTATCGCGATGTCCTGAACTCCGTGCAACTCATCAAACACGTGAAAGCCAAACCAAAAGTACTTCAGGTAATGGCATGTATTCGTGTCACTGCACAGCTGTTTCAATGACCATTCATCCTTTAGGTCAGAGGTACTCACACCACATACTCATTTTTGGAACAATGCTAGCAAATAACTTGAATAGATGATAAGATGCCTACGATGTTTGCAGAGAATCTGAATACTTTGAGCTTGTCTCAGGATTTACATTCATACTCTTGATAGCTACATGTGCTGACCTGAAATCCAGCCTCGTCCCTCTGTGACTTCATCTTCACCCCTATGGAGACTGCACACTAGCTTCATGCTAGTTCAGAAAGACCTGAGTGCAAAGGTCTTCTTGCTGCTTCTACCCTAGTTGGCTGCCCTTCACCCTGTCCTAGGCCTACAGAAGAGGTTTCTAGCATCGCCAATAATTTCCTGGGGGACTCCCAGCCAGCATTGCTGGCCTGCAGGGTTTCTGGTCACAGGGCACCTGCCTTTCCCAATTTGTATCATTCTGACCTATGGCTCCAACTCATTTTGCAGGAAGCAGTCAGGAAAGGAAAGAGAGCCAGTGTGTGCAAGTGAGGACCTGGGTTGTGGTATAGAAAGAGGGCTCAGATACACCTGGGTTCACAACTTGTCTCTGAAAAAGATTGGCTGTGAAATCTGCAAGACTATGGACTCACAGGATGGTTGTGGAAATTAAATGAACTAATATATTTAAGATGAATGGCAATTGGGAACCTAATAAATATTAATTCCTCTCTCCTTCTCTTTTCCTTACCCTTCATGTACATTTGATGTGAGGAATGAGAGCCTGTCTCTTCCTAATGTAGCTAAATGATCATACCTTGCATTTGCACAATACTTTATAAAATAACAAATGCATTCAGAAGCCTGTCACCCTCGCAGCTATTCTGGACCAGGAGGAACAGATGTCATTATTCTCATCTTTCAGGTGAGGAAATAGAACCTAACAGGGTTAAGTGCTTTGCCCAAGGTCCCAGACTCTGATCTCAAATATAGTCAATACAGATTCCCAGGAGACTGATAAACAATCTGAGTATCTGCTGGAGGAGCCACCAGTGGTCATTTCATGCTCCCATTAGGCCTTGCATTCCTCAGTAAACAAACTCTTTGGTCCCAGATTTGCTCCTCTGAGGGCCTGAGTGCAGCCGCCTAACAAATAAATTCACATGAAGGTGCCAGGGGCTGATAATGATTTAATACGTTAACATTCCATGAGTATTGACATTTTAACAAGGAGAGGCTCTGGACAATGCCTTAATGCAGGGAGAGCAAACAGATTCTATCCTGAGTGCCAGCTCTGATCAATTAGTAGTGGCTGGCCAGTACTGTTTCGAAAAGGACCCTGAGGCTTTGTCTGGGCTGAGAAGAAAGCCTGTCATCATCCATGGTCAATGTCTGCCATAGGTGTAGACAGACTCCTCACCCTCTAACTCTAATTCCGGACCACCAGAGGCTGCCTGGGGAACACCCCCACCCTCCACACTCCCCATTTTGACCTAATTCCCCCACGGTGTGCTAGATGAGCAGAAGGTGGCAAAATGGGGCTTGGACAAGTTCTCTGCCTCAGTCCCAGCATCTCCTGGGTCTAGGTTCTCTCATGATGAACATTAAATGGGATCCTAGATGTGAAAGCACTTTGAACATTTTAAAACACTATTCAGCTATGAGATGGAATTGTTATTAGTCCAAGTACCACAGCCAACTGGAGGGTTGAGGACACCGCCAGCATTCTTAAATGGCTCTTGGTGGTCAGGAGTAACTTATTTTGACTTCACCTGACACCAGAAGGAGGAAGAGGGTTTGTTTTCTGGGGTTACCTTCTTCCTTCCGTGTCTCTTCTCCCTGGCTCTCGACCCTCCAGGAGATGAGCCGAACAGGCTGGCCCAGCAGCGTTTCCTCCTCCCTCCCAGGCTGGGTATTGGCATTATTATCTGAATATCAGCAATAACAGATAGGAGCGGCAGATACGAATGTTTCATTACCTTGGGCGCCGCTGGGGATTGCTGCCCGGATATTTGGATTCACGTGGCTTTCTCTCTCCAAGATTGACTTTGAAAAAAGTGGATTTGCCTCCATAGGTTAACCAGTGCAGGTCTGAGGGACAGAGCCTGTCTGGCCTTAGTACTTACTGCCCTGGGTACTGTCCTGAGCCATGCCTGCTGGCACCTGGTTTTGTCCACAGCAATGCCAGGCTCACATTTCTAGAGTCATTCCATTGCTTGCACCCCTAAGAATAAGCTTACCCACCTGGCATGGAAGGCCCTGCCTACCCTTCCTTACCACCTGACTTTGTCCCTCACCCTCTGCTTCCAGCAAGCTGGGCTCTCTCTGTTTTCCCACAGGGGCCAGGCACATCCTTATTTTCACACAGTTTCCCGAGTTGTCTGCTCTCCCTGATATGCCCAGTCTCAAGTCTTCACCTGCTAAGTTCCACCCTTTGCTCCAAGTCCAGCCCACGTAGCACCTTCATGAGGGCCATAACAATCTCTTTCAATCACAGGTCACTCTCTCTTCCTTTCAAATAAAATTTAACAGTCACTAACAATTATGGAGTACACATATGGGCCCTACACTGCGCTAATTTCATACCCATGATCATAGTTAATTCTCACAATGACCCTATGATTAGGTACCATTATTAATCCAGTTTTATGGATGATGAAACAGAAACCCAGAGAAATCAAGGAATCTTCCCTCAATTAGATAGTGAGTGCCAGGGCTGAGAATAAAGCCTAGCTCTCTATCTCCAGGGCCCATGCCTAGAGCCTGCATATTCCAGGGTTTATTAAGGCCAGTCCTGAGCCCCAGGAACACCTCTCCTATTGACATAAATCATATTCTACTTGATATGAGACATCATTGTGATCTTGTCTCCAGCCCCTGCCTTGGTTATAAACTCCTATATAATCAAGAAGAGATCGCACCTTCCTCCGTTTGGTCTCTCCAGCACACAGGAAGTGCTGAGCAACTCCGTGGGTTAAATTAGTCACCCTCTGATTCTCTGATGCCACTCTATTTCCCAAGGGCTCCGCATCTTGAACCTGCTTTCTCACAACCTAATCTGGTTCTGTGTTTCAACTAACCAGTTCTCCCTGCAGCCTCTCCCAAATGCTATGTTCTTTGTCCTGCATCCTCTTTATTTGTGCTCTGCCTTTTATAATTCCCATCCATAGTTACCTCTGCCTTTCTGAATCTTCTCCAAACTTTAAAACTCTACTCTGAGCCCCCATCTCAGGGGACTCCTTTCTAACCCTCCCAGCCCACAGTGGTCTCTCCATCTCATGAACTATTCACACACAAGTAATTTATCCACCAGTTCCTTCACCAATTGATAATTAGTAACACCCATCTTATGCTGAGCTCTGTATGAGGCACTATACGGGTATGAGAAAAGAATGACATATGCATTGACCGTGTCTTCTAAGTGTCAAACACTGGAGAGACAAGGGTCACCCAAGTGAACAGCTAATAAAAGGGCCCAGTCACTTGTAAACGTCAGGTAGATGGTCCAGAAATAAATATGTGCTACAGGAGCTCAGAGGAGACTGAGAACACGCATTCTGGAGGGCAGGCTGGAGGATGGGTCCCATCTGGGCAGGTAGGAAGGAAAGGGGACACATTCCAAGAACGGCAATAATACAATCACGTCATGAGAATCTGAAGCAAGAATGACTTGTGAAACCAGTAATGAGATGAGAGTGGGACAGGGAAAGTCAAAGCTACTGAACACACCCATGGAAGTGAGGCTTCCACGTGCAAAGTCGCTTAGTCAGCTCTCATTCTACAGTGAGGTAACGAAGGCCAGAGACAGCCGTGTGGCTCAGGAATGGCAGAGCTGCGAGAGAAGTCAGGTCTACAGAATTTCAGGGCTGTGTAGCCAAGTGGAAAATTCTTTGGAACTGGACAATACACCCACACCTCACACTAGATTCTTGACTTTGAACCTTACCTGAGAAACAGCACATCTGTGTTGTGACTACAGGCTTGAGGATTAGCAGTCCTGCCAAAGGTCAGGAAACTCTGTTGGCTAGGCCGTTATTTTAACATCTCAGAGCTTTGAGTGCTTGAGTTTTTTCATCTAAAAAAATAAAACAAAATAAAAATTTTAAAAAAAACCCAGAAGTTTATAGTTACAGTTGAATTCCAGGATCCTGGTAGAATTTAATGAGATGGTGCTTTTCCAGTTAGCACAGTACCTAACTAGCACATAAGAAATTCTCAATATTAATGACCTTTTATATGAAACATGGGGGTGGTAATAACTCTCCCAAGGAGATATACATTCTGTGCAATTAAATAACAAAGAAACCAAAACCGAGATTTGGGGGGACTAGGAATCTATTCCAACTTAGATTTATAGTGGCAGTCCGGCTCCCGCCTGCCAGCCACAAATTTGTAACTCTTGCAACTATCTAGCCCAGGGCACAATCCATCGTAGATATTTAATAAAGGTTTCTGAACTGAATGGATTTAAATTGGATCAAATTTAATTGGATCCTTTGTTTAAAATTTAAAAGTCTGCCTCTGAGAAGAGGCTGAATGGAACAGGTCTTGGGTTTGGAGATCGTTAATTCCAGCAAACAGACTTGACCTGCCTTTCCTTTACATTGATAACTCCCGACAGAAGGCCTCCCTCCACTGCTGGGCGCGCTGACTGAACATGAAATCCGCAGCTGTGGTTGGGGGTTGCTGGGAGACGTCGCTGGCGATTACAAAGTTGTATTTTCTAGACCATTCTTGTCATATGCCCCCAGTGTGCCAAGTACTGGAGGCTGATACTCAGACTCATTTCCATCCTGCTTTGCTTTCTCTCTGTCCCACGGGTTGGCAGCCTGGAAACCGCATGGCCCAGAATCCTTGGCCAGCTGCAGGCTGCTGCTGGGAGGCGCTTACCGGAGGCGGGAAGGCCAAGGGGACAGAGGAGCCATTTTCATCTTGACTTCGAGTACAGCAGGGGATTTCAGGGAATTGAAGGCTCAAACACTATCACTGTGGGGGTGGGGGGTTCGACCATCAGGGGTGCGGGCTTCTTGGTTCCTGGTGGCAGCGGAGGGTAGTGAGCCCAATGGCAGGGGAATCGGCTGCCACAAATCTCCAGCCACATCAGCACCGATGCACTGGGTAAAACCATGCTATCAGGTTTCCCCTCCAGCCATTCCGGAATACATGTAACCAGTTGCCTATTTTAAATCCTCCTTGAAATACCTGGATTTTTCTGTGTTTCTCTCACCAGACACTAACCACTGAAAACCTTCTCGGTATATTTTAAATTATGAAAACAAATTTTCATTCAGCTGCTAATGATGACTAACAACAAAATAGTTGAGTGTTTCTAAAAGTAGGAACTTTTTAATAGTGGATTTAAAGAAAAACATCTCCGAAGGTAGAAGGGCTTCCTTCAGACTGACACATAACGGGGGAAAGTTTTGACCCGGGGGCCCTTTCCACACATCTGAACAACCAGGGGAGAAGTGACATGCACGGCCAGCAGTGAAGTGAGTGACCAAGAGCACAGAGGACCGTGTGCAGCTGCCATGCCAAATGCAGATGAGGAGATGGAAAGGTTCTTCAGCACACGAGGAAAACTGCGGGCATCCCCATAGTCGGCCCAGGGAATGGCTCACACATCTGAGCACCAGGCGGGGCAGTGGGACTCTGCTCCTGAGCCAGGCTTCAGGCTCACCCTGAAGCTGAGGCACCGGTGGAAAGCCAAGATTCGCCATAGTGTCCAGACCAGCTCCTCTGCAATGCTCAGGAAGGGCCTTTTCCTAGCCAGTCCCATAGCAGCCACGCCCAGCCCTCTGCCTCCTGAGCAGAGCAGGACACCAGTCTCAACTGGAGGTACCCCAAAGGTCAACCTGCAGATCATGGCAAGATTCAGTTTTGAAACCACGTGTGTCTTAAAAGTTGTGGCCTTTTGTTTGGTTTTGTGTATAAAGGGAAAAAATAACAACAACCCCCCAAAATCCAAACCTTTAAGAAATCTAATTATATGTTTGAATTATAGACTGGTTTTTAACAACACAAAAAAATTAACAAAAAAAGGGGGCTCATTAAGAGTCTTTTGTCTCCCAAACAAGTGTGTTTTCCTAAGCCACAGAGCCAGCAAATTCTAATTGCTGGCTTCATTATACAGAAAAGTCTAAGTGTAACAATCAGAAGCCTTATTACACATACATAATTGAGTTTCATTGCAACTTATGAAAACATAAACTCTCTTAAACACACTTGCAGAAAATGTCGCATCATCAAATCAACACTTTTATTATACAAAAGTAATTGTGTTTAAAGACACCAAACATATGTTACTTATACAAAAAAAAAAAAAAATGAGTTGTACTATGATTCAGAAGCCTAAATCTTGAATGAGAGAAATGTTTTGTTTGCAAATGCATGGGGAAAAAAAAAAAACAGACAAATTACAAACTTCACTAATGAAATGTAAGAGAACTTTAGAAATGTTTCACTTTGGAAATTCTGAACTCTCAAATTCCCTTTTCTGGCCAAATCATCAGGGAGCCTCCTTTCTTCAGTGTCCAGTTCCAAATTCTGGTTTTCACCCTACATCTACATATTTTTCCTTTGTCTAGTTTGAATTCTTTTTCTGCCCAGACTAACCCATGGTCACGTGACTTTCTCTATCATTAGCACCAGCAGTCCCTTTGCCCCATTAAAGTTCCATCATTCTCACCTGGTCACACCCATCCTTCAGTAATTCCTGCCTGCTACTTCTTACCCTCCGATCTCTGGGCTGATGGACACTCTGGGGGAATTCTGACCTACTGTCCCCACCATAAACCGGTAAGCCCCACGTCCAGCTATTCCACGCAGCAGGTCCTGAGACGCTCTTACTTCTCCAGGTGACTCCATTCCCCGAGACCAGCTACATAATTTGTGGGGCCCAGTGTAAAATGAAAATGCAGTTCCTCTTGTTCAAAAGGTGGGGATGGGCGGATGGGGGTGGATGGGAAGCTTTTTTCTTTCTTTTTTTTTTATTTGCTATTCCCGTGTCACGCTCCATCCAGCGCAAGGATACTTGCCCGGCAAGTGCGGGAAGTCACAGACACTTGCCTTACCTCATGTCTCAGTGCGGGGTGTGGGCCTGACCGTCAGCCTCCCTGCTCCTGTGTGCCCAGGCCCAGCTGGGTGGGAGGTGCAAATGCACCATGCACCAGGCTCCCCAACACCAGCACATGCACCATTTTCCCACGGGATTCCTACAAGACACAATTCAAAGAAAAAACTTATTAAAATTTCAAGATGGAGATGGCAGGGCATTGAACCCCAACGTGGGGCCCTGTGTGACTGTCATGAAGCTGATCTAGCCAACCACTGCCTTCCCATTCTCCTCACATCTCAGAATTGCTTTCATTTATCTCCATGTCCGGCTCCCCCAACCCTCACTAAGCACCCTGGCTGCAGACAAGCTGACCCACATTTAACAGGTAAGCCTGCAGTCATCCCAAATCTTTCAGCTGCTCTCCAACCTGCCTCTGTACCCACCGTAAGCCACACACCTCCATCCCTTTTCTCGCCAAACCAAAATTTCTAAAATGGGCTGTCCTGCCACGCATGGGGCTGGGCTGTGTCTCTTGCTGCCACCTCCAAATATTTCCTTCCTCAGAGTTCTGCTGATCCCCCCACTACACTGCTTCACCCACTTTCTCATCTGTGCCTCTCCACAAGCCAGTGCAGGGCATGCTCTTTTACTTCTCATTTTTCACTGGAGGCTTGGGAGTTTGGAGTAACTTCAAGATTACACAGCTTCTGAAAAGCAAAACCACAATTTGAGCTCAGACTCCAGAACCCAAGAGCAACTTAGCCACCATGCTGTACTTCTGCCATTTTCAAATCCTTTCTCTCTCTCTGCTGGCTTCTTTCTCCCAAATGGAAATTTGCTCTATTAGTCCTCACCCAGTAACAACAGAAACTCAAACAAAGAGAAAAACAAACCAACAAAAAGAAAACACAAAGTCTCATTGTCCAGCTTGGTTCAGACGTTCGCGCTTCCCTTTACGGCCACGCCCCTTGAGCTCATCGCACACACTCCCGGTTGTCGCTTTCTTTCCCCACAAATCCCTCCCATGGAGCGGCTGCCCCCAGTGTGCACACTCAGGAGCTTTCTGAGGGATCCTGCAGTTGGTTTCCAGTACTTTTTCCTCCTTGACCTGTTTCTCGGCATCCTCCCATCCTCGGCTTGCCTGGGTCTCCTTCTGCCTCCATCACTCAGACCACACCCAGAACAATGGTGTCCTCAAGCTACACCCTTGCCCTCTTCTGCTCTGTCATCTTCCTAGGTGACTCCCAGCTGTGTATAGGCAGAGCAGAGGTCTGTGTTTTGCCTGCTCTACCTCATTATATACATTATAAAAACAGGAGTATCATCTATTTTTTTTTCACAGCCAGAGTCTTAGATTGCTGATTGATTGACGGCACAATTGACTGATATAATGATGTTTGCTTACCCTTTTGAAATCTTTCAAATATGCCTATTTCTGTTCTCTAATCATATCAGTAACTTTAAAATTAACTCATCTTAAAGAGTCTTAGCACCCTTGGGAAATTTAGTATTACTAACTTAATATCCTACCTTCTCATGCTGAGAGGTAGGTATTATTACTGCCATAATTAAAACCATATTAATTAGATTTTTTCAGTCACCTGGATTTCATTAGACTCCAGCACTGGGGGTTGGGTAGCTGTCTTATGTTATGAGATATGAAAGACATGGAAAGGCCTCCCTGACCCCAAAATACTTCACCCAGCTGGACTGCTAAACTGTCTGACATTAGAAATCAATCCCATGAGATAACACAACCCTTACCCATGCAGGAATTGTTTTTGGAATGTGAATGCTTCAGATACAGGTGAATCCAAGTCAGTAAGTATTTGGAGGCTTGAGGTTTTGTTTGCAGTCTTTTAGAGAACTTCTGTGTACCAGATGTTGTGCTGGGCATCCTGGGGATACACTGATCAAACACAGCCTCCTCCTTTAAGGACTTCACTATCTGGTAAGTTGTAGGAGGCCTGCAGTTACTTGGCCCTGCAGCAGATGTTTACAAGGCAGCAGCATATAAGCAACCGATGATTATGGAGTAATTGTGGAAAGAGCACTTGGTTAGGAAGAGCTGGGATCTAGCCTGGATTTTGCTATTCAGTCACTGTGTGACCTTGTGATTCCCTTGTTTCCAAAGATTTGCCCTAAGAACAATCCTCTCTACTTCTATTGAGTGATCTCTAGATGGAAGAGAAGTTCAGAACACCTTCTCCGACATCAGATGAGACAGAGATTAGGGCCCAGCACAGTGCCTGACCCTATAGTCAGCACCATCTTAGTACCTAACTCTATTCTAATCCCAGCCCCAGAAGGTTAAGACTGTCTCCCAGAACAGAGTGGGCAAAGGAGCAAAAGTGAATGTGAGTGCCTAGGAGAACTTCAAGGAGAAGGAAGAGCCTAAGGTCCTCGAAGACAAGTTAGGTATTGGAAGCAGTCAGGAGGAGGGCATGGGAAGTGGGATAAGTCATGGGAAAGACCAGCACACTCTCTGGGAATGACCTTCATCAGACACAATTATTTATATGTGATGGCTAGATACCATTTGGAGACACCAGCAAGCATCACAGACAGACTCTGCTCTCTGTGATGACACCATTGTTTGCCCAGTCTATGCAGAGAGTATGGAGGGTTTCCTCTGGAGGCACAACAAGACACTGAAACCAGGGTGCCTTTCTCCCATATTCCTGTCCAGCCTTTGTAATTCTTTGGTTCCTACTATGTGTGGCAGATCTGCTCAAGTCAGAAGGATCTCCTGGGACTCAGATCAAAAATAGCTTCCATGAGAAAACCAACCATAGCTTTTAACCACTGCACTTGGATCTTTGTTGTTGCCTTATTGTCCATTCTGTTGTTGTTTTTGACATCTTATTTGTGGTATCTCAACTTATCCTCACTGGAATTCTGAAGGGTAAGCATTGGAACGCTTGTAGGTGAGAAAAATAAGGGTCATGAGGTTAAATTACTCTCCTAAGTCCCAAGCTAGGAAGCGGCTGAACCAGGATTTTTAACCCTGCAAGCAGAGCTGGGAATAAGGTAAGGCAAGCAAAACACCCACAGTGCCAAATTTCAAGAGGCCCTTACTCTAAGGCGCTGGCCTTGCACCTGGGTGAGCCTGAGAGTGCGTCCTGCTTCACCGTAGTCCAGACCCCACCCACAAACTGACTCCAAAACCCATCCTCCTTCTGTTATACCACATACACATTCTCTACAACCAACTTTTTTAAAAATATTTTTTAATTACAGTTGGCATATAATATTATATGAGTTTCATGTGTACAACACAGTGATGAACTTATGAGGTGATCCCTGATAAATCTAGCACCCATCTGACACTATACATACTTATTACAACATTATGGACTATATTCCTTATGCTGTACGCTACATCCCCATGGCTATTTTATAACTACCAAATTGTACTTCTTAATCCCTTCCCTTTTTTCACCCATCCCCCAGTCCTCCTCCTATCTGGTAACTATCAAAATATTCTTTGTAGCTATGAGTTTGTTTCTGTTTTGATTGTTCATTTATTTTGTTCTTTAAATTTCACATATGTGCAATCACATGACATTTGTCTTTCTCTGTCTGACTTACTTCACTCAGCATAATATCCTCTACATTCATCCATGTTGCAGATGTCAAGATTTCATTTTTATGGGTGAGTAATATTCCCTTGTATATAAGTACCACCTCTTCTTTATCCATTCATCCACTGATGGACCAGGTTGCCTCCATGTCTTAGTTATTATAAATAATGCTATAATGAACATATGGCTACACCAGCAGTTGTGCTTTTGGAAATAAAGACTTAGAGATAAAGTCTTTATTTGAAGTCTCTCAAAGTAGTGTATTAGGGTTCTTCAGATAAATACCCAGAAGTGGGATTACTGGATCCTTCATTGTCTCTTGTTACAGCCTTTGTTTTAAAGTCTATTTTGTCTGGTATAAGTATTGCTACCCTAGCTTTTTGTTGTTGTTTCTATTTTCATAAAATATCTTTTTTGATTCCTTTACTTTCAGTCTGTGTGTGTCTTTTAATCTGAAGTAGGCAGCATCTGTAAGCGTCTTGTTGTCTTATTCATTCAGCACAACCAGCTTTTCAATAGTCACATCAGCCCCATAGGAGCCCATAGGGAGAAATGATTCCCAGGCAAACTCTGGCCTGGGAATCTTTGCTCCCAACTGCATGCTAACTGTAATCCCAGATGATGCTCAGACAAGGCAGAGCAGGAAAATAAAGATGGATAAATCACTGTCAGCTAGAAGTGCTCCTGGAGGTACCATATAACACTCACACGTCAAGAGACACTTGGGTATGATGTAGCCCTTGCTGAAGCTAGAGGGGGTACAGAAGCATTAGCTCTCAATATATCAACTTTGAGAGAGTCAGAATGCCTATAAGAGAAGTTGTGTTCTCCAGTGACCTGTACACATATCCTTTAGTATGTCTAGATGCTACACACAGAATTCCCTTGGAAAAACTACCCTACTAAGGCAGGAAAATGTTAAAAGTCTAAGAGCAGAATGGTCAAAGGGCCCCAGCCCAGACCCAGGCCAGAAATAGACACAGCACACACAAAGGGACTCATTCCCCTTCCCACTCCTTGTGCATCTGAGACAAAGAGTGACTCACATGCCAAATAACAAGCTGTGGGTATTAAGTTGGACAGCAGGCATGTAAAGCCACCCCAGAAGGGGGACATTAAAGAGGCAGTGTAAACCCCTTGATGGCAGCATTAAGGCTCTGTCAACAGTGGCATCAGGTTATACAAAACATACAGAGATCCAAGATGCTTACTATAGTCATGTTCAGAGTCTCTGCAGAAAAAGAATGTGGAAGTGTAAAGAAACTAAGATATGCTCTGTTCTTTGATTACCATACATGTCCATCTGGCTTTAACCCATTTCCCTTCCATACTAATCTGCTCCCCTGATCCTACTTCATTCCAAATCATTGCATCCCATCTCACTCTCTCCCACCCTATTCTATTTCAATCCATCACCCTTCAGTCTACTCCTATTTCCTATTCTGATTACAACTATTCTGTTCAATCTTATTCTACATTTTTATAATTCAATTCAACCTGAAAACTATACATCTTACCAAGCTAGCCCATTACATATATAATAATAATTTTGTAACCTTCTTGAGCTGATATGTTTATAAAAAAGACATATAAACATGGAGAAATTGGTACTATACTTAGATAGACTCCAAAGCTGCCTACCCTGCTCAAAGACACTAAATTACTAAGTAATGTTAATATGAGAGAAGGTCAATGTGAGAGATTTCTAGTAGTTTGCATCTCAGCCTTTCACAATTAGACATTTTTATAAGCATATGGGCTATAGACATAGAAAGGGGAGCTAGGAGCTAACATTTGCTAAATATCTCCTGTCTGCTATAACCTAAAATTTTTTTAACATGCAGTTTTTATCTTATCCTAACTACCATTTGAAGAGGTATTATTTTTATTCCCATTGAACAAATAACTGATACTCAAAACTTAAAAAAATTAAAAAGAAACCTTGGCCAAATTACATAGCTAAGAAGTGCTTTTATACCCAATAGTACTGGCCACATGGAGCCCATGATTTTTATGCAGCTTCTGTCTTAAGTAGTTGAAGGCATGAGTGCATGGTGCTGCTGGTACAAACAGTGGTGGCATTAGCAGTGGTGATAGTATCATCATCAGGCAAAATTGTCTCCCTTTGGTTGTGGATGATATAAAGCAGATGGAGACTGAGATACACGGTTTATGAAATAGCAACGAATATACACACATTACATGGAAAACAACCTTGCCCAGCTCAGCTTACCACCTTAGCCTGTTTTACTTCACTCCATGTGAAATAAAGTTATCTCTCTCCTTTAACTTGAATGTTATCTCTCTCCTTTAACTTGAATGTAAGCTTCAAGAAGGAAAGCCCTTTGTTTTGTTCACTGCCACATACCCCGCCCCTAAAAGAATGTCTGGCTGATAGTTGTTGCTCAAATATTATTATTTACTAAATGAATGAATGAATAAATGAATGGTATAATTCATTTCTAAAGGAAGTTCTTGGTATTTGAACAATTTGAAGCAAAGGGTGATATCTAATAGAGAAACTTATCTAAACAAATATAAGATGTGAAATATATTACTTCATTCAGTTTAAACTGCTCATGCATAAATATGCTAAAACAAGAAAAGCCACCACCATCCCCACTAAACTGCAGGTTGGAATTCACTAGCATTTTGTGGGAGGGTATTCATGGAGAGTGCTCAAGCTGGCAAGAAGATCCTGGGAATATCAGAATATTTACCAAAATACTTGGAGTCCTGCCATGTGGGAAGGGTCATATGCATATTGGGTACAATTCCAAAGAGAGAAAGAACAAGGGCCTCTAGATGGAAATTATGTGGAGTCACATTATGTTGCAATGCAGGCATGACAATTCCACCATTCTGAAATATTCAAAATTAGAATTAGTTAATTCTCCCTAGCAACACTTATGCATCCCTGGAAATGCTGAAGGAGAGGCTGAACCTTGGTTGTCCTGGTTACAATTCAGGCTTTTAGAGGAAGATTGGACTAAATGAACTCTAACATTCTAACAAGTCTGAAACTTGATAGTTCTATGTTTCTCCTGGTCTTGCTCATTTTGGTATCCCTAGAAGCATCTACCAAATGTCCTAATGAAGCCCAGTCCCTGACATCAAAGCCCTCTGGTTTTGGCCATCTCCTCAGAACATGCTGACTCTCCCCTGTTGTGGATAGTAATCAACTATTAAATCTTCCCTCGACCCTCCTGTGGACTTCCGGCTACACATGTCCTACTACTCCTGATCCACTGCCTTTGTCTCCTCCCTATCATCTATGCATGTCCTGAGTCTGGTCCCCCCAAAAGCCTGCTCTATATTGATTTCCCACTAATTATTTACAAGGAAAATCAAACAAAGTCAGTGAATATGAGGGAGAATCTTCCCACTGAAAATACACATGTCTCTTGAAGGACGTTTATTACAAAGTAAGAATCAAAAGAATCTCAGGTATCATCAAAACCCACAAGGAAACATAATAAAGGGCAAGAGAAACTATAGCAAGGGTTGGAGCTACAATCCAACTATAAAAGGGTACTAGAGGATCCTGTTTGAAGTTCCAATTACTTTGCAAGAATACTGTGTGCACTTGTAATTTCTATTGATTTGCAGTGACTTTAAGTGTAGCCTATAGAAATAATGGAAGGCTCTAAGTCTCCAAGCCCAATCTTAGTGCTGCCACTGATTTGGGAGTGGGGAAAACAGATGTCCTTCAATTCTTATCATGTTAAGAATACAATAAGCAGTATCTGAGGTAAGAGATAAACTGGAAAGAAAAGACTAATCATGGTTACTGGGAAGATGTGGACATAAGAGTATAAACAATTGTCCAATAGAAATTGTTGCCAGAGCAACTCCTCTTTTGCAGTAAATCCCCCTGTTACCCAAAAGCATGGGTAACAGGAATATGAGCTTAGGGGTAAAGGGCTGTAGTATGTTTGAAAAAGTAGGTAGAGATGAGAGTCCTGAAATACTCCATGCCTCAGCAGCACAATATAATAATAAGGAGGAGGAGAAGAAGGAGAGAAGAAGACAATGACAACTGTAGAAATTATTATTTTTAAATTATTTTGAGCTAATCTGAATATTTGCAAATTGGAGCTATAATTGAAGTATTAGATCTGGATTCAGTGGGGGAATTGGCTTATGAATTGCAGTGCTACTCTACATCACACATGGGCTGGAGGAGGCAGGGAAGCTGCTCCAGGACCCTAGTGACATGGCCACCCACGTATGCCATGGCTCAGAAGGTTATATGCATGTGTAAATACACCCATGACACTCAGGATTGCAGGCACTTACACCAGGTTGGGGAGGCCAGCTTCCTACCTAATGCAAAAATGCAAATGCCCCCATGGTCCAGAGGGAGAGGGGACCAGGGAAGCCCAGGTTGTCTGCCTGCCCATCGCTAAATTCAAGGATGCAGAGGCCATGAGAGACACTGCAGGAAGGAGATTCTCATGCCTTCCTCTCTGAGGCCTGCAGCTCTCTCTTCAGGCCACCTGGCCTCTGTCCTCTTACCCAAGCTTCTCTAGGAAGGGTCTTCAGTTTTTCTCTCCTCCTCCTTTTTTTTTTTTTCCTTTTTAGCAATACCCCCAACCTGGGCTCCATGTTCATTAATGACAAGTTATGGACAAAGAAATACTTAGGATGTCTTGACGGGTGATGCTAGGCAAACTCTACTCTTTGGCAAACATTTATTGAGACCCTCCTATGTACCCAATCCAGTTTTTGCACTCACTAGGCCCTGTTATTCTGACATCAGAAAAGCAAATTAGTCTGAACTCTTTCCTCAAAATCTATTTGTGGTAAGCTTAAGACTCTGTCTGGTAAAGCCTCAGGGCCGAGAATAAGAGAGGCACCTGCAGTATTTGGAGGTCAACAGCCTTTGACCCCATGCCGCCCTGCTGCTATCACCACCACTTATTCATTAATATGCTGTGTGCCTTCCTACCTGGGAAAAACACCAGCAGCCCCTGTTCTGGGCCAGACAGTGGGCAAGGGGCTAGAGAGCTGAGCCACGCAAGTCGTCTGGCTCTAGACCCCAGGCCCATGGTCACCATCCTTTAGCTCTATGTTTTCCCAACAGCAAGCCTAAGGAACCAGGTTTTAGATTTTCCTAGCTGGGCTAGTCCTGCCTTGAAGCAGAGGGACCCCCTACCCCCAGCTCAGGGGATTTTGCCTCTACTGATTAAGTTTCATAATTTGATTTAATAAACCAGGAGAACTTGCAGTGAGTTTTGCATACTTTCATTAGGGAAGATATATGTGGAATGGCTGTTGTTTGGTGGTGTGTTTAATTAAATTAATGAATTAATGTCTTTCATGGTGAGGACTCCAGGGACATATACCCCTTGTTCTGCATCCCCCCAGGCTTCATTCAGTAAGACTCCTAAATTGACCACAAATAGATTTCAAGAAAGGAGATAGGACTTACATGCTGTTCTTGGACTAAAAGAATGGGGCTTAGTGACCCCAAAGGTGAAGATTTTCATCAGTTTCTATGTTTGAACTGAATCTTGTCAGGTCTGCCCATTCCCAACCCAGTGTTCCACCCCCAATCACCAAGCCCCCAGGGCCCTCACTCATGCCTCCTCCTTCTCACAGGGACACTTGCTCTCACACACTCTTTCTCACTGAGAAGTCAGTCCATGCATGATGACAGCTTGACCATGGAGGTTCCTAGTGAGAGAGGCGTTTCAACAAGGACTAAATGTGAAACCCAAGGGATGAACACCAACTTTAGTGTTCAAACCCCAGAGAGCCAGAAAGGAGGATGTTCTGTGTGGGGACAGCATCCATGGAGCCAGTAAGGGCTCTTTCACCAGCTTAGAGTCAAGGCCGCCCAATGGAAGCGGGAGCAGGACTACAGGAGGCCCTGCCAGACAGCCCCACTGGCTCCCCCACCACTTGGAGTCCATCACTCATGTTTTCTGTGGCTTTATAACTGGCTTTTGGAGTCTCGCATAGAGCAATTGAGGCTGTAATCAAGGTCTTTGTCACTCTCCCATATTTGCATGTAAATGCTGCAGTTTGGGAACAGCTCATCAGCCCTTGGTTTGCTCAGAAAGAGGGTTTTTAAAAGAACAAAACGAAACAACTTTAAAAGAATCCTAAGCATTTCGGGACTCTACGATTTTGGAGACACAGCAGGCAAAAATATTCTAATTCCTTTTTAGTTTACTTTGCATGATATATTTGGTCCAAACAACCCAAGACCTGGAGGCCAAGCACAGAGGAGGCCCCTCTATTTGGAATGCTAATAGGATGCTTGACAGCTTGCTAGGATAGGAAGCAACTCCCCAGGCCCAGAGAAGGCCCTGAAACCCAGCTCAAGCACTACCCTCAAAGAGCAGAAGGGCGTGTCCTGAATGAAGGAGAGAGGCTGTGCTAGGCGAAACTGAGGCAGATACCACACCAATCCATAAGGCCTGGCTTCAGGTTTTGGAAGCAATATTACGGCATCATCTATGTCTTGCCTATGTGGTTGGACTACATTCATGGTTTTCATTTTTTTCCCCTGTGGCACCATTTATGTGTTCAAAAAATATATATTGCAAAGAAGCCCTATACAAGTCAAATAGAGAGGAAGCCAAGGTAGGATCCAGGGTTTCTCCCACTCCTACCAAACCCCTTCCTACAGCCCTACTTGAATAAACTCCTATGGAACCATGACTAGGATCACCTCAGGGTCACTGTGCAAGTCCCTGGATTAGATGGAAAATAAGGTTCCCACCAATCACAAGAAGCTGTGAGTCTGAGCTACCAACCCAGGCTTTATGGACCAGTGAAACGTCTTGGCTGATTTTGCATGGGAAGAGGGAAAAAGAAGGTTGAAGCCAGTCTTCCAGTTGTATAAAAGACAAATATTATAAAATGAGTATCAACTTTCCCACTTCCTGGAAAAACTGATCATCCATTTCTCCACTGTGGTGGTCACTAATGATATTCAACAAATAGTTCCAGCTTCCTGCCTTCTGGGCACATGGTAGGGTCGCTCTCTCTGCCCTCACCCCTGTGTTTGGATCATGCAACTAGTTCTGACCAATGAATTGATTTCTGAGGCCAGACCCTACAATGCTCTCTTTTCTCTGGCACAGCAACCAACAGTGACTGAGATGGCACTGCTCTCCCTAGTGCTCCATGATGGATATATAGCAGGAGGAGAATGAAAATTGGGGATTGTTTGTTACAAACGCATAATCTAGCCAATCCTGAACAATACATCCATTCATGACATCCCCACAATTTCATAAAACAAAGGTCAAGTTGAATGGTCTCGTGTCAGTAAAGCAACCAGCCAATTCATTATTTGTTAACACTAAAAAGTGCCCTATTTTACGCTAATCATACACAGAAAGGAGAATCAGGTCTCTGTCAAGAGAGGCTACTACCTTAGCTGGAAATACACATATCACACAGGGAGATAATTGGAAATACTTAAATATCAAAATGTGAGGGTATTTGCTGTAAGTTCCTACATTGAAGGATGGTAAGGACTGAAAAAAAATTCATATGGTAAAGCCCTAACCCTTAGTGTGGCTGTATTTGGCATGGGAAGTAATTAAGGCTAAATGAGTTCATTGAGGTGGGGCCCTGATACAATAGGATTAGCGTCCTTAAAAGAAGTCACCAGAGAGCTAGCTAGCTATTTCTCCCCCTCTCCCTCCCCCTCTCCCCCCCTCCCCTCAGTGTGCATGGGCTAAGAAAAGGTCATGTGAGGACACAGTGGGAAGGGGCTGTCTGTAAGCCAAGGAGAGAGCTCCAGCTTTCACCATAAACTGAACTTATTGGACCTTGATCTGGAACTTCTAGCTTCCAGAACTGTAAGAAAATAAATTTCTGTTTAAGCTACCCAGCTTTTGTGTTATTTTGTTATGGTAACCTAAGCAGACTAAGAGAGAGGAAGAAATCTCAGTAAGTCTGAGCTAAGCTTCCAAGAGGATCTTCTGAAAGAGGCAGCACTTGCTCTAGCCTTGAGGAAGGAGGCTGAAAGTAGCTGTAAATGCCATATGCTTTACGTATATTATCTCACTGAATTTTAATAATCCACATAGGGACTTTCCTTATGACAAATGAGGCTCAGCAAGGTGAAGAGTAGGCGAAGGCACACCAGGTCTACAGATTGTCCCAGCCTTTGACCATCTCACAACGCCAGATGGATGGGGATCAACTGGCAGATGGGGCAGGGGAGCTCTAGATGGTTGGGGAATTGCGTTTTCAGAGGTAGAATAGAAAAATGGACCCGAATGGGAGCAAGGATGCTTCTCCAGAAGCAGTGGGAGATACAGTGGGGTAGAAAGCCTGGGATGAGATTAGATGCAGCCATAATATTGGAAAAAGAGGTAATAGGGAGTCCCCATAGAAATATCTCAATATTTAAATATTTAATCTAAATGAATATCTAAGTATTTCCTGATGTACTCAAAAATCTGATCTTGAGGTTGTGATTGGACATCAGTAGACGCTTCATAGTCAGATACACTCTTCTCTGGCCATCTTAAAAATTGATCCAAGTCAACAGACAGTCCTCCCCATCATGTTTCAATTTGATTTATTTCATCATTTTGACACAGCCTTGGGACAAAAGCCTCATCCAGGAAAAAGTGGACTTTCCATTGATTGCTTTCAGTCAATCCAAAGACAGAGAGTGAAGGAGGCTGCACGAGTCATAGAAAATGTCCAAACCCCATTACTGTCACAAATTCCTTACTCTGAAGTAACAAAACTTTAGTGCCCCCTAATTGAGACTTCTCCAGAGCTTTGGTTTGCTGGGGAGAACAGCGGATTGCCACTCTGCCCAGCAGCTGGCTCAGCCTTCTCTCCTGCTGCTTTTATAGCCTGTAGCCTTTTAGGTAATAACCTGTTTTATTAAGACAAAGACCCAAACCCTTTAATCCCCAGCAGAGATGAGCTTTAAAATGAGGAGCTCCATGTGGCTATGTGAAACTTTTCCACTCCTGTTTTTCCAAGTTTTCACTTCCCCTAGGACAAGAGTTCCTGACCTGAAGACTACAGAGCAGCTTTGGCAGTCAATTAGTCCCTTGAAATGTCATACAAAATGTTACATAAATGTTCATTTTTCCAGGGAGAAGGTCTATAGCTAAAACATAATCTCAAAGGGCTCCAGGCCTACAAAAAGAGTCAGAGCTCTAAAAAGTCTTTATTTTGGCCCTCACTGAGACCACTGGAATTCAGTAAGCCAAAGTGACTTAGTTGAAAAGTGGACATAGGCAGCACACAGGTCCAGTCCTTAATCTGACGATAATCATCTGTGGCCTAAGGCAAGGAATCACAACACTCAGTTCAATTTCCTCATGTAACTTCACAGCCCTCCTTCGCAAAGTTTTGGTCAAGACTGAAGTTAAAGCATATAAAAGGCACTAAATAAAACTATTACTCCTTTAATACTCCTATCCAAGTTGAAATGAAGTAACATCATTTACTAAGAAGAGATACAACCTCCTCACATTTCCACAAAGACCATTCAGTGTACAGTTGGGTAAACTCTGTTGTGTACATCTGTGGGGATGGGGGACACCATTCAATGGAGTGTATAATGGGCACCCAAAATCCAGGAAGGAAAGCCAAGGAGGGACCAATGCAGTGATGGGTTTCTTAGGCCACTGCTGGACAAAGACCCACCATTGTTATCTCACAATGTGGTGGAAAGAGCACTGATGTGGGGGCCACCACATTTGGGTTCCAGTTTGAGCTCCACACCTATAACCCTTGAAAATTCTTTCAACTAATGACTGTATTTCTTCAGTCAAATGAAAAAAAATTATCCGCACCTTGACTTTTACACAGGACAGTGATGAAGACAAGAGAAAATGTGGATTATATGAAATGAAATAATGTGCATGAAACAACTTTGAAAGCATTCAAGGACTGCAAAAGTAAGGAAAGGTATTACCATCAGCATCGTCATTTTCATCAAGCCACGATGGCATCCTTACAGGACAAATAAGCAACTGGGGTAGAGATAAAAGAACAGTGCTGCCCATATAAGCAAAATGGTCTCGCCTCAGACAGTGGGAGGTGAGCCATCTGTCCCCTTTCTCCTTTTGATTTTCCCCAAGACATGAGGAAACGTCGCATGGTTCTGCATGTGGGCACGCATCTCCACTATGACCAATGTGCACTGATTTCCTGGTTTTATGTATTTATGAAATGACAACCATTAACAAGCTCCTTATGTCATTCTGACAATGAAAGCCTCCTTCTCCTCCTGCTCCTGCTGCTGCTGCTGCTCCCCACTTCCCCCACACATTTGTTCCTAGCTCTCCCTCTCTGTGCATGCTTTTCTACCATTTCCTACCCACAAGGATATCTGGGCACTTCCACATGAGTAAATTCTTGTTCATTCCTCAAGGTCTAGCTCAGATGCCCCCTCATGCTAACTTTTCTCTACCCTTAAGCCCACCCCAGCCTCACTGGCATCTCTATCCTCAGCACTCCCATAACTCCTGGGATCCGGGAACCCTGACCATGTGATTTGTCATCCAAACTGGAACTAATAATCATAACTACCAGGAAACAGGCATACGAGGGCTGTCAGGAAAAAACCCAGCCATAAATGCCTCTACTTTTTATATTACATGGCTGGATACTTTCTGGACAGCCCTCGGAAACAGTCCATGCTGGCATAACTGAAATACATAGGCTCTCTAAGTCTAGGCTACAAATACTGGCCCTTTCCCATGTGGTACTTCATGTTATTATTTTACTGCTCCTTGTAGGAGTCTGTTCTTCCCACTGGGCTCCTATGAGACAAGACTCATCTTGCTTCTCCTCCACTACTCCAATTTAAATACCACGTTGTCTTAAATCTGGTTCCATGGGGAAAGAGTGTGCAATGGGGATTTTGCACGCAAAAGTTCGTTGGAACACGCCCTATGGAAAATGACTGTCGGGGAGTGAGGGAGGCAGGACTAGGCAGAGAGAGAGCTTAAACTGTGATGTAACAGAAGATCAAGACCACCCTATAGCTGCGACGCCCCTTTAGAGTTGTCCCAAATAGAGGCCTCAGGCTCAAGATTTTGTATTTCTGTATCAGTCAGTCATGAGATACAGGCTGCCCTCAAGAAGGAGACATAAATTGAACAAGGCAGCTTCCTTACTCCAGCATGATTTCTGGAAAGGAAGTGATTCTGAGTACTCCAGGCAGCCAGTGGAATGAGTGGGTTGGGCCTTGTTTGTATTTGTTTCCCATTGATGCCTAAGAAGATACCGATGCACAAACTTAGGGACTGAAAACAGCACACACTTATTAGCTCACAATGTGGTAATTCGGAAGTCTGGTCAGGCTTGGCTTAGTTCTCTGCTTAGAGTCTCACAAGGCTAAAATCCAAGTGGTAGCTGGGCTGCGTGCTTACCTGAAAGCTCCAGGGAGAATCTACTTCCGAACTCACTCAGTATGCTGGCAGAATTCGGGTCCCTGAAGCTGTAGGAATGAGATCCCTGTTTCCTTGTTTTCAACCAGACGCTGCTCTCAGTTCCTAGAGGCTGCCTGCATTCCTTGCCAAGCAGCCCCTTCCAGTAGTGGAAAATCTTCCTTGGATTGATTCCCCTGCATTTTGGATCTCTGACTTCCTTTTTCAATAATCTCTAGACCCAGAACGAAGGGCTCAGGTGATTAAAACCAGACCCATCCAGCTAATCTCTGTAACCTAAAATCAACTGGTTTGGAATGTAATTATAGCTACAGAATCCCCTAGTAGCGGTACCTAGATTAATGTTTGATTGATTGAATTACTATGGGAAGTTGTGCAGACATCAGGGACTGGGAATCCCTCAGGGTCATCTTAGAAATCTGCCTACCACAGTCTTAAAGGGGGAATAGAGATGCTCAGTAGAATGAATCCACTATAACCAGTTACTACCTATCAGTGAACCCTGAAGTTAGGGAAACCGCAGGGCATGATTGCCAGTTCTCTTCATTCCACTTGATTCTCATCTGTGGATCTATTCTTACCATGCGTTTCAACTCAACCAGTGCAGAACCCGAATTCCCACCAGAATGCTAAACCAAGGGAGTTGTCCCCACACTCTTACCTGCTCACCTCCTGCCCCTGGAGGGCCAGACACAGATGAAAGCCAACTCAAACTCAGTGAAGACAAGGCTGGCATGTTCAAAAGCATGCCACTTAGAAATTATGGAAAAGAAAACACTATGTCCTCCCACCAAGGAATACTTTCTACTGCTCATTTCTTAGCTTACAGCAGTGGCCAAGTGGTCAGGCCCTGGAAGAGTTCTGCTTCTTCCCAAAGCCTAGCTCTACCATTTACTGTGTATATTTGGGCAAGTTATTTAACCTCTCTGCAAGTTTCTTCATCTGTAAAATAAGCATAATAATACCTCCCAGGTGGGATGTCTGTGAGAATTAAATGAGATACTACATGCATGCAGATTATTGCCCACTAACTCCTAGACCCACTCTGCATCCTTCTCTGTCTTGTTTGTTCTGTACCCCCAAGACACTGACCTACATCAACTATATTAAAGGGGTCCCTTGCTCTCTGCCTTCTGAATGGTTGTAGCAAATGGGACACATGGGACAAAGATCTGAGAGGTGTTAATTGTCGTGGCTTCCTCCCTCCAGGGTAACCTAAGTCTGGCTACATTCCTCCACCAAACATCATAGCCACAATCATCATGCCCCCCACATAGCTCTTTCTTTCCAAAGTCTAGTAATTGCTCCTTCCCTCTGCTCCTTCAGACCAAGGGCAGTATCTCTCCAACTGTTATACACCCTGGAATATTATACTATCCTGTGTGCTTTCTCCTACATCCTTCCCACCCTTCTGTAAATAGACCCTATAAGTAGTCTCATTTTTTACCAGCTGGAACTCATATAAAACTTGCTTATATCCAGCATTTACTAACAGCTAGGTGTTAACAACTACTCATAGGATAGTTTGGTTTGTGGCACACTCTTGGTCATATGTCCAGCCCTTCTGCTTCAACTCTACCTCACTGAATGTAGCTCCAAGCCATGGCAGAATGAGGTGAAGATCCTGCAACATCTGGAGAGGTTTCTGATCTACCACACAGCCTCTGCTAGGGTTCCTCTGCTGGCCACAGACCACCTCCAGGGGTCCTGGGTGTAGCTGCATTTCCCTGTGGGTTTCTCACAAACTTCCTTTAGATGGAAACCTAAAGAAAAAGTAAGACTCAACTGGAGAAAAGGACAGAAAGACAGAAAGCAGGATGTTCCAGCCAAGGGAGGGCCACACCAAAAAGCTCATGGAAAGCCTTCAGTCATTTAATAAAACTGGCGTGTGTTAAAAGTGTCTATAGGGAATTTACCCTGCGTGGGGAAAATCCTTTCTGATCTGTTCTCCAGAGTACCCAGCACTCATGGGGCAGCCTTTCCTCCTGCCCTTCCTTCACAGGTATCTGTGGCCATCTTCAACCCACTTCTCACTTTTCTGTTGTATCATCCAGATGCACTTTCATTAAACCGACTGGCTATCAAGGACGTTTAAAGGTTTATGAAAACCTACACAGTAATGTGCTCAAGGCAAACAAAGAGGACAGTTACCCAGGTCAAGATGAGTCCCCACTTACCATGGGGTGAAAGAGAACATCAAAGACAGGAAGAACTAACTGGGCCATGGGAGCAGTGACCCCAAAGTAGGAGCACCTGCACTGTGGCCCCACACCTGCCACTATGGAGGATGACGCTATTCAGCCGAAAGCCTACAGACTGATGATAAGACGCAAGGTTATTTTACAGTGCACCATATCAGCCAGTACCCATTATTAAGTAGGAAATCACATTTATGAGTTGGGTCAGCAGTCTATCCATTCAGGGACAAATGCATTTTCTGAGAAAATGAAAAGCATTAATTTACCCTGAAATTTTATTGGGGAGAAATTCCATTGTATTTGAATACAGATGGGAGATAAAAGATGCTGGAGTACTCCATTCTTCCCTTAATTAATGAAGTAGGGTATATAAACGGCCCATTAAAATTACATGGGAGCCTCATAAGCATCTTTTATATCTTCTGACTCAGTCATTTTCATGTCTTGAGAGCAGCATTTCTGTGAGAAGGCATTACCCTAATGCAGTGGCACCTACACTCACACATACACATAGTTTGATTGTATTCATCTACTTATTAATTCACCTGTTACTTCAGTAGGCATACAAGGGCTGTCTGGAAAGTATCCAGCCACGTGATATGAAAAATAGAGGCATTTCTTGAAGAAGGTAGAAGATAGAAGAAATATTGGACACAGGACAACGACACCTCGGTCCCCTTCAAAGCAAGCACCTTGAGAGCTCAGACAGTTCTCCCAGCATGTCTCCCAGTGTTCAAAACACTCTGTAAAATCTTTTGCTGAAATTGCCATCAGCTGCCTCATCGTATTTTCCTGAACCTCACTGACGGCCTGAAATCTCTTCCCTTTCAAAGGTGACTTCAGTTTGGGGAAAAGCCAGAAGTAGCAGGGCGCCAAAGCTGGGCTATAGGAGGGGTGGGGCTGAGTCACCTGGGTGATCTGATGTTTCACAAAAGCACTCTGCATGAGATGTGATGCATGCAGGCACATTAACGTGATGGAGCTGCCAATCACCAACTGGCCCACAGCTGTGGCCATTTTTGTGGTATTGCATCTCTCAAGTGACGAATCATCCGAATAGTTTTTGTGGAGGAATACTCAAGCTTAACACAAAATTTGATGCAGATTCCTTGCTCTACTCACTCAGCCATTTTAAATGCGACAGCTACCCAGTTCGCATTTTCATTCAACGGCCTGGAGCACCCCCCAGCTAGTACAGAGAAGTCATCGCTGTTCCCACATGCACGTTCCAGGCCACTGTCCTTGGCTGCCAGGTTACATAGATGTCAAACAAACTGTTCTCCTTATACTGACATGGCTGGATGTTTTTCCTGACAGACCCTGTATTTCAAGTACCAAGAGTGTGCTAGGCATTGTCCTAGTTACTGAGACCCTGAATGAAGTTACATGCTGTGAAAGTGCCTAAAGTGCAATGGGGAAAGATGAAAGAGCAAATAAGCAATTAATGGCAGGAAGGTCCTTGGGTCCTGGGGGTTCATATTAGGAATATCTAACTCAGATGTGGGATAAGAGGGTAGGGGAAGGCTTCTAGACGGAGACCTAAAGGAAAATTAGGACCTACCTGATGAGAAGGAGAGAATGACAGCACAGTGTTCCAGCAAAAGGAAAGAACACCCCAAAAAGCTCATGGAAAGCTTGCACTAGTTCACTAAGACTGGAGCCCAGTTTCAAAGGAAACAAAGGAGGGTGTGAGACAAGGGAAAAATTCAGGCAAACAAGTCTCAAAGAAATGAGACTGGAGAGGTTGGAGAAAGTTCAAGGTTGGTTACGCAAAGTTTCTTGCAGGTGGTGAGTTCTGATCTGGGAGTTGAAAATCGTGGTTACGCTGGATGCATTCTGGGGTGTAGAGCAGGTGGCTGTACTCCCAGCAGAGGCTGGGTTCACAGGAAGTCACCTATGCTGCTGAGACCTAAAGTCCATTCATTTACTCATCCATCCACCCATTCATTACATTTAATTGGCCCTCTAGTATATGACGACACTACGCTAGGCCCAATGGAGATCTAAGAGAACTCAGGCATTAAATTCATGCTTCTGCCTTATCTTTAAGCCCAAAGCCAAGTTTCACTGTCTTGAAAGCTATACTGTGTTTGGAGATGGGGTAGGGGTGATGAGACTTTTAGGATGCACTCGGAAAGTTGATGGGCATAATGTCCCCTCTCTGGCACGGGAAATCAGATCTTTGAGAAGAAAGAAGTAACACGGGCTGATCCTCTTGAAAAATGACCTTTCCACTCACCACACAGATCATAAAACAAAGGCTACCTGACCCACTCACTGCTCCTGTCTCCCTCTGACCTGGAGTTCCTGCCTCATCACATGCTTCAACTCACAGGCAGAGGGCACATTCCTTGATGGATGCATAGGTCCAGCTCTAACACTATTTGGCTGTTTGACTTTGAAGCAATTATTTCATCATTCTGAGCCTCAGTTGTTTGGGTCTCTAAAATGGAAATGGTGATATGCACCTTGCAAGGTTGTTTGAATAAAACATAATAAATAATACTTATTTATCATTGTTAACTTCTTTGAGAAAGAAGAAGAAAACAGTTGTATAGTGGTGCCAAAAGTTCTAAATAAATTCTGGTGGAGTAGAATTGGTTGTGCAAAGTCAAAGATGAGTTTTTGGGGGAAATGGTTCTTAGCCAGATCTTGAAAATCATCAGAGGAGCCCATGTGAGTCACTTTAGGGATTGCCCTATATGGGTCAGAGTGCTTCCAGGCATTAATTCATTTATTTCTTCAATAAATAAGAATCATCCCTGTGCTTGTGTCTGCTGACCTGATTGCCTGGAATATCTGTTCCTCATATTTTCCTCTAAAGTTCTGATAATCCAACCCATCTTCTAGCTTTAGACACACCTTCTCCACCATCCACCCATTGGCCAACCTTAGTAGTACATACTTTAGTGGTCATATGCTTCACATTATACTGAGATTATTGTCTTTTTCCATATATGATTCTTCCTGGGATACAATTTCTTTGACAGAGGGGATCATGTCTCCTTTTTGTGTCACCAGAAACATCAGATGCCTAATAACTGTTTGTTGAACAATTTGTGTGTGATGCTTCTGTAGTTTATAAAGTGCTTCTGTGTTCACCATCTGAGGAAATTTTAGGTGCTCCTCAGAATAATCCTTGGAATAGATGGGAAAGATCTATATTTTAGCTCCATTTTGGAAATGTACAATCAAAATGAAATACTGTCTCAACTTCAGTTACTTCTTGAGAGCATAGATACATAAGTATACACTGTGGGCAAGTCATTGACCTTATACACTGAGAAATCTAAGGGAAATGAGACAAGGGGAAAGGTGGCACATTTCATAAGAAAGACAAAAATATAGCATTACAAATCTTTCAGAGGGGCTTTAGCAAAATCCAAGGGAAAAGGAGAAAAAGTGGGGATTTTAATTTTAAAAAAATTAATCCTACACCTGCCATTTATGAGCTGTGATGTTTAAGAAAGACAGAGAAATTGACCAACTAGAGTCTCTGTTCAACTGCAAAATAAGGACAGTAATACCTCTTAGACTAATGCAAACATTAATTTTTAAATACATGCAAAATATATATGCAAAAAATTAAATTTAAATATATGCAAAATTACTATTTACTGGATACATTCTTATAGTCAAGCAAATATCCAGTAAGTACTCTTAGTGAACCACCCCCTTCTTCAACCCTCCCTTGGAGTTCAGGAAATGGGGAGCATAACCTTAGAAGAGAATCAGTGTGGGCTTCATGAGGTAGGTAACATCTAACCTGGACTTCTGTGGCTGATCCAGTGGAGATGGGGCTAAGAGGTCCTTCAGGAGAAGCCTGGTAAGTACAAAGTGTGTGGTGTGAAGAACAGTGATATAAGAGTAAACGTATACCTGTAGTGTATGTGTGTCTGAGTACATGTGCACATGTGTATGTGTACGACTGTGAATGCGTGTGTGTGTCTGTGTGTGTATAATGGACACGCATTTCTGTGTGGTAAACAGAGAAATGGGAAATGAAGTTGGAAACATGGGGTCAGTCTATGGAAGCCCCAGAATGGACGTGACCCACAGAACTAGGGGTTCCTTCTAGTTGCAGGGACAGGGAGGGATTGCTCAGCCAGGAAGGGCGTAAGCAGGTCAGGCTTGCAGAGGAGGAGGGCACTATTAGCTCGTGAGCACACTGGAAGGGGACAGATCAGACGTCGGAAAAGAGTGAGACAGAGACGATGGCTAAAGCGCAGGCTACCACACAGGGTGGGAAGAAAAGAAAAGTAACTCACGGAGTAAAACTGAAAGTACTTTACAAGTGACTGGTAAATGGGAAAAAGAGGCATTCATGCTGATTCCGAGATATGGGGCAGAGTCACGAGGAAAACAGGCCACACAAGGGGGATATGTAAAAGGTCAGGACCAAGTGGCCAGGCAGGCTTTTTGGTTTGGGAGCAAGAGGGAGGGAATCATTTTAAGACTATATATTAAAGTTCAAGCTCTCATCTAAAAAAAAAAGAAAAGAAAAAGAAATCTCCTGAATATTCTATCATAGGAACTTTATTCCAATAGTTCTTTAAGTCTTGCTTCCCCCAGAGAACTCTCATTTGAAGGTGAATACCAAGGGAGAGGTAACACTCTCTCTTTTGTTAACCAATGGTCCAGAGAGGAAGTAAATGCTCATTAGTCATCAGGCCAAAAAGCCCTCAGAGGAGTTGAACCCCCACAGACAGGGATTTGAGTGAGAGTCATAATAAAGATGCAGGCAAAATGCTACAGTGCTCTGGAGGCAGCAGAGGAACGATCACGTGCCACAGGGCAATCAGAGACATCCCCATGAGGTCCTAGCATTTAATCTGGGGCAGAGGAGGGCTGCAAGGAGAGGCAGGGAGTGGGAGGGCATTACAGATTTTGCCAAGAGCCAACCTGAGTGCATCAGGGACCAACAAAAGAGCAATTTCCTTAATCTTCAGCACATTTCCAGAGAGATATTATAAATATGGTTATGGCTTTAGGCTCCAGGCTGGGGCTGAGGTGCATGGCTTTGCCCACTCACAGAGAACTAGGCATGCGGCCCCTTCACAAGATAGTCCTGAGTCTTCTTTGCTTCCTGCTCTCTCCCATTCTGCAGAACATGCAACATAAATATTATCACAGCCATACTTTCCCTAAGGGATGAAATAAATGGATCCCAGGGCCTTCTGAAGCAATTATTCCATCCATCTACAAAGGAGAGAGGTTAATAGTCACAAGGCCAGGTTCTATGAACTCAACAGTGAGCACTCAAGGGTCCTACACTGGTGACATCACCACCTTCCCACTCAGATTCCTCCCAAAGTGATGATCTATTTCCTTAAAAAGTATATACAGTCATGGGGCATCGGGGCCCAGTATACTAACCTCTGCTGAAGAGCAAACTGTCCATGGGCATATAGCCGCACAAAAGACCATAAGTAGGGCTCAATTTTACAATGCCATCACAAATATCAACCCAGATAAATGACACACTAGTGCTCAGTACCTCCAAATCCTTTTGATAAACAGCACCCACAGAAGAGGTATAGCATGGCTCTTCTAATAGAAATAAATAACCCCAATGTCACTTATTCTGGGTTCTGAAATGAATTTCATGATTTTACTGGAGGAATACGTGTTTTGCAATTTTATTTTCTTTTACACGAAGTAATATCTATTCATCCAACTGAAATTTTATTGAACACATATTATCGGTCAATAATAATTTGTAATTGTTATTGTATGTTCACTTCAGCATCAGACACAGCTACAGAAGAAGTAAAAGCACACTAATGATGCCTAGACTGGCAAACTCAGGAGTCTTAGATAGCGTTAGAATTCGAAAATTCTAGCCTCCTCTCTAGAGCTCTAGTTCCCTTTCCTATAGCCTGAGCAAGTCAGCATCAAACCTCTGCTCCAGCAACCCACGGCAGAGAGCATGCTCCTTCAGGAACAGCCCAAGTCATTTTCAGAGAACAAGGATCTATACCAGTGCTTTTCCAGTCTCTTAGAACTTCCCCAAGTGCTGTGGGGTTTTTCATCAGGAAGAAAAGAAATTAAATACTTGTATATATAAAATATGTATAATATGTGTGTGTGTGTATGTGTGTGTGCGAATAAATATATAAAGATATATAAATACGAGGGCTATCCAGAAAAAAATGCAGCCATAAATGCCTCTATTTTTCTATTACATGGCTGGATACTTTCCAGACAGCCCCCCAACACACACACATACATATATTATATATATATATACCCAAACTCTCCTCTCCTCCTTATGGTGACAGCTCATAGTCACACACAACAGCTTTCCTGGCCTGCTTTGTCTGTTCTCTTTCATGTTAAATAGCTCCCTTTTGACTTTCCATTGGTGAAACACATTTAAGGGAATAAGAATAAACCCAAAGATCAAGCCATACAAAGACTGGGAGTATAAAAAACTATGGGTGCTAATCACAGTGAGGCAATCAGTATCTATCACTAATTAGTGATCTTAAATCACCACAGGGATTTAGGGCAGCCCACGGGGTCCAAAAATCCTCATCTAAACCTTTGTGTAAAGATATTCTTGTCCTCAGTCTATTATCTCCAGATTTCTAGCACTGGACAAACAGGTCAAAATAAACTCTATCACACTCTGTTGTGTTGTGTCATGTTTTGTTACCTATATATTCTGTCACACTTCTTCTACATAGGGCAGGAACAAGGAAAAGGGTCCAGGGTGGTGGCACAATTCATTTACTTGCTGGACTCATCCATCAGCATACTGTAGCATGAACACTACTTTATCATCAAATTGACACATAATGCCTTCCCTTCATTGGCTGATTTTTCAGCTCAATATATAGCCCATCCTAATTATGCTTTAATCATTTTCTGCTGAAGAATTTTATGTCCTTTGATTAGTACCAATGATTTCACAATTATTATAAGAAGAGTATCAAGTCTTTGTTACAGAAGCATGTTTTAGATGGAATCTTTTGCAGACCTTTCAGCAACTGGTCCTTCGACTCGGGCAGAATGTGTATCACCAGGTCAAGCAGAATTGGCCATTTATATTTGGGAATATTGAGAGGTGAACTTAGGTAAGAACAGTAAATTTATATTCTGGAGAAACCCAAATAGAAAATGAGGAAGCCAAGAGTACTGGTGTGAATGTGCTGTCGAAGGAAGATTAACCTGGAGACCAGGGGCAGGACATGTGTGCTTGGAGCAGGGACCTGGGGACTTTCGCCAACATGCAGACATCCCATAATAGGGTCTGTTTCAGGCTGGCCCTAATGGAAATAAAAAGATCAGAGAGACTTGGCAAGTCCAGAGACCAACCCTAGATGGAGCATGAGAGAAAAGGGTACTACTCCACTGTGACCCAATAGGAGCAGGCCTAGATAACTGGCACGGCAAGCGTGGCAAACGGACAGACATGTTTCCATTTGCTGAGGTCACAGTTGATATATAGGGAGGACATCAAAGTCATGCTGGAAACAAGAGCCATGCAACACTCACACTTGACTACTACGTTTATTTTTTTAAAAGATCTATTTGCTACTCTACCGTACTGTATTAGGGCAAGCAAACAAACATTATTCTGACCACACTGCAGGGGTAAGGGTGGAACGGGATATTCTCAGATGTCTACCAAACAAGGCAGCGTAGACCAGATGCAAAGTGCTCATGAGGATACAATGAATAGCTCTGGCCTGAAGGCCTGTGTGGGCCTCTTAGCCTCCACCCTCCCAAGTAACAACAGTACTGACAAGATGAAGCCCTCTTGCCCTCTGGATGGGAGTAGAGTAGAAGTCACTTGAGGAAAGAGCAGAGGCATGACGAGTAGGTCTGCAGTGTAAGCTGGGACACCACGAATCCCACTGGCTGCATTCACCAATGAGGTAGAAGGGCCAGCAGGGCAGTGGCCAGGGCCAGGCCTGCCTCACAAGCCTATCAGCTTCACACTGAGGAGACAGAAAGCAGCATGTGGATCTATGCCTGTTAACTCAGGGATGCCGCCCACCCCAACTCGATGACATCGAGCTAGTCTTTCTTTGTTGGGTTGGAGAGGGAAGTAAGACGGGGCTGGTGGGAGCACACAGGCCTCATACAGGAGGAAGGATGGAGGTAATCTCTCCTCCATGCTAACTATCCTTCAGGGTCTGAGCAAATCCTCACTCTCTAATGTCCTTAAAATCTTCACCATTTACCCTAAACTAACAAAGAATTTCAACTATACTCTTCATGTTACTAATCCTTCTTGTTTGTTTTTTTAAAATTATTTGGTGCATATGTGTGATTTCCTTCATCTAAATTAGAAGCTTCCTGGAGAGAGACTCTGGGTCCTGTTTTTCCTCAAATCCCCTTCTCCCATGGCACCTGATGTAAGACACACTCGGTGAAGGGTAAATGCAGCCCAGAGCCTCAGTACCTCAGTGGACTTTCATACAATCTGCAAAGAATCAAGGGCCCACAAAGAGGAATATATAAGGAGTCAACTCAAAAAAGGGAAAAGATGCTCTATCTGGCCGTCAATCGACTAAGATTTTAAAATTGAAAATGCCTGCATCCTCAGTCAGGGCGAAGGAGAGCAATCACCTGCTCATCTGCTCAGAGGCCAGTTCCACAGCCCCGAGCACAATACGTAACTTCAGGTAGGAATAAGAAAGCTAAAAACCAGGAGAGCTGGAGGGGTTAAAGAGGGTGGGGTTCACTAGTAAGTCCCCTGGAGTAGTAGAGGGGGAAAGTTGATTGAAAGAGGAGAAACCCTTGGATTTGTCCCAATTCCATGAAAGGAAAACCTTTTCACATTCGTCATAGACCTCCAGCACTCAGCACAGTGACTGCCACTACTAAGAGTGAGCTGACAGGACCCATGAAGCAATGAGTTATCAATGAACGGGTACAGGAAATTGGCGAACACATTCTGGACCAACTATAGGTGCAGGTTTAAAGGAGAAAGGTCAGGGGTAGGATCCTGAACCCCCTGGGTTTGTTCAGCCACTTCGCTAGCTTGGGGCGGGGGGGGGGGGGGGGGGGGAAGGCAGGAAGCCAAAACTCCAACTCTGCCCACAATAAAAGGGAAGAACCAGATTGCGCAGTGAAGAGTTTCACTGCTGCCCTCCCTCTTGGGACATTGAACCCGTTTGTGTGAGACAATGTGAACAATTCTTAAGGTCAGACCTGAATATACATTTGAACTGAGTAGGATCGATCGGAATGAACAGAACTGAACTGCAAGATGCGGATGTGAACAGACTTGGACCAAATTCACCTGAAGACACGGGAACTTCCCCCAGACTTTTAGATAAGCTTTGGCCCAGCTGGAGGTGCACAGTCACAAAGACATATCCACGCTGAGCTATCCAGCAATTTCTGTAATCGTGGGAGGCACGCAAAGGTGTGTGACCGCCAGATAAACCATCGAGGGTCACTGCAGTCGGCCCCTGGCTGCTCAGGCCCGCAGCTCCCTTTGGGCCCGTGTTATCTCTGCACCACCTGGAGTTCTGAGTTTTGTATGTGAACTTTAGGGGAAAAGGCAACAAACTGTGTTAACGAAAGTAAAAAAAGACATTTTTCTTGTTTTTTTTTTTCCTTTCTTGTTTTTTCTTTCTTTTCTTTTTTGGCTTTTTGTCTTTTGTACTCCTTGAGTGGCATAACGCAGTGGAGAGCTACCAAGAATGCACAGATGAAGGGACAGTGGTAACACGGAGGGGCCATTCCCAGCAGCCTTAAGGCTCTTACCCTGCACACCAGGAGGGGCTGGGAGCTTCAGGTGCTGAAGACAGGTCCTAGAGAAAGCGGGAAGGAAACTAGAACCTCCGGGGAAGAGAAGGAGGGGCTGCCGGGGAAGGGCAGGAGTCCAGGGCCAGAGCGCAGACACAGGTGATGATGAACGAGGACGGCCGAGGAGTCATGTTATGGGAACCCGTGTGTCCTTCCCATCTGACGGGGCTGTAATTGCAGGAGGATTGAGCTGATGAGGCACGGAGCACCTTTTCCGCTTACGTTCGCATCTTTCCTCCATAATCATCTTTGAGAAAAACGTTAACTTGGAGGATGGATAAATGGCTGGGAAACTCAGATCACTGGCTCAGTGGCTGTGGAGTCCCTGCAATGGGGCTAAGTTTATGCTGACCCCCCCATTTCTTCATCAGAAAATGAGGCTTTCTTGTGCATGTGCATCTCCAGGTGCTGGGGCAGATCTCTCAGGTAAATGACAGCAACCTGAAATATCTGCCCGACCCCAGGCCCCATCTGGAAAGCTCTCTTGCAGAACACAAATGGGCAACACTGAAGCTACTTACAAAGACAGCATGGTGCTTGCTCACAGTGCAATTGGGAAAAACAAGTCACACCCCACGAAGAGGTCAGAATAGGAGCCTCTGGGGGTCACACATCTGGAAGGTCAATGTGGCTTGGAACAGTAGGGGAAGACTTCCTAGAAAAGGTAGGAGGACTTCATCTAGGCCCCCACCACTCAAAGGAAGATGCGGAGCTGGGCTGCCCTGGAAGTATAAGGACAATCAAAGGCATGCAAGTTAACTTGAGTGTGGCAAAGGAAGGGGGTGCTGAGAACAAATTCCTTTGACAACCTCCCTCCTTTGAGACCCCCTGAAATACTCCATTTCCGTGGAGATTTTCTTCATTACCCCAATTATCAGTGTCTTTTCTTTCCACTGAACTCTGATAACCCATTGCTTTCATGCTCTTCAAGTTCAGACATCTCATATTCCCTTACCTGAGGTTGTTTACTTAGCCAACCTGAATTCCTTACAAGACTCCTAGCTGCCTAAGGTCCCTATTATGTACCCCACCCAGACTGGAAATTTTGTATAGGGTAGTTTGATTGATTAACTTATTAATGGACAACAGGGAATACATTTGGCCTGCGTGGCAGGTGGAAACCTGACTGCTCTGTAAAGATCTGATCTATGTGCAGGGACTTGAAAAACCTGGAGATCTGAAGACAGCCAAATGCCCATCACCATGGTGCCTTGCTGTTCATCACCCTCTCCTTTTTGCTATGTCTTTTCTAGGCTGGAGTCTAGGGCCCACCTTCTTACTGGTTCACTGGAAATCTCTATCTGTAAGCTCCTCTCCAGTGCATACCCCTAAACACATGCAAATAGAGAATTATTTGGAGAGAAGTTTTGAAAACTAAAGTTATGGCCCGGCAGTATCTGAAACATGAATGTCTGCTTCAATATATGAAGAGTTTAAATAGTAGTATGGGACAGAAACTTTGTGACCCTAACATAGGAGGAATCATCTGACTAAAATTCATGATGTCGTTATTCATTTTACTTTTATAGAATACTTTATCTTTTACTTGTATCGGTTGGTCTGAGCTCCATTCTCTACCTCCCTGACATCACTTGGCCCCCAGGCTGACCACCCTGGACCGAATCACCCAGGTTGTCTAGCACTCTGCCTTCCCCAGGCCCTGACAGGAGATTAGGGCATGGGAAGAGAGAGCAGTCAGGCTTTATGCCTTCAGCTCCCTCCTCTCAGTCTACAGGTCGGATGTGGCTGTGTTTCTCCACCCAAATCTCCTTTGCTTCAAATGTACTATAAGTCTCTCCAGACCCAGCAACTTCTTTGCTCCTTCAGGTCTGTGCTGCTCGTGCTAGCACTGCCACCTCCCCTGCTCTGGCCAGCTCGGGGGGAATCTCCACACCTTCTGTTCATTTTCCATAATGCTGTCAACCTCCTACCCCATTTGGGTGCTTCCTGTCCTGCTGTTTCCTGCAAGGACCCTAATGACACAAGATCCCACTGACCCCAAAAAATATTGAGAGAAAAATGATGTGCACTTTTCTATTTGTATTTTAATCCAGGATGGGCCTGATTTTTAAGTGTGCCAAGCAATGCTGGGATATTTGGGTATTTAGGCTCGTTGGCAAGAACACTTCTATAGATTTGCTTAGAATCTTAAGCCTCCCTCTTGACTAATCAAATAAAATCATGAAAAGCTGCATCAGTAAATTCTGAGGGGCACAGTGGGAAACCTCAGAGGAAGCAAACTCACAGGCCCTGCCCTTCAAAACTGGTGGGAGGAGCCTCTTCTGTGCGCTCTGCCCCGGGCTATGCTCTTATCTTGGAGCTAATAGTAATTTCAGGAAAGAAAGTATGTGCTGAACTCATGAGAGCTTTTTTATTTATTTCTGTTCTCCTGTTCAGATGAAGACACGTGTAAAAATAGGCTGACCAGACATACTGTTTTGAACAAGACAGAAAACAACGGTACCGTCTCATTCAAAGTGTACATATGGTCAGCCTGCTGACACCTTGAATTTAGCCCAGTGAGACTAGGCTGACCATACACACCATTTGAAACAGGACAGCACTGTTGTTTTCTGTCCTTTTTAAAATGGTACCTCTGGTCAGCCTACTTTTAAGTTTGTTCTTGTCAGGGCTTGATGCCACAACCTATAGGCTCCAAGGAGGCAGGCATCTTGAGCTATCTGTCACCTTATGCAAAGCCCAAGTAGAAAGGGAGGTGGAGTTCAGAAATAGTGAGGTTTTTCTAAAGTACTACACAAATTCAAATGATTAACACCATCATTATTAACAGATAACAGTGATGGTAATGGCAACAGTGGTGATTATAATAATCCTTTAGAAAACATTCTTCCTTTACTCCCTTTAGAATGCACAGGCTGGTTCGCTCTGTGGTTGACTGCAAAATCTACTAAGTCTGACAATTAAGTTCCCGAGTTCATCCTAGAAAACGTGCTACATCCTCATCGCCGAGTCACCTTTGAAGTACTCCCCTTGGGAAGCTATGCACTGATGCCAGTGCCTAGTCCACCCTTTAAAGCCATTTTGGAACTCTTTTTCTGGAATGGCCATCGGAGCTGTCATTGTATTATATTTGATGTCCTGAATGTCATCAAAACCTTCCTTTCAACATTTTCTTTATCTTTGAGTAAAGGAAAAAGTCACTGGGGGCCATATCAGGTGAGTAGGGAGGGTGCTCCACTACAGTTATATGTGTACTGGCTAAAATCTCCCTCACAGACAGTGCTGTGTGAGCTGGTGCATTGCCGTGATGCAAGAGCCATGAGTTGTTGGCAAAAAGTTCAGGTCGTTTTTTAAAATATGTTCACACAGCCTTTTCAGCACTTCCAAATAGTAAACTTGGTTGACTATTCGTCCAGTTCGTACAAATTTATTCTGATATAAAAAAAATGTTAGCAACATTGTTTCAACTTTGATTTGGACTGTCAGAAATTTTTGGTCATGGAGAATTGGCTGACTTTTATTGTGCACTTTGACACTTTGTTTCAGGGTCATATTGGTACGCCCATGTTTCTTCACCAGTGATAACATGGCGCAAAACATTGTCTTGCCTCTCCAGAAGGTTTTGACAAACTTCAACTCTCCTTTGCTTTTGTTCATGGGTGAGTTTCTTCGGGGCCATTTTTGCGCACAGCATTCTTGTGTCAAGATTTTCAGTTAAGATTTTCCTAACTGCTTCTCTAGATGTTTACTTGGTTTGCTATGCTTTGCGAAGTCAGCTGACAATTTTGATGCACAATTTGACTAATTTTTGCAATGTTTTCTTCAGTTCTGCTTCTTACTGGCCACGCTGACCTCATTTCATCAGTGACGCATTCTCTCCCCTCAGAAAAACATTTAATCCATTTGCACACTGCTGTTTTCTTCATGGCATTATCCCCATAAACTTGTCCCTGATTTCACTTCCACTCTTGCCAAGTTTAACAGGAAATTTAATGTTTGTTCATTGCTCTAATTCAAGCTCCCCCATTCTCACAATGGCACACAAAAGCAGGCAACAACAATAATGAATGTCAGTCAGCAACACACTGCCACATGTCGACATGAACACAGCTGTGACACATAGATATACCAAGGTTATGTAACCTTACTGAGTTGTTTGTACAGTGCTGCCTACATAACTGCACATGGCAAGTTCACAAACTTAATTGTCAGACCTCATATACTCAAGGAACCTGGGTAAAAGCTTTCTTGAGTTCCCTCAGCTTCTGATGCACAAAAGGTACGTGTGTGTGTCTGTATGTGTGTGCTTGTGTGTGCGTGTGCACATGCAAACATGTAGGCACACGGATGAGTTACCGTCTGCCTCCAGCAGGAAATGACTCCAAGCTGAGGCACAGGGGGAGGCTCTGCTGACTGCAAATTCCTGGGGTGTAGCCATAACCATAAGGCTGAGGGTTTGGGGAAAATAGTTTGCAGTGTGGGAGATGTTCCTGCATTTGAGGGGGAGCATTTCTTCAGGCCATTGTGGACCAATAAACAGTTCAATTTTTTCATTGTTCTAATTAATTTAATTAAGTTAACTTCCAAGGTGTGTAAGAAGCAATGCCTTGGGTGATTAACTGCTCCCATATCAAGGTGTTTTCACAAACACATTTACCCTGATTAGTGTACACATTATTATGTAATTAAATACCTCACACAGAGGAATTTATTAGTGCCTCCTTGTATCCTAACAAATAAAGCAGCCTTCAGAATGTCTTGGAAAAGATGATTCCAGTTGCTAAGAGAGACAGAATGACAGATGAGGAGACACACGGAGGTCAGGCCTGAGAGGACAGGACCCTGCTGCCCCTCCCAGGGCAGTGCCACCTCCTAGAGGTTTAAGCCTGACTTATTCCTATGCCCATTGTTTTTTCTATCCTTCCCAGTTGGTCCCACAGGTCCACATCACCTACTAGCAAGACTCCTTCCTTCTCTCCTCCTTTCACAAAGAGGGATAAAGAGAAAGTCTTTGCATGGAGGGAATGAGGACTTCATCTATGCATACCCCTCTGAGCTGGCCTACAGAAAACTTCTGGAATTCATAGTTTCATGTTATCCCCCACCTCCTCCCAGTCCATTGACTACAGGCCACACATTGCTCAGCCCGTTCCTATTGGGCTCACTCCCTCCCTTTTGCTCAGAAAGAGGTGGGCTCTGTCTTTGTCCATCCAGGCTGCTATAATATTATGTAACAAAATACCAGAGACTGAGTGGCTTACAAATACTGAGGCTTGTTTCAGACAGTTTTGGAGCCTGGGAAATCCAAGATCAAGGTGCTAGCAGATTCAGTGTCGGGTGAGGGCCAGCTTCCTGGTTCATAAATGTCTCCCTCTTGCTGTGCTCTCATATGGTGGAAGGGGCTAGGGAGCTCTCTGGGGCCTCTTTTATAAGAGCATGAATTCCCTTTATGATTCTGGCTTTACCCTCATGACTTAATCACCTCCCAACGGCCCCACCTCCAAATTATCATCACATTGGAGGTTAGGTTTCAACACATGAATTCTGGGGAGACACAAATATTCCATCCATAGCAGACATATTCTGAGATCTAAAGTAAGTGAGTGCTGGTTAGGTATTGGGTTCTGAGACAAATTAGAAGAGTAGTTCATTCTAGACAGGCTACTTTCTCAAGGCCTTTTCCCTCATGGCTATCAACTTTATCATATGTATGGGCAACCAGACAAATCTTAACTGTGGTGTAGTAATCACAATATTAATAACTTACACTTACTGATTACAGCTGCCCCCGTACTGTCCTAATCACTTATACCCCTGATCTAATTCAATCCCACAACTCTATGAGGTAAGTGCTATCATCACTATTTAATAGATGAGGAAATTAAAGCATTAAGTGACTACATAATGTGTTCAAGGTCACACAGCTTGGAAGTGGCAGTGTCATGGAAACAGTCATGCAGACATGAAAGCCACTGGCCCTGGCCTCCATGCCTGATCCCTGGCCCATCCCCAGGGAGAAATACAGGAGCCTGAAAGTGAAACCCAATTTCCAGATCTAGGGGCCTGACGCCCATGCCTTCGATGTGAAAAATCCAGGCACGTTCCTTTGTTCACCTGCACTATTTGATGCAGTAGGCCCAGGCAACTTAGCCACCTCGGAGAGGATAAATTAAGTGACATTTCTAGGGAATATAGAAAATACTACGGAAGGCCAAGTGAATCAATGCTGAACGCAGAACAAAACAGTTCCCACCACGGGGATCAGACTGTTCAGGTTGGTGGCAGGGAGAGAATTATGTAAGCCGGGGGCCAGCTCCTGAGGGAGCTGAGATTGATTCTACATGATTGATGACTCGGGGACAGAATGCCAAGTCATCAATTGCCTCAGCTCATGCCACGGCCGCCATCAGGATCACTTTTCCCTGGTGCCCAGCCTGAAAGATTTCTCTTCTGTTTGTTTGTTTGGCCTGGGGCAGGCACCTGCTGGGCTCAGCTGTGTAACTTTACCAAGGCCTTCTGAGAAAAGACAGGTGACAACATCTGGCAGGAGGGCACAGAACGTGAGAGAAGCAACAGAAGTGGGAGTGAGAATAGAGGCTGTGTGTTTCTCAAGATGAAAGAGAGAGAGAGGTGGCAACAGTCCTACCCCAGGAATCTGAATTCCTGTTTCACTTGTACCAGTGTATAATATTTGACCAACTAAGATATTTTCTTTGTGTCTCAGTTTCTTCATGTAATGAATCAAAATTATCATCGGGACATTAGTAAAAGACTCTCAACTGTCCCCAAAATTTGCTCATGATAGCCTTAGGGTTTAATAATTTTTCTTTGACCTTTACCATGCTTTCTTGGGAAAATTTATAGTTTGCCTTACACAGCCCCACACTTGATTTTACACTGTTGGATGGCTCACTCTGGTTCCCTGTATGGAAGTCCTATGACCCAATTAATCTGGAAGCTTCTTTAAAATTAAAGACCACGGCCTTACCTAGATCTTCTGCAAGGTGGGAGCGTAAGAAACCACATGATTCATAACCGTTTCCCCTGACCAGTTTCACATACATACAAGTATATGAATGACATGAGGAAGGCTACATCCTGGACGAGACTGAAGATATTAAAATTTTTGACAAAAACAGCAAGTGTAATTTTTAAAGATAATAGGGGAGGGATAAGCCTATTGCTTTGGGAAGATAATATCAGACTAAGAGATAGTAGTGAGAAATCTGAATTCCTAACTTCTTATTTTGCTGTTTCCTCTGAAAGTGTTAATGAACTTTAACTTGAAAGGTAGAATAAGATGGCTAAGAAAGAATTAACGCCCAATATAAGTGAAAAAATGGTGGTAAGTCACATATCCACTTTTTAAAAATCCTTATGTTTGATTATAAAATGGGTAATTCATACACACAATAAGACAATTGGGGGGAAAAGAGAAAGGTAGAAAGAAGAAAGTAATAAACATCCACAAACCATCATTCAGTGCTGAACATTAGTAAATACTACTCATTTTTCTCTATCACTCCATTCTTCTGAGTGTGTCTGTATGTGCTTATGTTTACATTTAATTTGAATTTTAATATTTAGCCCCTTTAAGTTAGTTCAAGTCTCTGCATGCAGATTGAAACTACCCCAGGGTAGGGAATGTTTGGAATCTCTTATATAAGAAAATGATCAGAGCGATCCTATGTGAGTTAAACTAAAAACCATGTAAAAATAGTCTCATTTTCTTCTTAGATAAAACATATCATAATGTTTTAAGTGACTGAACAAAACAGCTCATGATATTCTTGAAGCCAAGATAGAGGAATACGGGATAGTCCATGGATGTAGGAAGTGGATTTGTAGCTGGGCTGCATATATTGACCATACCTACAGACTGCTGGAAGTGAGCCATAAAGGTGCTTCTTGTCCTAGTCATTCATTCACTCATCTGTTTGTTACTCCAGCAATGACTTCCTGAGAACCTTGCCTGAACCAAACACTGCTCTAAGGGTCCAGAGTGTGACAAGCAGAGTGAATTTACAGGAAGTGGGCTCCTCAGGCACCTGCCTGAAATGAATCCAGACAGGACGTGAGCAGGTTGAGTAACAAAACCCTACACTGAAGATGCTGACTATTAACGGCACTGAAATTAGCAGGGGAAAATGGAGAGAAAGCTGTATTAGTCAGGGTTCTCCAGACAAAAAGAAACCAGAGGAGATAAATATAATTTGTTATAAGATATTGGCTCATGTCCCACAACTGACTACATACAAGCTGGAGACTTCAGGAAAACCTGTGATCTAGTTGGCAGGCCTAAACCAGTGGTTTAGATTCTAGTCTGGCTCTGAAGGCCTGAGAACCAGGAATGTCAAGGACAAGACAATGTGGGTGCCTGAGCTCCAGCATTCACTCCAGGCAGAGATTTTTTCAACCTTTCTCTTCCTGTTTTGTTCTTTTCAGACCTTTAATGGGCTGGGTGATGCCCAGCCACAATGGGATGGCAACCTGCTTTATCTAGCCCGTCAATTCATGCTAACCTCTCCCCAAAAGGCTCTCCCAGACACACCAAGAAATCCTGTTTAACCCAGTATCTGTGAAATTGACACATAAAATTAACAACCACAGATTCCACCTAAGTTTTAAAACTCAACCCCTTGGGGAAAAGATTGGAGAAAACTGATTTAAGAGCCATGCATATAAAGAAAGAATGAGAAATTTCTCTTAAGTACAAGCCTAACAACAATTAGACACAGATGCTAGAGAAGCTAATGTCATCCTAGGCTAGCAAGGGTAACTATCATGTTCACCCGAGCAGAGGAATGTTCGGTGTTCCTTGCACTCAGTATTACTACGCTCAGGTCTGGGCTTGGAACTTAAGACAGGACCCTGACAACCCAAGATAAGTGCATCCAGACATGAAGTCAGGAAGGTGAGAGAGAATAGAAGAAAACCGAGATGTTGAATTAGAGTAAAACAGCCACACTGAAGGATGAAATAGCAGAGGGGAACATGAGAGATATTTCCCCTGGAGCCCCTAGGTAGACTGTTTTGGGAAAGGTGGTAAATTAATCCTGCATGGCTCCCAAGATAAAGGGTAAACATTACTGAAATACTGAAAGTTTTAAGTCAATATAAGGAAGAACTTTCCTGTTCACCAGACTACTCCATAAAAGTGCTAGTCATGATTATAAGGTGGTAAGTTCCATGCCCACACAAGTGTATGCAAAATCAGGATCACTACATGTCAGAACAGTATTCAGTGTTGGTTAGAGGTTGGAGCACATGCCCCAAAGAGCCTTTCTGTTAAAGAATCCATGATTCTCTGATTGCTGAAATTTGGCTATATAGAAGGGACCAGTAAACTGAGGAAATATCCATTTTTGACATCTTTTTTGCAGTTCTCTCCCAAAACCCGTAATACCCTACTAGCTCAAGTATCCCTAAAAACCCTCTTCTCAGTTATCTTATAACTAGAAAAGAGCATATGTGTGTTTCACTCTCTAGAGACTCAGCCACAGGGCTATGAACACATTCAATGGGATTAAAACTTGAATTTTTAATCTCAAGATCCATCCATGTTGTTACAAATGTCAGTATTTCATGTTTTCTCAGGGCCGATTGAGCTTCTATTGTACATATCTACCACATCTTCTTTATCCAATCATCCATCAAAGAGCACTTCAGTTGTTTTCATGTCATGGCCACTGTGAATAAATGCTGCAATGAACACAGGGGTACATATATCTTTACAGATAAATATTTTATGAATTTTTGGGTAGATACCGAGAAGAAGGATTGTTGGGTCATACAGTAATTCTGTTCTTCATTTTTTGAGGAACCTCCATACTGTTTCCATAGTGGTTGTACCAATTTACATTCCCACCAGCAGTGTATGAGGGTTGTTTTTTTCCCCACAACCTCTCCAACACTTGTCTTGTTGACGATAGCCATTCTAAGCAAAATAAGTCAGACAGAAAAAGTCAAGAACCATATGACTTCACTCATATGTGGCATATAATACTAAAAGCAACAAATAAGATAAAAAAACAAAAATTACAGACAACAGTTTAGTGGTTACCAGAGGGTAAGGGGCAGGAGGAAGAGAATAGGGTAAAGGGGGCCAACTATATGGTGGAGAACTGACCCTGAGTGGTGAACACACAATGCAACACATAGATGATGTATAATAGAAATGTACACTTGAAACGCATGTAATTTTACTAACCAGTGTCACCCCAGTACATTTAACAAAGATTAAGAACCCTAACTTTATAAGCCCAACTCCCAACAGTGGCATGTCAATCATGAGGCGTAGGTAGGCAGGAGAATATGCTTTCTGGGGCAATGTGGACTCCCTGAAGTCCCTCCCATAATGCTACCAGGCTCCATTTGTCATTAAGCTGGTCATGGCAGGAACGCACTTCGTGTTATCAAACCACTTCCTAGAGTCACATCTCCACCTCTTCCGTAAGGCTCCCCTGGGCTGCCCTGAAAGCAGAGGCTCCCTCTCTTTCTGAAACCCAGGCCTGTAGCCCTACCGAGCCTTTGATGATGAACTCAGTTAGGGAAGGAACAGCATCTGTCTCAGAGCAGTGGCAGATTCAAATGTGTTAGAGGCACTCTGTGTGAAGATCTAAAGCCATGGGGTATTAAACGGAAGGGACAGATAGACAATACCCTTTCTTCAAGTGAATTTGACCAGAAAGCATAAATTTGTCAAGCAGATCAAAGCACATCTGCTCTGCCTGCAGCAGTAATTAGGGGTGAAGGAGGCTGGAGCCATGTGCACTCAACCCTCTTTTTCTTGCTTCTGTCCATCAGGGGTCCCTAAGAAGACTCTGAAGACTCTGGATTGAAAAGAGACACTTTACAAATGGGGAAACTGAGGCAAAGGGCCCAGAAAAGAAAAGTGATCCCCTCCAAGTTAACAGTCAAATAGCAATCACACAGAGTTTGTTCTTCTAACTACCCCACTGGTCACGTTCTCTGCAAGATCAGAGGGTTAAATTAAGAAAATAGGAAACACCTATCTCCCACCAAAAATGATGAATCACTTTCCTGCTTTAATATGCCTTTCATTAATTAGATCTGGGATTAGTGACATCATCCCCCCCCCCAAAAAAAAAAACATGGTACTTTGTGGTAAAAATGGAGTGGGAGGGTGGAATGGATGGGGGAAGAGATGAGAGAAAATTCTGCCTTGACTTGGCAACACCAAATATATTTTTTGCAAATTTGCTTCCAGGTATGAATTGGGCTTTTTTTTTTTTTCATGTAATGTCAGCACTTTTAGTCTTAAGAACTGCTTTCTCAGCAAAATAATAGTTCTTGGTCCATGGAAGTCACACTTCGTTTTTACAAAACAGTAGTTCGAAGCTCAATGAAATGGAATGTCTATCCCACCTCCTCCCTCTTTCCTGGATCCGTGGTCCTAGAAGGGCATACTATGTGGCTTTGTAAGGCTGGGCTGCAGCCAGAGAGACATTTCAGGGAAGCAGGAGATGGGTGTCCTCTGCAAAGCCAGACAGTTCAACACAGGGGCTGTTGCCTTTATGCTCCATGTGACCCCCGGAGGCCAGTCACTAGATGGGACTCCTGGGGGACAGGCGAGTCAGCCTCCTCCCTCTGCACCGAACTTGGCTGCTACCCAGCCCATGGGTCCTAAGGTCCTATCTCTGAGAGGCACTGCTTTACCTGTTATTTTGAAACTTACCCCCACCTGTGCTTTACCTGTTGCTTTGAAGCTTACTTCTACCTTTTGTTATTCTGCGAACTATCTTCACAACAGACTCTCAGTTCCTTGAAGCAGGAAAAGTTTTGTACAGCACAGGGTTGGCACTCAGGGAACACTGCAGAAATAACTGACAAATTAACTGAAGTCAAGGACACCGGGTGTCCATCACCACACGTCCTTCCACTTACCCTCATCTTCATCTTCCTATCTCTTTTACCTCCAAAGACTATGTGACCTTAAGCAAATTGTCTTCTCTGTGCTTTAATTTCTCCATCAGAAAATAGGAATATATATACTTTCATCATAGGCTCTTTCTAAAGTGAAATGAGATGATGTGCAGAGAAAACATCACTAAAGAGCACTTTCCTTCTCCCTTTCTTTCCCTGCTTCAGCTTTTCTCCTTTGTCTCTCTGTTTTCTGTTTAAGCACAGGTACACAGAAATGCCTGTACTTGTCTGGTTAAATGAGTAAATACTTATCTAGCCAGGGCACCCTGCCAAGAGTGACGCCAACCCACCCCGTGCTTTATTTTCTCAGAGGTGCATGATTGATTGACAGAACATTCAGCAGCCAAGCCTTAGCCGCTGGGGCTAAGGGTTAGGAGATGAGCCACGCAGGCCGGAGGGGCCTAAATAACCATGGAATTCCGGGGCTATTTGTAGTCGCTATGTGAGGGGCACAGGTAAGGAGCTAGAAACCACCAATCTGTGTATTCAGAGCAAAAGAGTTTAGGACAATGGTACATCAGGCTCCCAGAAGGCCTGCCACACTCAGAGATAAACAGATGTCAGAGGAAAGAGTGGTATTGGAGCTCTGAACATTCTTCAAGAACCAAAGGAGCACAGCCTGCCGTAGAGATGGAAAACTCTGAGTAAGCACCCCAGGCCATCCTTTGGATCTGCCCAGCAGCGTTCTCTAACAGGTCATAGCTTCCTGCCACTAGGTGGGGCATCTTTATCCAGGCCCAGCCTATCAGAGCTCTGCACCAGCTTTGTCACATCAGCCCAAGATGTTATTTATTGTTGTTTATAAAACATCTTCGACTCTGAGCCCAGCACAGTGTGAAATGATTTGCATGGATCACCCCAATAACCTTACAAGAGATATTCTATTAGTATCCCCTATTATTATCCATTTGTAAAGGAAATTAAAGCCAAGAGAGATTAGATAGACTAACCCATGGACTCACAGCTAGTATGTGATAGGTACACTAAGCCAGGCTGACCAGAGTTCTTTCCTAGGGTTGTTTTCAGAGTTGATCAAGGAAAGAAAAGATGCACGAACTGCACTGACCAATGTGAGGGTGCTATTCTGGGTCCATCTGCATCGTTCTCTTCCTCTTCCAGAATGAGAAGTCAGGATCTGCCTGCAGCTATAATTCACGTCTCAGGAGAAGGCTGGTTTGGCCATCACCTAAATAACAGAGATGGACAGCTGTGACGGGGTCTGGCCCTGGTCCCAGTCATTCTCCGGGCATGCTCTATTTCAGGCCTGCCTTTCCTGGTGGTTTGGCGATGTGAGCCTATAGAGGCAGAACCCCCTCCCTCTCCCGTGCACATTTTGTTTTTGACTTAAGCTGGTTTGAGGTGGTTTTCTGTCATTTGCAACCAAAGAGTGATGATGAATTCAGTAACTCAGACAGCTTCCTATCTCCAACTCAGCTGCTTTTAACCCACCCACCCCCGGGGATGTGCAGTCCTGATGCGGAGTAACCTGAAGGCCTACACAACCTCACACCTGAAAATGCCAGTCGGGGGTGCAAAGCGAGGTTAGAGAAGTTGGGGGTCAGCAAAAGACACTGAAGAGGGAATCACAGAAGACAGAGGCTCTTACCACCATGAAGGGAGCAGAAGGATTTTCTTCTGGGTGGCCTCAATCATTCCGACAGACCCCTCCCTCATACCCACACATGCCCACTCCGGGCCAGCTGCTGTCCTCACAGTACCCGGAGAGAGAATCAAGCCCTCGGCCACTAGTTAGTCACATTTGGAATACCCATGAATATCTTTTGTTTAAGACTTCAAATTTGTAAGGAAAGTTTCAGGTCATCTAAAATGAGCTCACTCAGAGCAAGAATTCCTACTCTGGCATCTGTAATAGAGGCTCATTTGCTACCTGCCTGGCATCCCACAGGAACAGCAGGCTTTGTGAGAAAGCAGTAGCAAAAACTGGGTTGTCGGGATTGAAATGCTCCTCACTTCACTGTTTCATTCTTTTAAAACCTCTATAACTTGTTCACTCATCACGTCTTTATCCAAATTGTGATACACTTCGGAGAAATTTTTCATTTGTATTCTCACCATCCACATCTAATAGATATTAATATTTTGACATATTTGACTCAGATGGTTCTTTTTCTGAGCAAATAGTTGCAGCTATAGCTGCAGTTACCTTTATACCTTCCTCCAATCTCATTCACTTGAATGTATCCCCAGATGTAACCACATCACTCTGTCCCTGTGACTTTACTATCACTACATGTGCATAACCATAAAACATACACACTCACTGCAAGCTTTTCATCCACATGGATTGCATTCTTTATACAATGTTAAGGTTTCAGATCATCCATATGTATGCAGGCCACCTACTCCATTCGTTGTAATGACTGTTTAGATGCATTAGGTGAATACACAATTTACAATATACAATTTATTTGTCACTCTCATATTGATAGACATGTATGCTGTTTCCAATTTTTTGCTACGACAAATCATGCTGAAAAAGACACCCTTGGGGACATCTGCTCCTATACCTGGGTCTGAGTTTCTCTAGAGTGTCCACTAAGTAACAGAATTATGAGATCATAACGTATTAGCATCTTCTCCCTGTGGTTCCTGAGCATAGGTGCTAACTGGGACAGGAAGGTTATGGCAATGGCCCTCTGATCATGAGCACTGAGTACGCAGTTTCCACATCCAAGCTCCTTAAATAAATAGTAAGAATCTGGAGACAGTTTCTATAAAGTACTGGCACATAGTAGGCACTCAATTACTGGGTGAAGCAGTTAGTGTTTTTCTCTACCTCTCCTAACCAAGATTTTTGGTTCCACCAGTCCTTCCTCAAACCTGTTTAATAAAGTCAGGACACCCTGTGAATAAAAATGGTGATGGAGTATATTGCCTAATTAACTGTGCTGTTAATTAAATTGCAACAGAAATGGCCTGTATGTACTTAACTAGGCATTTATTACAGCTTAATAAGGTAACGATTGTATGATAAATGCACGCCACTTGATTAAAAGGAATAGATTCTCTGAGCATTAACAAATGCTGGGGACAGGCTAAAACTATTACAACGTTTGTGGAGTTTCTCTCATTTATTCTGTCACATGTTTCTTCACTTTTTTCTTATCAAAAATATTCAAATGGTTATACAAACACAATGAAATAATGTGGCTGGTTCCTTTTGCCACAGAGCATCTCCACTGCCAGCTTTGTGATTCATCATGGGTGAAATCAGATGCCACATGGAATGGTAACTTAGAGCCCTTAGAGGAAAGTTGGCTCAATCCCTCATGAGAAACTCAGGGACCAAAGAAGGGGCATGCCTTGCCCAAGGACACACCAGCAAGTGGCTCAGGACGAGAATCCAGCCTTTACGATTTCTTGTTACGTTCTTTTCTTCCCACAACCTGAAGACGTGCTTTGTAAAGTCAGTCTTCCTATATTGCCTGGAATACCATTTCTATGTGCTGTTGACAGGGAAAGGACCCCTTGGTCTTCCTGAGTGGAAAGGCACATTCTCCAAGATAGGGAGCTAAGGGGCTAAAACTCAGACTAAGATGTAAATGAATGACATACAGTTCTTTGCAGAGAGTGAGGTTTGACACAGCTGGCAGGAGAAACTGACAGCATTATGACCAGCGGTGTGCTCCAGCCAGGTCCTACAGGATCAGACCACCAGAGCCAAACGTGCATGTCCCTGCCTTGCTCCACAGGGAAGTCAAGTCAGTAGCTTGAAATCAGCCCTGGTACAGCAGTATTTACACCATGGAAACCAGCAAGAGCTCTAAGTTGGCGCTTGCTTTTTTTAAAAAGTGGTTTAACTGCAAACCACTGATTAGGGCTCCGTGGGTCTAAAGTGAGTGGGTAACAGGAATGAAGGAGAGTGCTGGAGGGTGACTTCAGTTGAGTTTGACAAAGGCAAACAGGGTCCATTTTCCTATGTTATCAAGAGTTGATCTTGGGCACAGCTTGTATCTCAGAATCTTTCTGACCAAATTCACGTGCACATTTTTTCCTTCATATTATTTTTGGGTTATTTTTGAAGTTGGGGCCCTCAGAGCTTGAAGCAGCCTCTCTGCCTCCTGTGATTCTACAATGAGATTCACTTGCTATGACAGTTGAGAACACGAGCTCTCCCTGGTCAGGCCTGGGAGGTAGTGACGGGCGGATCCCAGGGACCTAGACCAGGAACTCTAGACCTCTGTGGAAAGAAAGTAGATGAACGACTCCACGGATGAGTCCAAAATCCCCAGGCAATTTGCATGTGCAACCAGGGCGGAGAACTACTGCTCCTGGTCCCTGTCCATCTCATCACATCTCGTTCCCTCTTCCAGGGTGAGCGTGTTGCTCATGGTTATTATCAAAGTGCAGAGGACAGCACAGATGTCCCCTGCCCTCCTCTCCCACATATGCACCTGCTAAGAATAATGCTTTTTATTATTCTACCATATTATTATCTCATTTAAACCTCAAACTCGTTCTGCTGGATAGTTTTATAAGTTGATGATAGGGAAAAAACCATGTCTGCGCAAAATAGGACAATTCTGGGCGATAGGTCCAGACTCTATTTAGGTCCCATACTTTGATACCCTGAGCACCCCTACCCCACTGGTGAAAAATGTTCATGCCCAGGCCTCATTCCACCAGATTCTGATTTAATTGCTGGGTCCTTGGCATCACCATTTTTAAAAAGCAATTCCAAGGGACACTCTAATATGTAACCAGAGTTGAGAAACATTGAGTTGGAATGCACAGTCAAAACCTGTGGTCATTCCAACAAGCTCAGGAAAGGACGGCCAGTATTATGAATCATTAGGAAAATGCAGATCAAAACCACAATGAGATATCACTTGATATCATTAAGATGGCGATTAGCCAGAGGACAGAAAATAGCAAGTGTTGACGAGGATGCAGACATACCGGGAGCTTCATACATTACTGGTGGGAATACACGATGGTGAGCATAGCCTGGAACTCTCAGGCAGGGTTTGCTGAGGTAGCATATGTGAACTAGTCCTTGAACTAGGCCTTAGAATGTGGGGTAAGAAAATCCTCTGGCATACTTATTTCCCTAGAACTGGTCCTCATGCTTTCCCTCCTGCCTAATCTCTCAGGTAGAAAGTGTTCACTGAGGCTCTCACGGACCCTGGGCTCCATTCAGTAGGCCTCACCCACCAAAGGAGCACCCCAGTGGAGCACCTTTGAGTCTTTTTCCAACTTAAAATACAACCCACCCTACTGCTCAGCTTCAAGTAGTAATACTATACCAACTTCATTTCTAAAGCCCATGGGGCGCCACGCCGTAAAGAGGCAGATTTGTGGAGGTGAGCTTTCACCTACATGCTGTTTCGGTGGAGGTGACTCCAAAGCCATGAAACAGAAGAGTGCAGACAAGTTGACTCATCTCCAGGATCTGGACCCCAAAGAGACCTTTTCACCCTTGCCTAGGAAGAGAAGAGTGCTCTCCAGGCCATAGGCTAGATGCAGGAGCAACCCAGTACCAGTCCCTTGTCAAGCATGCTGTGCTCGGGTATGGGGTTTGAGAAAGTTATGATTTAAACATCACAACATGTGCTCTGTGTGCTTGGAATCTGCAATGATTCAAGGCCAGAGTGCCTTTACTGATGAGAATGATGGAAATTATTTTTTTTCTCTTGTGAATTTCTAGAATCTTAGAAAGAAGAAAGTAATCTAATTTGGGGTGTTTGATGGACAGTTTGGATAGATGTTTTACAATTGAAGACATGGTCTCCATCTGGGACCATCCCAAGAGTCCTAAGCAGCAGAATCATAAAGCTGGTGGTGAGTTTGCTTCTCTGGGAGGGCATTCTGTCTGAGGTTCCTTTACTGCCCTCCATGCTGATCTGCATGTCCAGGAATGCTCTCTAACCAGACAAGAGGCTAAATGCACAAACCCATGGAAATCCCATTTCTGAAGTCCTTCCCTTCTGAATGTAAAGTATGTGAGGGTGAAAAACCTCCTGCTCCCAAGACAGTTCTGTGGAGCTTGCTTCTTCATAATTCAGAGGACTTTCAGTGTGGGAATATCTTCAGGCTGACAAGGGGAGAACAAGACTCACTGAATTCCTCTAAAATTTTCCTCAAGAGATGCTTTAAAACTTGCACTATAATCCTCAGCTGCAGCAGAGTGGAATCCAACAACTGCTGGCATGAGCCTTCCCCACACCCAGCTGGGCAGCTCTGAACAAGTCTGAACAACTGCTCTGGGCCTCAGTTTCCCTTCAGACAAGAGAAGGTAATAAAGTCTGTCACATCTACCCCAGTAGACAAGAAGTCAGCATGTTATTAAACAAATGTATTTGACGGAGGTACTTAGGAAAAAGTCTAATAAACTCAGCAAACATAAAATGTTTTCGTATTTCCCATGCTCGTCTTGCCTTTAATGGAGGCACCCAATCCATCCTGGGGATGGGAAAATGAGTGGCTCATGGCATTTGGCAACAATTTACACCATGGATAACAACTCCCACCTTGACATTTTCAAAGCCTGGCTCAGAAGAAAACGTCTTTTTTTTTTTTCCTGAAGCATTAAGAGAAAATGTGCATGATTATCATCTGTCTAAAAAAAAAAATGGGGAAAGAAAGAGGGAGGAGAAAAGGAATACAGCTGAACTGACACGGAGAAACTCACCATTTTATTCCGCACAATTGAACTTCATTAATCATAGAAAATCGGAGATGGAAAAGACCTATTAGGTCACCCCATCTATCCCTCTGAAAGCATTAAAAGCTTTCAAATGAGACGAAAATCGGAGGTCCTGATTGCTGATGGTCATTAAAGCTGTTTTTTGTGAAGAAAAGTGTTAACCTTTGTGTCCCTGACAAATTACACTCTGGGTTGTGACAGGCTAACTTTGCCAGAGCACCCAGGCTCTGGGGTTGGAGGTCACCACCCTTTAGCACAAGTGTCACTAAGTGGCTTCGTCAGTGGCCCCTGTTAGATAACCACCACTTGCTGGCTGAGAGGGTGCTAGGGAAGACAGACAGGGCCTAGTCCCCTGCTCTGCATGCATGAGAGAGGGATGCAATTTCTCCTCCAAAACACCTTCCTCTCATGTCCCACTTTTCACAGGGACTCTTCCTGCTTTTGCTGGCTGACAGCCTGATCCCCTTTGCTGATGTTTCACAGACGTAAATTCTGGGCAGAGCAGCCCTGGCCCACGGACACCCACTGTTTCAGGATGCCCCAGATAGCTTTACCTTAGCAAGTAACCACCTCCACCCATCTTTATTTTAGAGAGTTGTCCTTCTCTCAGACCATATGACTCAGGAGGACCCTACTTGTGAGGCATGACTCTACTTTCTAGTTCATAAGAGTGGCCACATGCCCCAGGCCTGCCTAGCATAGTAGCCCAACCCTCTGACTATAATCGTTAGCCAGGAATGAGCACAGGGCCCAACCCAGGTTCATGCTCTGGAATTTTATACTCTCTTTCCTCTGATGTTGCTATGACACAACTCTGAAACTATGGTGGCCACCGCCACTGCATAGAATAGAATTAAGACAACACATGGAGATGGCAGAGAGAGAACTGCATGCACCTTACCAGCTCCTGAGGGGAATCACCCCAGTTTTTCCCAGTTATGGAAACTAATCAATTAAGCTTCTTCACTTAAGCTACTTTGAATTTGGTTTCCCGTCCTGGGAATCCATGGAGTCCTGACTACTAAATGCCCAGCTGGTTTCTGCCATTCTGTCCCGGTTAACACATGAGAGCCTTGACTCCTCAATAGAATGACAGCTCCCAGGGGCAGAAGCCAGGCTTTCCCCTTTCTTCAGTGCCACAGGCTGAGCCCCACCCAGTCGATTGTTACTAAGTGGTAGATACTGGATTGTACCCAAGTATCTTTGCCAGTAGGTGCTTGGCTTTACTTGCCTTTCCCTGTAGGGACTGCTGGTAACTGAGAAGTATTGTGAGTCATCTCCTCAATCTGCTGGTTGATGACACCCCAAGAAGGGCAATCCAATCCCTCTGAGGATATGCATCCTCCTCTAAGGCTACGATGGGCCTGCTGAAGTATCTTTCAACCTAGAAGGTCACCTGCTGCTGACCTTCCTCCCCTTGTCTGGGATAACTCATGCTGTGGCTTTTTGTCCAAGGTCTGGCTTTGCATTTTACATACCACATATGAATCTGGTCACACCAACCAAAAACTGATCCCTTTATTTCCTTCTTGTCACATCTTCTTGCGATTGTGATTGTCAATCAGACCCAACTCGGGGACCTGCCCTTCAGGACCAATGAAACTTTTAATAAAAGCAAAGGAGCCACCTGGCATCCACAACCCTTTGGCCCAAAAGCTGAAGGTGACAAGAAAAATTCATCTCAGTGACACATAAGAAATAACTGAAGTTAGACCTTAAACAAAATCATGAAACATGTATGCCTTCTCCCTCCGCTGTGGCATCACCCCATCTGCACCCAATCTCTAGTGCCCATTCTCCAAAGTCACCTCCTGTTTTTTGTCTCCTAAAGACTCCCAAAACTTCCACGTGGCCAATCTCAGACAGGCCTCAAGAGACAGCTAATGAAAGCCAATTTTTATTAAACATACCAAGAATGAGCAGTATGGTTTTGTTAAGACTGAATCCGACAGTAATAATAGTAATAATAATAACAGCAACAAGAACTTAAGTAACACTTCCAAGGTACCAGGCAGTGTTTTAACTGCTTTAGAAAGCAGTTAATCTTCACAGTAAACCTTGGAGGGAGAGCTAATATCATCATCTCTAGTGAGGTTAGGTAATTTGCTCACATCTACACAGCTGATTAATAACAGTGCTAGGGTTGTTTTTTACCAAGAAAATATCTGTAGTCAAGAAAGTTGCATTACGTTAAACTGGGGATCAAATGTGGTATTGGCAGTTTGGGAGTAAGTGGAGTAGGAGAAATGGGAAGTAGAAACAGGAAAGATAAGTCAGAACAGGCAGGTGGTTGGAGCCCACCTTGCAGAAGTGAGTAGAAAGCAAGAACTTGGACAGGATTGAAGATGGAGGAGTCTGCATGCCCACAGCAGCCAGCAAGCCAACTGCAGGGAAGTCAGCAGACACTTCCCTTGGGGAGCAGCCTGGATGTCAGGGGCTCCTCCCAGGGGCAGTGGCCCCAGACTGACCCCGGGCAGCCTGTGGGAAGACAACCCAAGGGAGAATGGCCCAGAGGATGGGGGAATAGAGACCTCTAGCAGGGATGCAGGTTCTTTCAGACTGGGACTTTGTTTCTATAGAAAAATATTATATATCTGAGTTCTAAACGATAGTAAAATGGTATGGTAGAATGTGGAGGATCCATATATTATCATAATTATTTTGATAATTTTAATTATCCTTAGTAAAACAGATTATTTATATTTATATTGCCTTACTACAATAAAATTAAATGGTTGTAACTATCATTGTAATATATAATATAGAATGCATACTATAAATGAAAACAATTCCATTCTAAAAAGAAACACATGATTTAGTTAACAATTGCACATTTCAGTTATTTGAACCTGGAGTTTCTTTGGCCTCCAGGCTGATTCTCAGATTTCTCAGGTAGAGGTCTATTCTGTAAAACTGTGGACCCCACCACGAAATCAGAGTGTGCATGTCCCCTGCGTGGGTGACCGGAGAGCTAGGTATCAGGAGGTAACAATCTCCTGGTCCTTAGGTCAGCCTCAGCAGAGGTAAGGCTTACCTCATTTTGAAAAGCAACTTTATTAAGGTATAATTATATTATACCTTATATATTATATATATAATATAATGTACCCATTTTGAGTGCAAAACTTGATGAGTTTTGAAAAATGTGTACATTCATTTAACCATCAGCACAATGCATGACCTTTGTATTGAACATAAACAAATACAAGCACGTGCAATACAATGAAGTTTCCTAATGACAAGGAATGGGACAAAAGAAATTCAACCCAATCAATGCAGACTTGTTGATAATGAGTCCTAATATAATGCCTGGCACATTAGGCTTGATGATAATTTTACGTAAAAGTGAAAAACCTGTATGACAGTGTGTTAGACTCTGTTAAATGCTATGCCATAAAATAATGATGCAAACAACTGAATTAGTAGGTAGAAAGGGAAGCAAAGCCATAGAGGGGAATGTATTAATGTGAAAATTAAGAGAAAGAAATGAGGATCCAAGGATAAAAGCTTGAAAATCATTCATGGTAGCATTTGAGCTGAGATTGAATAAATGAACTAATTAGTTCTGAAAGGTATAATGCAGGTGTTATCAATGGTGAGAACAGCTTTCCAAAGAAACAGTTCCAGCATAAGTACAGAATCCTGAAAGCATGGGATGTGTTCATAAATACCTATAGAATATTAGAGCAAAAAAGGAAGTTAAGGTAAGTTACTATGTAATTGAGAAGTCCCCCTACCCCAAATGTCTTGCCCAGCTCGCTGACAAGAAATACTCCACCAGAGGCCAATGCATTTATTTGGTCAAAACTTTTATTCTTATTAAAATACCAATATACCCATAGAACTGTGCCATACAATGCTCTCCAGGCATTTGTTCCTAGATAAAAACGGAAAGATGTTTTGAAGTAGGGAAGAAAAGTATAAGTTATCAAATGTCCAAAAAGAGAGAGGGGTGTGTCCAAAAGGGATCTAGGAGCAGGAAACAAGGAGACCTTAAAGGCATTCACCGACATGAGAGTCTTGTTCCAGTTAACCCTGAGAGTCGATTTGCTGGAATGAACCAACTATGGGATAGCACTACTTACAGCTATAGTGTATCAATCAAACACAAAGCTTTTGCTCAGTCGTCGTGTCAACAAAATTCTATCACTGGCTGAAACCTATCTCAAAGTGATGGATCTCTATAGGAACCCTCATCACCTGGATCCCAGAGGCTAAGCCTTGGCTGTCCTCACCAATGTACTACAAAAGAGGCTCAAATTGTTGAGTAGAGTGGGATGGATTAATTGTCTATCAGCCCTCATGCATTTGATTCTTTCTCTCAGTACTCTTCAATTATGGGAAAATCTTAAACCCTGTGGTTAAGGTTATTTTGGGAACCAAGGACATCTTCTGCCAAAGACCAAAAGTGATACGTACCATTAGGATCCAACATTTGAGTGCAGCTGTTTTCTGAGGCTGTTTTCTTACAAGACAAAAAAGCAGGCTCCCTCTCTCAGACTACTGATGCTAAGAGGGCAAAAGGGCAATGGGCAGTTCAGGCAGCAGGCTGTGACTCCGAATCTCAGGTCCACTTAAGATATTTCAGACTTTCTCAGGGCCTCAAGAGCACTGAAAGCATTGCCTTTAGTCAAGTAAACTCTAAACACTTCTACTCTTCTTGAATCTTCAACTCCATCACTCTAGGAAGACTGAGAATATTCTGAACAAATTCATTAAAATATATTTATTTCTTTTCATCCAATGCATGCTAGAACTCTGGTCTTCAGAAATTGCCATCTCAATGGGAAAAAAATAAGACACTCAGTAATGGAAACATAGCCCATGAGTGATGGGCACATCCAAGACCAAAGAAATTCCAAGGTAGATAATATTCCACAGAGTAGGAAATTATTTTCTTTTTAATCATTTATTACGTAAAGAGTTGGAGGTAAGACATTCCATTCTCCTATATGAAATAGAAATTTAATATTTTTATACCCAACTCAGATTTTTCCAGGCTTTAATTTTCATTCACAGGACCCTCTACAGACAGAGAAAACAGCTGATTACCAGTCAATTCATTAAGTTCGTTGATTCTTAGGAGTAAACTTTCATTTAGGAAAAAAGACAGAAACATGCTTTTCAAATGTTCCCTTCCTATCTCCTTCACTCTTTCCTTTAAAACAAAAACAAAACCTCCTCTTTGTCACCTTTATCTCTAAATGTAGATTTCTTGATTTTTCTGAACTTGGTCCTCTTCTATACTTTTTGGGTACACTTTCCTAGAACTCTCAGCCACTCTTAAAGTGTTAGAATGATAAAAGATTTGAAAATTCAATGAATATTATTTGAGACCACACTGTGTTCCAAAGCACCAAAACTGAGACCAAGATAGAATAACTGACTTTCAAAATAATACCACGACTTAGTTTTGGAACTAGTAATAAAATCTCTGTTCATATTAGCAAAATTCAAATGAGAAAACTGACTCACCTGACTTTTCACTGTTTTAAGATTATGTAGATACAATCTCAGCACTCTAGCCTTATGCTATAGTAAACAAGTTTTCATCCAATGATTGGATGTTCAAAGATAAATATCTGCCTTTTGGTAGAACATATTTTTTCTTGGGTCATCTAAGATCAGTACTCCTAAGAATAAATTTTTGGAGCTACTTTATTAACAAGACAGACTCTCTTTGGCCCACATTGTCAAACACAAATCCTCTATTCCCTTTCTTACAACAGTAAACTAACAACTCCCTAATTTTCTCTCCCTTGTGGTTCCTTTTTCTCCCAGGTAAAGCTAAGATCCTTTGAGAATGGATAAGAGGTCTATGGCAATGCTGACAACTGGCCCTAATAAATAGAATAAAAGGGTCACTGGCTTACTCATTTTATCCAGGTTCCACTATTAACTCACTGACCATATAACTCTCAGCAATCCACTTTACCCTCAGGACCACAATTTCCTTAATTGTCAAACAACAGTAATACCTATCCTGCCCACCTAGAGTGGGCAGTCATTCTAAACCAAATACCTACATACATATTTAAGGCCAAGTACACCTAAGGATGCTATGGCCGTTTATTCTCCCACCATCTTTCATGATGGATGCTAACATTACCCACTCAGGTATTAAAGACAGATCCAGCCTAGGGAAGCTCCAACATCTACTCCCTCAACACAACCAGTTGATTCCCCTTCCATAATATTTTATGAAGTCTTTGTCCTCTTTAACCCTTTCCCATATTTTAGAATTTTATCATGATTCACCTGGATCACTCCAGTGGTTTCTGCCTGATTGGTCTAAGGCACTCCCTGTTTCCATCTTGGCCCTACCAACTCATTCTCCACTATTACCAAAATGACATTAATAAAACTTAAATTTGATGATACCATCTCTACTTAATACCGCTTGACTGCATAGCCTTCATGAACATATGCACTTTCTTGGTTAACATTAAAGCACACCTTACTATCCCTATCCCCACAACCTAGTCCTTGCTTTTACCATTTCCTCTACCTGGATCTTTACTTTTCTTCCTTCTCTCTTACACATCTTCACAAACTCAATTTCCCTAATATTCTGCATATCCTACTCTATCACTACAATTAGCTAAAATAGGTACACCTTCCTGTTGCCCACAGTAGCATGTTTCATGGATACTAGTAGAAGACATAAGAATCTCAATTCAGAGATGAGGGACAGTTTGTTACTCACAGCACTGCAGTAGGCAGCGTATCAGAATTTTCTCCAGTTTCCAATTCCCACAGGGTAACTCGAAGGCAGCTAGGAGGCATCCACGTAGTGGGTAGTGTTATAGAAGAGGAAGTCTGAGCTTAGGGAAGCCAAATGTTTTATTACGGGTAGTAAGTCCACCTATCCTTTGCCCCAGAGGAAAAGATTCTCTATCTTCGAAGATTATTGTACTAACACCCTTGAAAAGGTAGTCAGAAACAAGGGATAGTTAACATCTTAAAAGATGTACAGAAACTTGAGAAGTTCGTGGAGAATTGTCTTCCAACAATGGAACATCCTGTGGTCACAGTACTTGTAACACTGAGTTCTTGTTAGCCCCATAACTGTCTATCTCTATCACTAGATTTTGAACTTCTTGACAACAGAGACTAACTATTGTTATAAGGGGTCTTATATAGGGTATGACACATAGTTGGGGTCTCAAATATTTTTGCTGATTAGTAATTAGATAATTTGATCTAGGAAAATTCTTAAATACTTGTACATTCCTAAACAAGGAATTCATAAACTTCAATTAAATGACAGAGGGGGAATTTTCTAGAAAGTTATAATAAACCATCTTTTAAATAAAAATAAGGTGCTTTAATAAGTCCTTAAAAATTTTTCTGCAGATAACTTTTTGTCTTATTTTATAAACTAAGTAGTTGAATTCTAAGATGCATTTATTACCCAAAGCCTCATGTAAAGGTCTCCATTTTCCGAAATGTGTTTGAACATTTCCTGTGAGAAAACACACCTCAAACCCACACTATCCTCCCAAAACAATTTTTGATAGGAATAGTGGTTGCCTCCACTTGCATGGACTCCCTCAGCTAGATGAACAGAAACTCTTCTATTTAGTTTCCTTGTGTGCCTCCATCGTCCTCCAGCCAAACCCTCCAGGCCTGACCGCTCCATCACTTCCTTTTCGCTTTCCTTATGGAGTGGCCACGCTGTGAAATGTTCCACTCCTGGGGTTTAGGAAGCTGTAGCATCACCCTCTCACGCCGAGTCTCATTTGTGGAGCTAGAATTCTCTGAGAGTCATGGGGGTAGAGTTCCACAGTATGGAGAACTGAGTTGAGAGGGTTAGAAGGTTTGGATACTGATACTGATTTAACAAAAACATTTTACCTTAGACCAGCCATTCTCAACCTGTGAGTCATGACCCCTTGGAACTGTATTAAAGGGCTGCGGCATTAGGAAGGTTGAGAACCACTGCTTTAGACATTCCGAGGGTGGCCTCGCTCACAACCAGCTCAATCTGCAGGTATCAGACAAATTTTGCGTATCCCAAATTGTCACCCTCACTGACGTATTCTTTCCTACCTGTCTTCAAACACCCTTGCCCCATCCGCCACTTAATAAATTACCTATATTGTCTCAGGAAGATCATAGTAACAGCACAAATATAATGAAGAAGAGAAGGGAACTAGGGGCAAAAGTGTTCACCTATTGTCCTTTTACTTTTCACATCATTAAAAACATATATGAGCTTTATTATATTTTATTGTCTTTTAATGGAGAGCATTTTTAAGCATTTAAATTTATTGCACAATTGATATCCTTAGGCTTTAACACTTTATTTTATGAGATTCCTTGGCATTCCTTTAATTTTTGTCTTTTGCTGGATTGGGCTTTAGCTCCTTTTATTTATTTATGTTTTTAGCTATCTAGAAAATTATAAGCCCACATTTTAATTATATCAATGTATAATTTTTAAAATATTTTTGGTGAAGTCTAATATATATATACGGAGAAGTGGGTATATTATACACGTCTATCTCATTATATTTTCAGAACTATAAAGCTACAGAAACAACAAGCACATCGGGAAACAACACTGTGTTATCTCAGAAGCCTCTCTGTCCTCCATTCCAGCCACTGGCCGACCAAGGGTAATGGCTCCCCTGATTTTTAAGAGCATGGATTAGTTCTGTGCTTTATATAAATGGAATACCCAGTATGTATTCCTCTGTGACTGGCTTCCTTAGCTCCACATTATATTTATGAGTTATATCCACATTGTTTTATGTAGTTATAGTGCATTCATTCTCATTGCTACATAGTAGTCCTTTGGGTGAGTGTACCACAATATATCTATCCATCTGACTGTTAATGGGCATTTTTGTAGCTTCCAGTTTGGGAGCATTAAGAATAGTGTACTTCTGGCTTCTGCTTGAGATGCAGAAAGCTAAAAAGAGGATAACTCCCACTCTTACAACAAAAATGCTGCATGATCTACAAATTCATAATTTTTCCTTGAACTTGTCAGTGATCTGAGCTTGCAGAACAAACAAGTGATCTAAAATCTAAGTAAATACACATGTGTGCAAGGAAAGATAGACATGAGCACTTGCTTACCTGGGGCAGATGCTGCCAAACACTGGCAAAAATTCAACTAAAATTGTTAATGAATTGTTAAGGCCAGTGATAAATCTCAAGAGGATACAGAACTCCTAAGGATGCAAATATAATGAAAATCCACACTTCCTCACAGGCTTTTCTCTATCCCCCTAACTAGGGATTACAGAATAAGACTGATGACAGTTCTGAAGAAGTGTCTCCTTACAGCGCAAGCCTAAAGAAATAGAACAGCAGCTGTAACAGGAAGGGCATGAAATCCCATCCTGATTCCCGTGCCTATGGCCTCTTTGTAATAAAATCCTTAAAGTGCTGGAAGGAAGCAACACACTTTCACACCTAGGGCAATGCTAAAAGCCCCGTGCATCTGGGGAAAGAGAACAGAGAAAATACAACTTTTACTCCAGGAGAGGAGCAAGGACCCAAAATTGACCTCACGGAGCAACTGGGCCCAGAATTTTCCCCCTAGGGAAAGGGCAGGAACACTGAGAGGATCACAGGCAGCCCTAGGGCCCAGAGACCCAGTGTCCGTAGAAGACCTAAGCCTCAGTGGAAGAACAGAGGATACACCTGCTCCCCACCACAGGCTGAGGGGCATGCATAACGAGTAATCACAAAATACTGCAGGTAGAGGGACAAGAACGAGGGAGACGCTGTCTGAAACACAGGGTAATGGGAAGGCCAACCATTAAGAGTGGATTAGACCCTGAGGAAAAACTCTGGCAAACCAAAACCCAACCTCATGACAGGGCAGTGCTTGAGGTCCGTGATTCACTGAAGATAACCATAGCAACAATGAATGTAAATCTAGCTCAACTCCTAACGACATTTACGCAAATCCCCAAACTCTAGTTCTAACGGAAGGGAAGGCACGCCCACCTTCAAACCTATAAGTTTCTTACGCCAGCCTCAAGTGTCCTGCACAAGATGTGTCCCTCAATAACCACAAAAAATACCGTCCCCAAAAGAAGCAAGGAAAAAAGCAAAACACTGTCAAGACAGTGCAATCAACAGAACCAGGTACACATGTGCCGCAGGTGCTGGAATTACTAGACAGGGAACTTAAAATAACTAGAATTCATATGCTAAAGGCTCTAATGAAAAGATGGATAACGTGGGCTATGTTAGGGAAACAAACGAAAAAGGAATCAAATGGAAATGCTGGAAATGAAAACACAGTAACAGACATAAAGAATGACTTTTATGAGCTCACCCTGTAGACTCGACACAGCTGAGGAAAGAATCAAGAAATTACCCAAACTGAAGCAGAATGAGAATAAAATAGTAATAATGATAACATTAGTAACAGCAAAAGAACAGAGCACAGAAACACTATGGGACACTACCAGAAAGTGCAGTGTGCGAGTATACACAACTGGCTCTCGGGAGGTGAAGAGAGGGCGAATCGCACAGAAGAAATGCATGGGAAAATAAGGGCTGAGAATTTTCCAGACAATGGGGAAAAAGAAAACTTAGGATCCTGAGCAGTGGGGAAAGATAAAACAAAATTAGGCATGCCATATAAAAACAAGTAGAAACCAAACACCAACAAAGGTCTTGAAGGCAGCCAGAGAAAAATGACATTTTACCTACAGAATAATGAAGGTAAGAACTACAACAGACTTCTCATTAGAAACCATGCAAAGCGAAGGAAAATGAAATAGCATTTTAAAGTATGGGGTGGGGGGGACTGTCAACTTCTTATACTCAGAAAAAAAAAGTTTTTCAAAAATTAATGAGACATAAATATTTTCTCAAAAAAAAAAAACAAAAACAAGAGAACTCATTGTCAGAAGACCTGTACGTAAAGAGAGATCAAAGAAAGTTTTAAAGGCAGAAAGAATAAGATACCAGACAGAAACTGGGATCTACACAAAAGAAAATGAAGAGATAAAAAGAGAATATACCAGAGCTGTCCAGAAAAAAATCCAGCTATAAATGCCTCTATGACATGGCTGGATACTTTCCCGACAGTCCTTGTGTGTATAAAGGAAAAATAAAATTTCCTTTATTCTTACTTTAACAGCACTAAAAGGTAACTCTCTAAAGCAAAAAATAGTTGCAGTGTATTTTTTATAGCATACGTAAAAGTAACATGCATGATAAAAATAACACGAAGGATATAAAAGAGAAACTGGGAGCGATCCTCCTGTGACTGAACAGTCTGTTGTTTTCACCAGAAGTATTTAACTCCGTACCCTCTCAGCCCCCCATATATATGGAACTACCGGGTGGCCAGACGTGTGCTGGGCGTGGAGAAGAGGCAGCCAGTGCCCCATCCATCCACTAGCTGCTCTCAGTCCCGGGGCTAGACAGAGTGAAAGCCTGGTCACCCTGCGGCGTCGATGCCACAAAGGCCTCATGAAACAAGTCCAGGAAGAAAGTTATCTTATGCTCATGTATTCCTACTGCATACTGTTCCTTAGGCCTTGACAAAGTTTTCTCAGACGCTGGAAGGAAGTTCCCACACTTACTCTCCGAACTCTGATCCAGCTTCTTTTCTGGGTCCCCAGCTCTTGGGACAAAAAGTCTCTGCAGAAATGAAAGTATTCAGGCCACACGGAGTACAGAAGAAACATTCCCCATAGTACTTTTTTTCCCTTTCTTACTCTTTTCTGTCATACCAAAGGAGCTTACTTACAAGTAAATTTACAACCGAACTAGAAGTCGAATGTCTCAGGAAAAACAAATGCTGGAAAGAAAAGCTGCAAAAAAGCTCAGGAAGGTAGAATTTGAGAAAGAAGGACTAGCTGCAGTTTTGATCATGTGTCAAATCCGCAACGGCTGAGCGATCTCTGGGAGCTGCCTGGTGCGGTCCAGCTCTAGGGGAGCTGAGCTGAGCTAAAGAGGTTGGCGGGTGGTGACGGAGACGTGGCAGGACGGGTGTAGGCAGCTTCTGACTTGGAGGCAAGGGGCAGGCTGGGGATATGACACAGACCCAGTTTTACCTCCCGAGCTGCCTGCACCATTCTATCATGATCCAATAAAATGTGAACCCAGAGAGCCACCATTTGTAAGGCAACAAGCAGCTACCTATGTGAGATCCAGGCTTCAAACACAAAGCGAGACTGAACCCTCTAGCAGCAACCAGCTCAGGCTGGAAGGCAAAAGCAGTTGGCACTGTGGAACTGCTCTGGAAATGAATGCATTGTACAGGGGGTCCAAGAAGCAGCCAAAGGTAAACAGTCCACACACAAGAGTACAAATCACCACCGATGGGCTTCTGAGGGTCCCCTTATGTCACCCTGCCTGCGTCCAGGAGATGGTCCTGATAAGGGTGTTGCACAGGTGAGGGTGGGCTTCCCCTTTACAGACACCTCTCCACCTCCTAAGACGACACTGTGTCATTTTCTATAGGAAGCAAAACTTCTGAACGCTAAGCCTCAGGACAGAGTGTCATTGTGACAAGCAAGCTTCAAGAGCATATAGGGTTAGAAGCCTCGAGACCACTAAGCACCCCAGGAGATTTGTTAATTCCACTGCTCCTATCTCAAAAAATATATATATCCTTTGCTAATACAAGCCCACATCACTGCAAACCTTTCTCTGACCATGTCAGTAAAACCTGATTCCCTGAAGGGATTTTTCTAATACAGAGATAAAACTTTACACCTCACAAAAAGGCAAAGATAAAAATACCCAGTCCTGGCAAAATTGAAGAGAAAAAAGGCATTTGCACATGGACTGAGTGTTTTCATTGGTACCTTTCTCTGAAGGTATGTAACTCTAGACTTGGAATCCCTCTCTAGGAATTTTCTCAGCAGGGATATGTATGCTCACGGATGTCTGCAGAAAGCCAGCTCACATTGAGGGTAATTTTGAAGATATTTCCTAGGTCTACTCTTGTCCGTTAAAAGTTCTAATACCCACTGAACCTCAGTTTTTGCATCTGCATAATGGGGTTACATGTGGGGTTGATGTGAAGATGAGATGATAAAATGCATGTAACCTAGCCCATAATGAAAACCCAGTAACTCTCCATTATTGTCATTTTATTGTAATACAAATATTTTTCATAAACTTAACCGTCAATTGGATTTGATCAGAGACATTATGATAGATCTATGCAACAAAAAACTATTCAGGCTTCTAAAAGAATACTAGCTCGATATGCATGCTGAATTTTAAAAAGAGATTTTAGAGGAGCCCGTGTATGTGTAGGTCTAAGCTTCAATGTGCGTATGTGACTGTGTGCATGTGTGGTGTATATGAGGGCTGTTTGGAAAGTATCTAGCCATGTAATACGAAACATAGGGGCATTTATGGCTGGATTTTTTTTATGCAATGTGTACTACATGAAATCTTAGGTGCATGTGTGTGCATTTTCCGTGATTGCAGTGTGTGAGTGTGTGTGAGTTCTGTGTGTATATTTTCAGTATATGTTTGAGAGATCAGTGTGTCTGCAGTGTGTGCATGTGTGTGAGGTAGGGGTATGTGTGTGTGTGTGTCTGTGGTGTGTGAGTTTCTGTATGTGTCTGGAGTGTCTGTGTGTAAATTCTGTGTGTCTGTGTGTGTGATCTCTGGAGTGAAAGAAGGCTGGGTCAGGCTCCTGACCTTTCACATAGTGGTTTGCCCTGGACCAATTAGTCAGCTCCTCTATTTCTAGTCTCTTTACCCACTAGGAAATGGCCACCTCCTTCCTATGGGCAGAATTAAATGGCTGAATGATACACAGCACTGTATCTGGCACGTAGTATGTGCTCAATAAAGTGTAGCAATTGTTCATCACTGTCATATTCACAGAGATGTGTCTGGACAGATGTCATCTGACTTCTTAACCCAGCTGGGTGGTAGAAATTGTGTTTTTAATTTTCTCTCTATAATTTTCTATATTGTTTCTATGTTTTTTCATGCATATGTATTATCCCTATAATGTAAAAAACAATACATGTTCTTTTCAACAAAACCAAAACCTGAGACTGACATCAGTCACCTAGTATAAGGAAACACCTAAATTTGACCCAGCACCAAGTATCTCTGTTTTCCAGAATGTATCTCCCTATTGTTCCCTGGTAACCTCATCCTTATTACCTTATTGCATTTAACCCAAAAATTCTGGATTAAAACTGGGACTGGGATGTTATGTCTAGAAAGCCCTGCTTTAAATTCCCATGACCAGGGGTTGGCCAGTTGTTAGGGCAACTTTCTATCGTAATCCCACTAGAATTGGTTTTTCTAATCAGGTTAACTTGTTGTCACTTTGGAAGGTAGGTGGTAAGGTCAGAGTGGGAGGTGGGGAAGCCAGGCATGATGGACAGAAGTCCTTGGCGGAAGGGGATTTCAGAGGTGAGCACTGACACCAGGGGCTGAGGGAGTGGGGTGACTAGAAGCCCTGCATGAATGTGTGTAGAGGGGGCGAATGCCAGGAGACCAAAGGAAGAATTCACTTTCCTAATGATCTGGTCCATGTCAGTTTCCGCCAGAAATACATGGTCCCCATTCAACACATTCATCAGAATCACCTGAAGAGCTTGTTAAAAGTGCAGATACTAAGCAAGACCCTCCTCTCCCATAAGAAATCCTGATAAAGGTGTGAAGAGATGCCGGGACATCTGCTTCCCAGGTGAGGACCAGATTCATCATGGTGGAGCAATGAGGAAGGTTCTGGGGTCAAACTCTCACCGTGAAAAGTCAGGTGCTTGACCACTGTCCAGGCTCTGTGTCTTTAGAGTAGTTACAGGACCTCTCTGGGCTCTTCAAGCCAGGGAGTAAGGGTGATTGATGGTCCAAAACAAAATGATGAGGCTGTTAAGGCTGGACAGTTACTGTGTAAAAATTAAAGCTGACTGACCTGAAGCCAAAGCACAGTTCTCCCATCGTCTGAGAGGGGACAGGATGCTCTGCAGATGGCTTCTGATCCTAGGATCACCTGGCCTGTTTCCCCTGCCTCAGAAGCTTCTGCCGATCCTTCCCCGTCCTTCGGTGGCAGGCAGCCTGTGAGTGTGCTCCACTGCCCCCTGGTGGTCTCATCTGGGAAGGTGAACGGTCTCTTTGCCTACTGGGCTTCATAAAGGCTCTGTGCAAAGACAGCCGCTGAGCCAAAAAGGTGAAGATGGGAGGGAGCCACAGAAACCCATCTCTGACACTGCAGAGCCTGAAATGCCCCCAACACCCCCCCCCCCCCCCCCCCCCCCCCCCCCCCCCCCCCCCCCCCCCCCCCCCCCCCCCCCACACACACACACACACACACACACACACACACACACAATCTCTGGTACTCGAATTGTCACCCTGGAGTGTCACCACTTTGCCTAAGGGCTTCATGTCCCTTGGTGCTTCCTGCGCCCTGAGCCAGGTTCTTGCTGGCTGCAGCACCCATGGAAGGGGCTGGTAGAGAGGACTGACCTGTGGCCTCTGGAGCTGGAGGAGTTGAACTGAACCATGAGAACTTGGCACATGTGGGTGAGGCCATGCAGAATTCTGCACTAAAAGGGGTTAAAAGTCCAGCCATGAGGGAGCACCCTGCAGGCGTTTAGTGCTCAGTCTACTTCAGCATGTGGGTAAAGCCAACCAGCCCTCTCCACCTTAGGGCCCTTTCATGTACAGGGCTGGCACTGGTGATAGGAAACCAGCTGCAGCCACTATCCCAGGCCCCCTCGCCACATGCCTGACCTGTCTGACCTTCCCTTTCAGGTCCATGCAGTACCACTCCGGAGGCCGCATTCACCACCAAGCCTGTCCCCTCTCCGCACTATAAAGCACCTCTACCCCATCCTCCCAGCACGTACCCTTGAGCCAGACATTTGGGCAGGTTGACACCCCTACTTGAGCCTTCTGGAGTCAGAGCTGCACCTTGGTTATCCAATTCCTTAGTAACCCTGCTGATGTGAGATGGTGGCCATGAGTATTCAAAAGCAGGCTAGTGACGAAGGCCGTACAGGGCTGGGTGCCATGTCCTAATCAAACACACATTGCCTGGATGTGGCCCCACCACAGGGGGCAGACATTTGGGACAGCCGTCACAGTACTGCGTCCCTGCATTTGGGCACATGCCCCATGGGATTGAGAACTGGCTCAGGTCACAGACTGTGGCCCCCTACCTGGTATCTGTGAGGTCAGAGGGTAGGGCCAGGCTTCCTAGAGTGTATCACCAGAAACAGTCAGCCTCAGACTGTAGGGAGGGGAGGAGGGAGGCTGCGGCATCTAGCATGGGGGAATGAACTAGCTATCTGCTCAGGAAGTGCAGTTACTCCCGACCACAGGCTCTCTGGAAGGGCACAGTCAGGCCAGTCTTCTCCAGTGAGAAGATGTGTAGGGAGCCCGCTGACACCCATAATGCTACGTGTAAACAGGAGGCCTATTGTCGCCATCACTGCAATCCTAGCACTGGAAGTGATCCTATCAGAGTTGTAACCTCCTTACTTCACCTCCCTGAGTTTCCCTAAACATCCACAACCAAAGTCTACATCCCCTGTTCCTTGCTTTATCCCCCCAGAAAACAAGCCTCAGATCTGTTTCCCTTTAAACAGAAAGGGGGTAACAAAAATCACAAAAATACAAAGACAAATGAATTGTATTTTTATAACAAAGTGGGTCTACATAAGTTGATTTTAGCATAATGTATCCCATTTAACTCACAGAAATCCAGATGAGGCAAGGATGAACCCAGCTTTAGAGACAAAGGGACAAAGGGCAAAAGCAAGCCTGATCCTTGAATCTGGGCCCCCAAGTTCTTATTTTCTAAGGTTCTGGTCTCTGTGTTCCACCTGTACTTCCCAGTGCTGTTTCTTTTCCTCCCCAGAGGCCTGATGCCATTCCCCCTCTGTTCTTCTGTTCTGGAGGGTGGGGCATATCAGAGCCACCACCCCCTGTCACCACCTGATGCCTGGTGGGTTTCCTCACCAGTTCTCCATCTCCCCCAGGCACACCTTACAGATGCAGGTGGGGACTGATCACACAGAGCAAGGAGCTCCTGGTTGACCAGACTGCACATTCCATATGCACAGCTCCTGATGCCCCAGGAGCACTTGGGGCACTTTTTCATATTCTGACCTCCTCCCACCCCCATGAACACTGTTCACAGCATAGCCGTCCCTGTCCTCACAGAACCGGCCTGGGCTCAGGGCTCAGGGCTCAGATCACACAGCTTCCCTCCTCCCGCTAAATCCTGCTTCCAGTCCTTGACCTGATGAAATGCATGAGCACGTTACAGTAGAGCCTGGCAATGTTTTCCTCACTTGACTTTGGGACACCTCACTCCTTGCTTCCCTGCCACCTGTCTGCCTTCTCAGCCTTCTTTCTCGGGGCGTTCTGGTCCTCCTGACCTGTAAACTTGCAGGGCCCAGGCCCAGTCCTTGCTCTTCTATGTCTGTACACTCTCTCTCTCAGGGATGTCATTCAGCCCCAGTGACTTCCAATACTAAATATATGTCCCGATGACTCCTATTGCTACTACATATGACATTGTCACTTGATGTCAAATAAGAACACTGAAGGTAACATGGGTGTTTTAGTCCATTGGGGCTCCCGTAACAGAATACCACAGACTGGGTGGCTTACAAACAACAGAAATGTATTGCCCAGAGCCCTGGAGGCTGGGAGTGCAAGATCAAGGTGCTGGGAGATTCTGTGTCCGGTGCAGGCCCTCTTCCCACAGACAGCTGTCTCCTCTGTGTGCGCACTTGGTGTAAGGGGTGAGAGGGCTCCCGGGGTCTCTTTCATAAGAACACCAATCCCATTCTTGAGGGGTTCACTCTCATGACCTAATCACCTCCCAAAGGCTCTACCTCCTAATACCATCACAATGGGGGTTAGGGTTTCAACATATGAATTTGGGAGACACAAACATGCAGTCTCCTGCATTAGATAAAGCCAAACTCTTCACTCCTCCTCCAACTGGGTTTTTGGGCAGTCTCCTGGAATCTCAGGAGAGGCAACTAGTTGTGTCTTCCAGGGACTCAGGCCAGGGGTCATCCCTGACTCTCCTTCTCTCCTCTCCCCTCCCCCGCCACCCCCGTCCAATTTGCCCGTCACTCCTGTCAATCTACTGTGTATAAAAAATCCAGACACTCCTCCCTCCTCCCGTGCCTCCACCCATTCCCAGCCTGACATCTCCCACCTGAATCCCTGCAATTGCCCCTGACTGAGCTCTCTGCCTCTGCACTTGCCCCTCCTCAGACTACTGTCAAAAGGCTCCTCACCCACTCCGTGAGAGCCATGCACCCCAGCCTGCCCTGGACCATACCGTTCACATCTGTCCTGGTATGATTACCAGCAGCATGTGTCCCCCATCCTTTCCCTTTCTTGGGTCTCTCCCCTGCTGTATCTTCTGCCTCTACCTACAACATTCTTTCCCCACATAGTCTTACGTCTCTGTCCTCATTTCCTTAGGATGCTCAAACATCACCTTAGCTGTTCCCTAGTAACGCCTCCCCATAATCCCCTCTCAGGAAAACAGCCTGTCCACGACCCACACCCTTACCCTGCAGGATCCTTCCTCAGAGCAGGTATCCTCACCTGGCAGCTACATTTTCATTGCCTTCCTCCCCTCACTAGGTCAGCTCCTGAGCCTGGGCTCCGTCTTTCTGCCCGTGGCTTCATCTCCAGGGCCTAGACAGCTCCTGGAACATGGAGCTCAGTATTTGTTAGAAGAATGAATGAACAAATGACTAACAGGCTAAGTTCAGGAAGAGTCACAAAACAGGGCACTTTTCTCTTCTATGTGGATGTTTTAAAACCTGTTACATCTAGTTACAATGCACACAGAGGGCAGCTTGGATTGATGTGAGCCAAATAAACACTAGGAATCGTTGTCAGTAACTCACACCCTGGTATGACGTTCTGAAGGTGTGACATTTGGCTTTAACTGCATCACTGACGCACATCTCAGAAGCCCCCTGGGCCTCACCTTCTCTATTTTTAGAATAAAATAATGTCCCCACTGATTTCCAGCAGGAAAATGCCAGGATTCCACATGGTGGGTCCCAAAAAGGTGAGGGCACAAGAGAGCAAAGTAAATAAATGGAATCGTCAGGAGAGTTAGTGATTCCCTGCCCTCTTGCCCTGCTGTGGGCACCCAGCATCACCCAACATCTCAAAAGGTGCTGCCCAACCCATGTCTGGAAGCTTGGGGACCAGGACGGACAGGTGGACAAGGAAGGACCAACGTTCCTTGGTGTTCTTGCCTCCCCAGAGAGCACTGAACCTCATGTATTAAGGAAGGGGCAACAGCCTCACCCGTACACAATAGGCACCCACCCATCCAAGTGTCTTAGCCCCTTGCTGACCAACTACATTCACCTCAAGCTGTAGCCTTAGAAACAGAAAACTTGGGGAAAATGCATTTGGGGGAAGCAGGGAACACAAAGTGCCCTTCCTGAGGGGACAAGTATGTCCTGGGGATGAGCCAGCACAGGAGGAAAGCAAGAAGAGCTAGCCCCATGGTGCCTGCCCAGTGTCACACCCACCTCCAGCCTAGATTTCTGGCGGCCTGCCTGGTGCTCTGCTTTCAGAAGCCCGATGGACAGCTCAGGTTGGGGAATAAAGGACTTTATTCATTTATTTATAAAATATTATTATTATTTATAAAATATTATACAATGTATACAAGGGCTGTCTGGGAAAAAAGTCCAGCCATGAATGCCTCTGCTTCTCATATTACATAGTTGGACACTTTCTGGACAGCCCTTGTCTACCTATGAGTATAATCGCTACTGGGTGTGTGTGTGTAGGAGAGGGAAGTAAGCAGAACAGAGATTTTAAACAATCAGAAATAAAATGATATAATCTCATAATTCATTTGTAAGTCCAAGGGAGAGTATTACTTCATTTTCAAAAGGAAAAAAAAAACAATGCAGTTTACACTAAGGAAAGCAAAGGAAAGCAAGGAAATAGGCACCCACCCATCCAAGGAAAGCAGACCGATTTCCAATTAACTGGTTCAGACACCAGCAGTAGTAGAAAGCTGGCAGGAAGGCCAAGGGACCAGTTTCCGGCTCAGGAGTGTCTTGCCTCCAACTTCGAGGTCCTCCTTCAGCACACTGGCACTACAGCCACCGGACTCTACACTTTCCCCCATGCCTATGCTCTGTTTCTTCCCTAATTCCGGAGCAGCCCCTGGAATCCCATCCATCCTGCAAGGCCTAGGTTCAAATGGGCCCTCCCCAGCTCCTCGGGCAGGGCCCGCTCCTCTTAGGGGACTTGGTAGCTTGAGTGGCAGGGGCTACATGGGCAGCCGAGAGCAGGAGCAGCCACATGGTTCTAGCTTGCTTACCCCTGCCTGCCCCTGGCTTCCCATGTTCAGAAACACCTTCCACATAGAAAGCATGCCCAGCTACAAAAGCGCCACATCATACACAATCAGGCAGGAAGTCAGATCAGCACCAGATTTGGCAAGCTGGTATCGAGGAAAAGAAGCCTGAGGAAATGAACCCCAGCACCAGCCCCACTGCCCAGAATGTGAGCAAACGAAGGAACAAGAAAATAACTGAAGCACACGTGCACTCATACCTAACTGTTGGGACACATCTTGCTCCCCAGTAATCTAGGCTATATCCTGGGTTACTGTCCTGCAGTTCATCTGCTTCTCGGAGACTCCAGGCTGAGGATGGCTCATACTCTGAGAAAGCATTGCCTCCCCCCCCCACCGGCACTCTCAGCCTCCGTCAGTGGCACACTGTATTGCCAAGGCCCTGGTTCACAGCGTTACACACACACTGAGTCGGTGATCAGAATCTAGCAGAATCTGTTTTAAACACACGGGGACTACAGTACATATGAATATGCTAATCAACTAAGCTTAATAGTTCTCGTTTGTATTAATGCAAATTAAGCAGCTGCATTTCCCACCAAATATTTTCCTTGGTATTTACGGACGAAATCAAGGTCCTTCTAATAAGTTCTAATATTTAATCTAAAAGCTCTAAAGAAGGTGCTTTAGTTGAGCATAATCTAATTTCACTGAACAAAATTGCATCTAAAAGCAATATAAAGTTACAATTTGTTCCTTGTCAAATAGTAAAAATGGCCTTTAAATTTTACATGGTTTTGACCTTTGGTTTTTGCATTTCAATTAAACTTCCCTCAGAGCCCAGAGGATCAAATGTTCCCTGAGTGTGAATGAGGTCCTGGCGAGAGGTAGCTACTGGCCCCTGCTTCTTTCCTTTTCAAACTGACATCTGTCTCCCTTTTGACACAGAGCAGAAATTTTCTCCCTCAGTGGCGGGCACAGAGGTAAACAGAAATACTAGGTCAGGACCATATCTTGTCCTTAGATGCTTGGAATTTCTCAGAGTCAATCTTCAAAGTCCATTCCTGGATCCGTACGCCGTCTTGCCAGACTTCCCGTTACCGGTCTGAGAGTGACGCAACCTCTCCTTCAAGCAACGTTTGAACAAGGATGTTACCTTTACAATACGTGTGGACAGCTGTCATTTTTCTCAGGCTTCATAGGAACCAGGAAGCAGAACGGAGTTTGTCTTTTGACTTCTGAGAGAATGAAGTGTTTACGTCTGAGCGTCTATGACTCCACTCAACATCCACTCCCCATTGTTTTGGTAATAGAGTCTGATTTTTATTCAAGGCGATGATGTTCCCCAGCTAAAATCCTACAATTCCCCGCTTCCCCTATAACTAATGAAATAAAAAGATAGAAAAAATCCTGGTTTTCTAATGATATAGTAGAACCACCTCACGAACCCTGACTGTTACCTTCAGGCTTCTTTTACATGCTAGAAAGTAATCAGATGAGTTTTTATGTTATATACAATTAAATCTAATCAGAACTCTTAAAAAATTAAAGTAGTTAGCACAGTTCCTGGCACATAAGTACTCAATAAGTCATAGCAATTAGTCAAGAATCATATGGATAATCAGTCTAGATCTACATGACACATCATGGAAGCCCACCAATGAGAGAGAGAGAGAGAGAGAATAGATAATACCTACATGTCTACAAAGATAAAGCATAAATTGAGAACCATATGTATAACTTAATAATAACAATGATAGCAAATACTTGGGTTTATGGCCACCAAGCACTATTCTAAACATTTTACATGTTTTAACTCCTCCATATCCCAGTATTAATGCAGCACTAGCAAAACTGTAGGTCCTCAATAAATGTGTGTTGAATAAACAGACAGAGAGATGACACCTTGCTTACCTGACATGGTCACTACCCTGGGTGAGATCTAGCTCAAGTGACACATTAACTCTTCAAGTCCATAGATAAGAGAGCATATCTCCATGACCATGGTTTCACCAAGGTTGAGATTATTTTATCTCCAGCTAACTGGGGAATCCTTATACTTAAAGATCACGTATTTCTCCCCTCAAAGAGAGAATATTATCAGTGCATCTCCTTCCTTCCTGAGCTTGCAAACACATAGCATTCTTTAAGAATTTGCCATCTCCTTGACATGGGTGGTTTCTGATGGCAACTTTGACAGGACACAGTGTTGAAGGTTGAGGGACCATCATGGACCGTCTGCCACACCACGGGGCTAGACCTAACTAAGCAGAGAATTCTGGTGCTTCCACATATTAATACATTTTATCTCCACAATGGCTTCATGAGTTGGAATACTATTTTATCCAAAGCCACTAAATATCAGAGACATTGCAACTTCTTTTGTTCACTCAAAGTTACAAAGCACCTACAGTGTGCTAGGCAATAGGGTTCGAGAATAAAAGGAAAAATATGGCATATTACTTTAAGGAGCTTAGAGTCCAGTAGGGGAAATAGACAAGTAAATAAAAGTTATGTATTGTGACTGGTGCTAAAATGAAAGTATCAAATGCCTCATATGTTAGGACTAGTCACAGTGGAGGTACTGTTAAGACTGAGGCATAGGTTGGGACACAGATAGGAGGCAGAAGAGAAGTTATTCCTGGGAAAGAGTTCAGTTATGCAGTGATGTTTGGGTAACTGGAACATACGTATGACACCTTTGTACTGTGTCAACCTGGTAGGCTGAACCACATTTCCCATAACTCCCTTTCTTGTATGTTTCTGGTTAGGATGAGTCACAAAGGACATCCTGGGAAATTCTGGGGTAGGAAAGCTCAAGTGAAGCAACAGCCATTTTATAACTAACCCATAGTTTCTGATCTGCTGATTCATGGTAATGGCATGAAGCAATGTCTGAGAGAGCAATTCCTCTACTTTCCCTAGGATCCTCAGTCAACCCCACCAGCTCCTGGGCCAGGTATGTGTTTAGCTACATTGATGGAACGCTCTGGTTTCTGCAGGGTAACCTCATCACCAAGGTCAAAACCAATAAACATGGACACAGATTTCAGGCCATGGTCTGTTGCAGCCTGTTGATGATCATTTCCTGACTACCTGCCTTCAGACGTCAATCTCCTGCATCAGATGAGGAAACTATAGCCTTACAGAGACTGATTAACTAGTTCCCACAATTATGTGAGCTGATAACATGTCCTGGTTCTGTTTCTCGGGCTGAACCCTGATCAGTACAGAATTTGGTTCTAGAAGTGGGGTGCCACTGTAAAAACCTAACACTGTGGCCATGGCTTTGTGAACAGGCAGTCGGTAGATTCTGGAAGATTTTTGAAGAACATGATAGAGAATACTTAAATTGCCTTGAACAGACTGTTAGTAGAAATATGGCCAAAAAAGGATGCTGCCAATTAGGGCTCAGAAGTAAATGGAGAATGTGTTACTGGAAACTGGAGGAAGGGGAATCTTGTTATGTAGCAGCAGAAAGCTTAGCACAATTGTCATTTGCGGTACAGGGAAGGCAGCACTTGTAAGGGAGGAACCTAGTTATCCAGCTAAGGCGATTTCCAAACGAAGTGCTGAAGACACTGCCAGGTTCCTTCCTGCTGCCTATAGTAAAATGTGAGAGCAGAGAGATAAACTGCAGGAAGAACTGTTAAATAAAAACCAGGACTTCATGGTTTTGAAAATTTGCAGCCTCTCCAGGTGGCAAAAGATGCTGAAACTAAGAAATAACTCTGAGCACTCAGGAAAACTTGGCAGAGATGACGTCTCATCTAAGTATAAAGTCACTTCCTTCCTAGAGATTCCTGAATCACCTCTGATAGACTTGTTTCAGGGTCTAATTCTTAGAGAATGAACCTAAAATGAACCCTTATTTTTTTCCAAATTCCAGGGATTTGAAGCTTAACCATACCAACCCTCAAAATTCTAGGCCATCACCTTCTCCTAGCTTTCTTCCTACTCTTGGGCTATTCTCTCTCAGCATTTTCTATAAGGTTCTTTTTCTTAAGGCCATCATGCAAAATCTAGTGTTGTTCAGAGCTCTTCATTCACCAATCTTAGGAAATTTTGTACCATTGCATGTCTTCAAATGTCAATTAGCACTGTGACTCTTTACAAATTTGTGTTTCAAGCCTGGTCTTCCCTTCTAAACTCTAAACTGCAACCTATCTATCCAAACTTCCACTGGAAATATACACTGCAATGTTCTATAGGCACCTCCACATGCAGACTATCAATAATTCACACATGCAGAATTATTGATAGTCACTCTCTATCTCTGTCTCTCTGTCTCTTTCTCTCCTTCCTCTCTCTACCACCCCCTTTCCCCCTCTGCCTCTCTCTGACTCTCTCCAGAGCAAATCTCCTTTTCTAAGAGTAATCACCTCACCTGTAGAACTAGACCATCTAGATTTGAGTCCTGCCTCTACCACTTTCTGTGATACCTTGGACAAATAATCATTTTATCTCCCTATGTCTCAACTTCATCACTTATGATTTGAAGTTAATTATAGCTCTTACCTCATTAAGTTATTGTGAAGATCAAATGAGCTCTATATGTAAAACAAAACAATGCCTGGACACATGTCATACTCTCCATAAATTTTAGCTTTCAGTATTATTATATCTTGTTGAACTATATCACCTAATAGTGCAAGAAAAACCCCTGAGGTACCCTGTTGCCCTGCAATATTCACATATTCAATTAATCATCAAATTTGTTGATTCTACCTCCTAAGCATCTTCAGAATCCATCTACTTCTCTCCAGCCCAGTTGTCCCCTCTTTAGACCAAGCCTTCATGATTCCCCATCAATCAGAAGCAGTGTATACCTGCCATTGCCCCTTACCAGGCTTTTCTGTGTCCTAAGCAAGAGACCTACCTCCAAAGCCCTTCTTCACCCTGAAACAAGAATACCCTTCTCAACTAAACCTTTCTCATGTCTCTCCCGTGCTCAAGAAGTCACAGGAAGAAAATCCTGATGTTGTAGGTTAGCATTATATGATAGCCTGCCCTTGATTCTCTTTCCTCAAAGCTCCTTGTCATCAGGCCCAGCCTCACCCCTTGCGTCTTGTGCTCCAGAAATTTTGAACTATTGGTGAATTTTGAACTGTTTGAACTTTTCACATGTTCTTCCTCCTGCAGTCTTTGGTGCCTAAAAAGAGGGACTCCTCATATCAAGGAATAACCCTATCACTCTAAGTGTCCAGCGCTTAGCAACAGGTGAGAAAGGGAGTGTCTTTGGTCCCCAACTGGGTGGGTAGGAGATCAGATCAAGTAGGGAGCAGTGAATGTTAGCCCTGGGCTGCTCTGAACACATCAGAGGGCAGCTCCCAACTGAAGGTGACCCCAAACTCTGCTTTGTTTGCTTCCAAGGCAAGGGATCACTCTGGTATTGCAAAGGGCAGGTACCCCCACTGATGGAAACAGGTACTTCCTGCAGCAGCAGAGGAAATGTTTACAGAAGTCAAATCGGAGGCACTCTGATAAAAAGGACTTTTGGTTATAGGGTTTGGGTTTCCTTTTTTTTTTTTTAACTTTCCTTTAAAAAAAAAAAAAAAAAAGTACTCCAGAGGCTGTCAGGCAACTCCGCGTCTCCATTAGAATTCAGAGTATTCCACGGTAATTACAAAACAGCTGTAATGGAAAATTGGTAGTCAAACCCATTTTCCAGCGACTAGAACGGTGAATGGGCTCCATTATGTTCCTAATTCTCATTAACTTAATTTGCATAGGAAACAATGAAGGAATACATAATGAGGTACAGTGGGTGAGCAGCCCAGCCTTACCCCCTGCCGTGCAGGGTTCAGTCCGCACTGACCCACTGCCAGGGAGGAGAGGCTGAGCACCCCAACAGGCCGCACTCCACTTGGGGGACTGCAGCTGCAGGCCCCAACTAGTCCAGGCCATGCGAGGCGGAGGGTGGCTCTGGAATCGCCTTGCCTCAGCACACTTGATGCGAACTCCGCTGCTTCTCCCACCCCCGCTCCTGCTTCTGGTAAAGCTAAAGAACTGGAGCAGAAGGAGGAGGGAACTTGTTTGGGGGTAAGCAGTTCCAGGCTTTGGCTGGGTGTGCACGCGTTGCTTCCTACAAATCTGGTTTTAAGTATAATTAGCCCTGACAAAAGGTTGAGCTCAGCAGTCCTATTGCTGGGTAGGTTGAGGGTGCGGGGCTGGACCTGAGACAGGTCCCCTTTGGGAGGCGGGGCCAGCAGGTGCGCCAGTCTCCACTCTAAGCAGTGACCAGAGTCTCTGCTGGTAGATCGAATGGGACTTGAGATGAGGCAAGGGAGGATCACAGCCAAAGCTCAAATCTTGAACAACTAAGATATCTCCGACTCCATCTACCACGCTGTAAGTAGTGGAGAGCCAGAAGTTGCACTCTCTGCTTTGTCATATCAAATTATAAACTGAAAAAAGAGTGGCACCATCAGCTCACTGTCATTGATCATTTGTGATATTTCAGACACTATAATGGACAGTCTCACTGAATCCTTATAGCAAAACTATAAAATAAAGTTACATCCATTTTGCTGATGAGGAAACTGAGGCTCAAATAATTTGATAAGCTAGGATTATTTAGCTATTCAAAGGCCAAGCCAATACCGAAGCCATGTCTTCTGAGCCAGCTAGCCTAGTTAGACCAGTGCTGCCCACGCTTACTTCACGGCATACATGATAGTATCATATGGTACCCTGGGATGAAGGAGAGAGGACCCGGAGCCTGGAAAATGTTGCCCCAACTCCTAACTAGGTGAAAGGATCAATATTTTAAGCCACATGGGACAGGAAAACTCAAATCTAATTCATAGATTTAGATTTTTCATAGGAAAAATAAAAAAAAAAATAGTGGTTCCTTGAAGTGTAGATAATCTGAGAGCTATGAGAAAGGCAGCTGTATCCCAATAGTGTTTTCCTAGGTGAGGCAGAAATACCTGAAATGCCACTATTTGTATGGATTAATTGTTCCCACCACCACCACCACCACCAAATTCCTTTTCTTAAATGCATACTTTCGTGGATGGTTTGTAACATTCATTCCATAGAGAAACATCATGTAGGAACTACTTATTTATTTTAAAGTAAGAAGATCTGGCTTTGAATCCTAACTCTGACACTTAATAGCGGAAAGACCTTATGCAACTCACTTCCTGGGAATGGAACCAGGTAACTCTCCTGCTCCTAAAACTCTGTAAATACATTTATCACAAGTTTCCCCCTTGAAGTGGGAATAGGCCAACGGTATGCAACATGCTAAAAGGAAGAATGGTACAGGCAAAGTGACCAAAAACATACTTTCCCAACAACCAACATTCCCCAGCTAGTCTACACTAATTCTTTCACCCCCCAAAATCTCCAACAATTTTCTGAGAAACTACCAAGTCCTATGTATCATGCATATATGGTTTATAATCACTGTAATGAAACTATGAGATGAGTTTCATCATCACCATTAGGTGAGGAAACTACCACATGAGGTCAAAGCCACACAGCCCAGTGTTTTGCCTGACCTAGGTATCCAGCTCTGTATCACCCCAAAATCTGGGTCCTCTTTATTTTTCACAACAACTTGCTGTCTGCCTGTTAATAAATGTTCCTCTGCAACTGGAATTAATGGCACACTTTTCAGCACTTCAGTATTTCATGCTTAGGATGGGTCTGGGAAACCAGGCCTGTCTCATCTCACTTGCTCCTCAACCTCATCCTCAGAGATGCCATCTGCATCCAGGAGTCCTGAAAACAGTTTCAGCAGAACATTTGGTTGACTTGACCAACTGGGTTGGTTCTTCAGCTACCCAGAGACACCCTAGAAAATCAACACAGTGAACCCTCATGTGTGAGACTAAGGCAAAAAGCGAGTCTGCTGTCCTGTGGACAGGTCTTCTGCAACCAGCAACCAGTCCATAGAGTGCTTGGTAAGTATTCATTGATTAATGAATTGACTTATTGCTTTTATTAGTACCCAAGACTATTAACTAAGTACCTGATATGTGCAGTCATTGTACCAGGAATTTTAGAGAATTTTACATTACTCCAGCTCATAAAGCACAATCCAATTTTCTAAGTTGTCATATTATTACTCAAAGCTGCTTGGTTAGAGCTGGAAGATGGTCACCTTTCTTAATGCTAACCTCATGGTTGTGGGAGGGGGGTCGGGTATGCTGTAGCTTTATGACAGGAAGGAGCCCAAAAGACCAAGTCAAATGTTCTAATGTTGTCCCATTTAACCCCTAATTTTAAAGACAAATACCAGCTCACCTACTGAACCAAGGACCAATCCCAAACAATTCCCACTCTTGGATGGATCAACTTTTAGATTAGTTTTCCTGTAGGTTCTCAAAGCATGGTCCCTCATCTATCTATCTATCTATCTATCGATCATCGATCGATCTATCTATCCTCTATCTATAAGAAAACAAAGCTAATGTTCTAGGAAGATTCAGGGCTGGTTTGTTTGTTCCCTTCTTGGGTTCACTCAATGGCACTTACATACCAACAAAAACCCACTTGTGGTTGAAGTTTGCCATGCAGAGTTGCAAGCACTTGGCATTCCCTTAGTGAAGAGCCTCTTTCTACATCCCTGGGAACCAGCACCACACTGTAGAGCTCTGCCAACTGCAACTTCTAGATTCTGGGCTTAGAAACCAAATAAAAATTGATATGTGTGTAATCACATTTGTTTAATTAAAGTAACACATCTGTGCAGTAAATATTCCAGCATGAGCTGGTCAATAGCAAATCCTCAGCATGTACAGTAATAATTGACTAATGCAATTAAATGCATGTCAGAGTTTTAAAACAAAATATAATGAGATTTCATCATTTTATATGTACAGGTAATTAGTTCTTAGGAATGTGAGTAAAAGCAAATTATCTACAGATTTGAACTATCAGCAGATAATTCAAATGACCTAGTTTGGGAGAGAAAATAGTATCTAAAACCTAGAGAAATTGAAACCAAAACAAACACTTTCTATGATTACATCTAAAAGCTATGTGAAGAAATGAGCATGTGTAATTTTGCTCAACATGTTTTCCTTAAGCTTCTCTTTTGGATGAGTTGAACCATAGTGACGGTACCAGGATGAAATGATCTCTCTCCTGACTCATGCTCCTATCCTGACTGTTTAGGCATCCAGAAACCTCCAGTACCAAGGTCTAGGTCATTTTGAACAAATCATCTTTTGTTTTGTATTCCAGCTGATTCCATCTTTTGCTGCAAAACAATTCCTGTTAGGTGTGAATGTTATCATCCTGGATTCTGGACAGCATGTGCACAGGAAGGCTATGAGAAGGGCATTCCAAGAGGAGGGAACAACATGAGAAAATACAAGGAAGCAGAAAAACACATGGTTTATTTGGGAAGCAGTGAGGAGCTCAGTCTGACTGGGAAAGATTCCTATAGGAGAAAATATGGAGCTATGGCTGTCAAAAATAGGTTAGGAAATGATGGGCAAAGACTTGAATATCAGCCAAGAAGTTTGAACATCATTCCTCTGAAGGCAATATGGGGTTGCTGAAGATGCTATTTTGTGCTACTTCACTCAACACTAATCATATCAAATGCTTCAAAAACCCCAACTCTCAAATGTGAACTCACAGTCAAGTCATCACCAAAGCCTGGCTGTTTTGAGATTAGTGTTCTTCTCTGGAATGGGAAGTTGTCTGAGTGTTTCTTCCTCCCTCCTCAAATGATTCCTTAGTTCAAATCACTTCCCTTCACTACACTCTCAGAAGTGATGACATTGACCACTTTAATGGTCCATCCACAGCTCTGAATGTAAATCCAATCTTATGGAATCTTATTGCCGTTATCAGACCAAGGGTGAGCAGAGGCAGTGAGCCTATTTTGTGTATGCAATTTTAGTTTTTTGATATGTACACACAGGCTGCTTTTGCATCTTTGCTGTTATGACCCTGTATCAGGAAACAGCAGTGAGAAGACAGAATGACCACAAAAAGCACAAGACATGGGAAATCAAGATAGCAGGGTCGATAAATGCTGTGCTTGCCTCATCCTGTGAACACATAAAAATTACAACTAAATTATAGAACAATCCACCTGGAGAACCATCCAAAGTCCAGCTGAACAGAAGTTTTTGTAACTAAGGATATAAAGAAGAAACCACATCAAGACTGGTAGGAGGGGCAGAGATGCAAAAAGGACCGTCCCCAAACCTCCCTATGGTGGTTAAAAATGGGGAGGGATAGCTTGGCCACAGAGGTTCCCCAGGGAGGATTGAGGGAAAACAGCCCCACACCAGGCTCCCCAGCCCAGAGTACTGGTGCCAGGAAAAGGAGCCCCCACAACTGCTAACTGTGAAAAACAGTGGGGATTCCAACCATCTAGGCGGGACCGAGAGCTGTGGGAAACCCAGACATCCTCTTAAGGGGTCCACCCACAGATACACTCACTTGCGGTACTCATCTTAGGCTCCAGTGAAGGGATGGTGACTTAAAGGGTGCTGGAGGCATATGGGGGCAGATTGAGGTGTGTGACTTTGGGGCAAGGGATGAAGGACAGTCGCCACTTTCCCTTTGTGGGGTCCTCCTCACAGCCAGCCAGCAAGTGGGTGCCGTATTTCCTGTGTTGAGCCCTTTCCCACACCAATGGTGCAATTGGAATCTGAATTGGTTTGGTGAGCCCCTCTCCCTCCACCTCTGCTGACCCCATGGGACTGTGCCATACCCAACTCTGTACTGCAGGAGGCTTTATCAGAGGCTAGGTCTTACAGGACACCTCAGGGTGTCCTGGATTTTTGCAAAGATACCCCAGACCCGGTACTTATGGCAGCCACCCTTAGTTCACAGCTTGGCCTCTCCCATGTGCCAAGTCCAATACAGGCAGCAACTAAAAGTAGATCACTTTGTAGCTCCCACCCAGGCCGGTCACAGGCAGTAACTTACCTGAGCCTGCACCAAACCCGCTCCCAAGAGGCCCCAGAACCAATATACTTAGAGATCGGCTTCAGGCCACCACCACCCAATTGACCCCACAAGCAGCATACCCTAAGGGTGGTCTCAACAGGCACCAGAGCCAGCTGGGGTGGATCCCACTCGTGTGGCCCCCACATAGCAGCAGCCCATTAGCCAGTCAGCCTAAGGTTTAATCCCACCTCCTGACATACCAATAGCAATCAAGTCTCAAATATAACCAGAGGGTACGCACAACACACACAAAGGACAGTCCTGGAGCACCTAGAACAGGTGATCAGGAACACTGTTGCCACTAGGCCCTACAGGGCACCTACTACATAAGGAGACAGAGCAGATTTACCTAATATATAGAAACAAACACAGAGAGGCAGCCAAAATGAAGAAGCAGAGAAATGTATCCCAAATGAAAGAACAGAGGAACACTCCAGAAAAAGAATTAAATAGAGAGAAAGCAAGGAACATACCAGAGACAGAGCTCAAGGAAATTAGTGAGAACTTCAACAAAGAGATAGCAAGCATAAAAAAGGACAGAGAAACTACAAAAAAGAATCAGTCAGAAGTGGAGAATACAACAAATGAAATGAGAAATGCACAAGAAGGAACTACCAGCAACCAGATGAAGCAGAGGATTGAATTAGCAATTTGAAAGACGAGGTAACAGAAAACACCAATCAGAACAACAGAAAGGAAAAAAGAATCCAAAAACATTAGGATAGTTTAAAGACCTCTGAGACAACATTAAGTATAACAACATTTGCATCATAGGGGTACCAGAAGGAGAAGAGAGAAAACAAGGGATTGAAAACCTATTTGAAAAAAATAATGACTCAAAACTTTCCTAACTTGGTGAAGAAAATAGACAAACAAGCCCAGGAAGTGCAGAGAATACTAAACAAGATGAATCCAAATAGGCCCCCACCATGACACATTATAATTAAAATGGCAAAGGTTAAAGACAAAGAAAGAACCCTAAAAGCAGTAAGAGAAAGGCAACTAGTAACTTATAAAGCAGCTTCCATAAAACCATCAGCAGATTTCTCAACAGAAACTTTGCAGGCCTACAAGCCAGAAGGGATTGAAATGAAATATTCAAAGTGATAAAAAGCTAGAACCTACAACCAAGACTACTCTATCCAGCAAGTTTATCATTTAAAATCAAAGAATAGATAAAGAGCTTCCCAGACTAGAAAAAGCTAAAGGAGTTCATCACCACCAAACCAGAATTACAAGGAATGGGATTTCTTTAAGATGGAAAAAAATATAGATCAAAAATATGAATAATAAAATGGCAATAACTACATATCTATCAACACTTACTTTCCAAGTAAATGGATTAAGTGTTCCAATCAAAAGATAGGGTTGAATGAATAAGAACACTTACATATGCTGCCCACAAGAGACTCACTTCAGATCGAAAGACACACAGAGACTGCAAGTAAAGGAATCAAAAAAGATATTTCATGAAAACAGAATCAAACAAGAAAAGCTGGAATAACAATACTTAACACAAGACAAAATAGATTTTAAAGCAAAGACTATAACTAGAGACAAAGAAAGACCCAAAATCCCACTTTGGGATATTTATCCCCCAAAAACCCCAAAAATGCTACTTCGAGGGATCATGTGCCTCCATATATTTACTGCAGCGTTCTTCACAATGGCCAGGATGTGGAGACAACCTGAGTGTCTGTAAATGGATGAATGGATAAAGAAGAGGTGGTACATACATACAATGAAACACTGTTCAACCATGGAAGGGAATGAGTTTTTTGCTATATGCAGTGACATGGATGAACCGGGAGGGTATTGTGCTGAATGGAGTATGTCACACAGAGAAAGAGAGATGCAATGTAATTTTGCTTATATGTAGAAACTAAAGAGCAAAAAAACAAACAAACAAAACAGAAACAACAACAACAACAACAACAACAACAAAGACCATTGTTTTATATAAGAGCAACATGTTCCTGACTAGCTAGAGGACAGAGCTTTAGCTGGACACACAGTGGCTATACTGAGGAACCCACCACCTGCTCCCTTGCGTACACCCTCATGATCAGAGCCTCCACAAATGTGATCATTGTATTATGGTTATAACTCATTGATCTTTTTTGAAAGAGCCCTTACATTTTTAGATGCAAACCAAAATACATACCAATAATAAGATATGATGATGTCTGTATTTCCTTCACAATAATCCAGGAGAAGATGAAGAGAGTAGGTAAGGAAATGAATGAAACAAGAATGGTCACATTACTGATAATTGTTGGAACTGGGAGATAAATACATAGGGTTTAATATACCAGTTTCTTGGCATCTGTGTATATTTAAACTTTTCATTAAAATGATGATGATTATTTGCAATCAGCTAGGGCAGAGGTCTTTCTGTGGCTGGGCTGTTAGTTTATGGCCAAAGTTTGAGGCTGGAGTCCTGGGTTCCATTTGTGGCTGAGTTTCAAATTTATGAATTATCAGGTACAGATCAATCTATGACCAAAGTGAGAATCCAGGAGTGGTCAGCACAATTTAGAGACTGTATGGTCATATTATAGGGTAAGTTTGGGTCTGGGATTAGGATCAGTCTGTGGCCAGTTTAGTAGGAAGCTATAATTAAAGGAAAACTGTCTGAAGCCAAAATAGGAGGTCATGCTTTCTGGAGATGAAGATGTTCTTATGCCCTCAATTGGGGAATTATCTATTTCCAGAGCCAGAATTCAAAGACATGGCCAAATGGAAAGGAAGTTGTGGATAATCTCTGTGGCAATCATGTGGGGTAGATGACATGTTGGACCTAGTATATCAGCTCAGTGATTGACACTTGAAAGCCAATGTTGTTGAGGTCAGGGTCATCTGTGACTGATTTGGGATGGGGGTTAAGGGAGTCTATGGTTTATTTTCCTGAAAGGGTTAGGAGGTAGTTTCACACTCTAGGCTGCATGTTAGAGTTATCTATGGGGAAGGCATAAAATTTCAACGCCTAGGACCCAGCTAAGCCCAGTGATTCCAGAACTGATGTCAGGGCTTTGGCCTTTGTAAAACTCCTGGGTTTGAGCATCAGAGTGACTGGACTAAGAGATGTCTTGTATCTGGAGTTAAAAGATGTTCTGTCACTAGAGTTGCAAGTGTAAGTGTTCAATCTGTGGCTACACAATAAAGAAAAGGTATTTAGCCCTCCGGAATGATGCAACAAGTTTGCTTTATTAGCACTATTTTCTAATCCTGGGGGTCCAGATTCAGACTACCTGAGAAACACATACACAGATGTGGTGTTTTAAATTTATTTAAAATAACGCTCCTGACCCACCTCTATGGCACATGATGGAGTCTTCTGACCTGAAGCAAGAATGGGTTTTTCCACTGAAAATACCTGACACTAAGTCGTCTAGAAGCTATGGCCATTCAAGAGATCATGGATAAAAATGGTCCATTAGAAAACTAAACCCCTGACCTTGGCCTCAGATGATTCATGTGCCAGTCCACTTAGCTAACTGTGAAGTCAAAATGAGGACAAAAGACCCAAAGAGCAGGGGCACCAGTAGAGAGCAAGCAAGATGGAAGAACTGAGTGCCAAAGGAGGGAACCCGCAGTAGGGAAGATACTATGACAATTCAGTTCAAATAAAAACATCTGTGAGCTATTATTATTCATATCTGTTAATGCAAATGATGAAGTTAAAGGTCTGCAAGATACACAGTCAAGCTGCCAGCAAGTGGCAGAGGATCAAAGCAAGGGGTGTGACCCCAAAACTTGAATTATTTCTTTCTTTATTTATTTTTTGTGGCCCTAATTATACAGTGAAATAAATTGTGTGTGTGTGTGTGTGTGTGTGTCTGTGTCTGTGTGTGTGTGTGGTGTGTGTGTGTGTTGGGAAGGGGGCAAGAAGGCAGCAAAGGTCAGCCAGAAGAAAATGATGACATTGGTAGTCCCAAAAGTCTAGCAGAAATGTTTTCAGTTGACTTGACAGTAAAGAAGATCCATTGTAACTCCTTGAACCAAGACAGAGACCATAAAAGTGGTGTTTGGGGATGCTTAATCTTGCAGGGAGAATTGAAAGATAAAAGTGCTGGGAGCAGGGCACTCAGGCTTCAAGAATCAGAGTTATTCTCGTTCCCCTCCTTGGCCACTGAGTCAAGTATACCAACTGGTTTCTTTGTCAATTTTCCCCTTCAGTCTTGTTTCTTATTTCTACAATGAAGAAGGTTATCAACTATAATTACTAGCATTGGGATTTGCACCTCTGAGAGAAGTTTTCTACTTAAAAACGTAACAATTTGTTCAATCCTCACTGGTCCTCATTTCATATGAAGGAGAAAACTGTCACAAGCATCACTCTCCCCATTTACATTCTGGGACTAAAGTTAATTTCCCATCCAAAGGGGAAAACCCTATAAACAGAGCCAAGTAGAGCAGGCAGCTCTAATATCTTAGAAGACAGGACCCTCTTGTGTAGGAACATATCATAGATGGTGTCAGGGTCTTCTCCAACTCCATGATATGATGATGATGATGAGATTCTAATTCTTAAAAACATGTCAAGTTCAGCCTTTTGCCTTTAAACAACCTGCACTCCTGGAGGAAGCTCAACTCCTGGAGCTTGCCAAGCCTTTCTGCATTCCAGGATTTTGGCACCTGCTGTTTCCTCTTCCTGGATGGCTCTTCCTTTTGCTTTTTGCAAAGCAGGCTCATTCTCTTCCTCCAGGTACCTGCTTTAAATGTCTTTTGCTCACAGAGGGCTTTCTCAACCTATTTAAATAGATCACTCTGTTTTTTTGTTCTTTCTCTTTTTAAAACACTGGTTATTTCCTATGTGAATCACTATATTCTGATAAGCTTACATATTTATTTGCTTAACTGAGGTTTATCTCCCCACTTAAAACGCTAACTCCACATGTTTGTTTACTTATGGATTCCTAGACTGTACACAGAGCCTGGCACATAGTGGGTACTTGAGAAATACAGGTTGGATGGAAGGAAGGCTAGATGGATTGATGGATGGATGGATGGACAGATGATGGATAGACAGATGAATGGGTGATGGGGGAGAGAAAGGGAAGAATGAGTAATTAAATATTAAGTATGTAATGAATAAAGAAGGGTTTTGAGGTCAAATAGCTTTGGAAAATATATTCTCTTCCCTTCTTGAAGATTCACTGTACACATTAGCAATTTAAAGGGTCTGAAAATTCCCCAGTAAGAAAAAACTTGCTTAATTTTATTTAACCCAGCATTTCCTAAATTTGTTTTAACTTAAAATACTTCCTTTTCATAATACCCTTACTTAAAATTCTGCCAAAAAGTGTTCCTTAAAACTAAATTTGGAAAATCTGCTTCTTTATAACCATTGTCATGTTGAATACTAATTATTTTTTAATTTCCCTCCCAGATTCAGAAGACACTAAGGATACAGACTGAGACTCACTCATCTTTGTATCCCAAGTATATAGCACAGTGCCAAGCACAGAGCAAATACTCAGAAATAATTGAGTACTTGAGAAGGAATGGAGGAAGGAATATGGGGGAGGGAGGGAAGGAAGGAGGAAAGGAAAGAAGGGAAGGAGGGAAGAAAAATACAACTGATTAGTCAGTAAGTAATTACTTCCTGATATGTATGTACCTTCAATTGACTGAGGCAAATAATAAAATGCTAATAATGACCTTCCTGAATCAGAAGTCACAATTACATTAATTATCTCAGATAAACTCGAGATTAGTAATTTACCTAGGGTTAGGATTCAAGTTAATTCACAATAAACACTTCCCCACCACCCTACCCCCCATACAAACACATAGACACAGTGTTCCTATGAAGAGCTCTCTCCTATTTCTGAGAGTTGTATTATTACTGTATTTAAAGTGTTAGCAAAGGTATTATATGTTGGTTAAGAATATAGGCTCTGTGCATTGTCAACTGGATGTATAATTGTATGCCTGAAACCTATGTAATCCTTGCTAACAGATGTCACCCCAATAAGTCTAACAATAAAAATGAATTAAAAAAAAAAACAACAAAAAAAAACAATAAAATAAATAAATCCAAAGTTAAAAAAAAAAAAAAAAGAATATAGGCTCTGAAGTCAAATCTAATCTCTACCGTTGTCTAAGTCTGAATTGCTATAACAAAAATACCACACAATGGGTAGCTCATAAACAACAGAAATTATTTCTAACAGTACTGAAGCTGGGAAATTCAAGATCAAGGCACTAGCAGATTCAGTGTCTGATGAGAACCTGCTTTCTGGTTCACAGATAGCCATCTCAAGGTGTTCCCACATGGTGAAGGGGTAATGGGGTGTGCTGGGGTCTCTTTTATAAGGGCATTAATCCCATTCATGAGAGCTCCACCCTTCCAACCTAATCACATCCTAAAGGGTTCCCACCTCCAAAAGTCATCACATTGGTGATTAGGTTTCAACATATAAATTTGGATGAACACAAACATTCAGTCTATAGCAACAATTTACTAGCTGCGTAAACTTTGACAAACTATCTAAACTTTCTAAGGTTCAGTTTCTTCCTATGTACAATGCAGATAGTAATAGTCTTTAATTATAGTGCTGTCATGAATGTTAAATTAGATAAACATGCCATGGGCTTAGAATCGTGCCTGGTATGAACCAAGTAATCCATAAGCTACTACCAACTCTGAGACTCCCTTCCTGATGATGACATCAGGAGCCAAGGCATTTCATCTCCCAGGGGAACTGCATTTAGAAGAATACCTAGGGAAATGCCTAAATCAGAAAAGCGGTACTTGGATTGTAAAATTTTAGAGCCACAGAAAAACAATTTTAGCAGCTGGGCTCTTGAAATCTTACCCCAAGATTCTATTTGCCCTTTCAACACCTTGTGAAATCACACACAAGCCCCATTTCATCTAGCACTTTGTAGATGTTCTCTGCGCCAAGAGGCTGATAATAAACCACAAATAAGCATATTTCCTCCAGAGAAAATCCAACCTCTGCTGGCTTATGGAAATGCACCTGGAGCCAGCTGTCCTTCTCCTTCCTTGTAATCATGTAGAATTCATTCTTTTTTCTCTACTGCTCTTTGGGTTTCCTGAATAATAAATTCAGATAATATCTATGTGCACAGTTTCTGTGTGTATCTAAGCACGGGAGGCATTGGAAGGGCCACATGAGGCCGGACAGGTTTTAACCTAGAATGGGATTGGGAGGGGGAAGGAGTAAGGAGGGTTGTGGTTAAAAAATTAGCACCTACCCAGGGCTGGACACAAAATAAATATGCAAGAGAGATTCCTCTAAATGAGTTGAATACAAGAATACCATCCAAGAATTGTTGTTTTCAAAAAGAATTTAGGTTCAGAACAAATACAAGTCCCCTTTTCTGACTTCAAAGGTGCCCCAGTTACAGCCCCAGCAGAAGAGGTTCATGCTCAAAAGGCTGAAAGGAACTCAGACAATATAGTCCCCCTGCTCCTAGTCAACACTGACTTTCAATCACCTCAAATTGTCTTTACCTTTCTTTTAAATAAAGTTTAAACCTATCTAGAAAATCCTGGACTCTTAATGGTAGAAGTAACTCCTCTTTCCTGAAATCCAACTTCTTTGACAGGTAGATGCATGGGCTTGGAGAGTGGAGGGGGATGAGCTCAAGAGTTCTATCCACATCTTTAATCTTTATGAAGTTCTTGTGTCAAACAGAAATCTGCTTCACTGTAACTTCCACCTGCTATTCCAGTCCTACCATTTAGAGCCAAGCAGGATGGGTCTGCCCTCTTCCATTGGACATGCTTTCATTCTTGACTCCTACATCCCATCATGTCTCCTCTGCACTAAACACCCTTCTTCTCTTTGAATGTTCTCTTTGAAGGCTATGGTTTCCACACCCTATACCATAGCAGTGACACCCCTGCAATGAAGCCACTGTTGGCTTATTGTTTATCTTAAAATGCATCTGCAAAACTGAATCCAATGTCCCAGGTGTGTTCACACCCACATTGAGCAGCGAGGCAATCAGTGGTTAAGAACAACAGCATTTACAGTCAGATGCACTTGGTTCCACCATATCCTAGCTCTGTGTCCTGGTATTAAGCTAAACATTCAGAACCTAAGTTTCTCCACCCGCAAAACGGGCATAATAATAAGGTTGTCGTGAGTTTTAGTCATGTACAAAAAGCATTAAGTGCAGTTCCCAGTATATGGTTAGTTCAAAATAAATGGTGGCTACAATAAACGTTGGTGTTATTCGTATTATTAGACATGATATTCCATTAATTGTGTAAAATTTTTAATAGCTAGTCCTAGTGTTCATTCACAAAAGATGAGTCACCCAAAACACGATTTCCCCATAAGTTACTGTCAAGCAAATATCTCCCCTATCTTATTTTGTTCTTTACCCTCCAAGCCAGTACAGTCATCTGTCAAAGATGTTGGATTTCAGGAAAGAGTCCCTTCTACCATTAAGAGTCCAGAATTTTCTAGACAGGTTTAAATTTTATTTAAAAGAAAGGTAAAGACAATTTGAGGTGATTGAAGGTCAGTGTTGACTAGGATCAGGGAGACTATATTATTGTCTGAGTTCCTTTCAGCCTTTTGAGCATGAATCCAAATTCAGGACTTGACTGTGTTCATGTTTATCTTCTGGCTCACTGTTCCAACATATGAATATCATCTATTATGAACAAAAAAGCAAAGACCCTCCCCTGGCCACAAACCATAAGCTTTGACCACACACAGAGTCTAGAAGCTTTTCTAACAGAATGTAGTTGGGGTCATCTTGCCTCGTGTTCTCTTTCACCACCTGGGACTCCAGTGTCCTAACTTCCATCATTCCATTAGGAATTTAAACTATGATTCATTCAATAAGCTAAATGCATGTACACTGAATGCCTTCTCTATGGCCACCACTTCACTTAACTAGGGCTATGCAGTGCATGAGACAGTCAAGACCCCTGCTCTCCTGGAGCATACATTCCAGAGGGGCAGAAGGACCAGCAGAAGTGCATGCAGGTAAGTTCAGACCATGATAAGTGTTATAAGAAAATCCAGCAAATGGCAAGATGGAGAGGGGCATGGGTGGGAAGACGACAATTAAACTGAGTGCTTCCAGAGGACACTTACTACCTAAAGTGAGGCTAGGAGCTGCCAGACCCAACAGATGCACAAGCCAGAACTTACCAGTCTGTTTGACCATTCCTTTTTTATGGACACGAATGACGCCAAAATGTGTGTCATATAAAGGTGACAAATTGCTCTATCTTCAAAACTTGTAAAAGCTTGGCTCAAGTTGTCTACCGTAAGTTCCTTGGGCTCATCTGACAGAGTCTCCTTTGCCATTGCCAGGAATGCCAGCAACTTGGTGTGGTAATCTGGAGCAGTGCATGCTCTTTGGAAGCTGTGGGAGCAATTAAAATGGGAAAATAAGTTTTTACTAAATTGGTTCAGTTGGAAAACAAACCTTATGGTATCCATAAGGAGCTGGGTCCAATAGGTTTATTTGGTGGGAAAGACTTGGGTTGTTTCTCTAGAGCTCACACAAGGGAGAGCCCAAGCTCATTGCCTGGACCTCTCTAGCTCAGTATTCAAAGCACCACCTCATTGGACAAGTTTATTTCTCATGAAAAAAGGCTTCCCTTCCTTCCTAATCAAAAGATCAGAGGTACACTGGTGAAGAGTTTCTCATTTATGTTATGCTCTCCTGTAGTTCCAGGCAACCTGCCCATTAATAGCAATTTGGCCTGTTTTCTTCCCAAGGTAGCCTCTTGCTAGCTAAGTTTGGGAATTTGCTATTTCCAAACCCTACTGAAGTCATAAGACAAAATGAGAAAGTTTTACTGTGCTAACTAATAAATACACCTTGGTCAGAAGGTGGGGAGAATCTCCCCTGATTACATAAACTATGGAGCTGAATTGTGGATTAATTTGGCAGGAGAGCCTGACGTGGAAAACAAGGCTACAGGTTTGAGATGACTTTGCTTTTTCCTGTGGAATAAATCTTGAATCAGAGGTCCAAGATCTACCTCACCATAGGCCCACTGTTGCAGAGAGGGGTCTTCTTTCTTAGGCAACAGGTGGCTCTTTATCCCCTCGTCATCCTATCATGAACCCCTCACAGATGACTTTGATGTACATTCTCATATTACCATTTCTCTGGAGTAATGCTATGTGTTGTCCATAGAAACAGACATATGTATGTAAATTCACAGAAAACTTTCTGGAAGGATTCACACAAAATGCTCACAGTACAGCAAGTCCTCAGATAATGTTTCATCCAACATTTTGTTATAACACTGATGAGATGAATAGGAACTCAACTCTTGTTTATATCACTTAGCCTATGGTAAAACTGGTTTCATCATATATCTTTTCCCTTGAAGTCATAGGACTGACAACATTAAGCGAGAACTTACTGTAGTTACCTTAGGGGAAGGACTTGAGTTGAGAAAAAGGTGGTCAAATGAGTTTGTTTGTTTTTGCTTTTTTTTTTAATGTAAGGTCTTAATATTTGGAAGGTGAATATTTTAGGAATTACTTGTGCAATGAAACTTAATTGTGTAAAATCACTCTCTTATGAAAAGAGAAGTCACAATAAGTGGTAAAATTATTATACAAGTTGACAATGCACTGTGGAATTGTATGTAATGTATGTAATGCTTGCTAACAGATGTCACCCCAAAAAAGTCTATCAATAAAAATGAATTTTAAAAAAATCACTCTCTCTCTCTCTCTCTCTCACACACACACACACACACACACACATACACACACACACTAGCATCTGGATATAAATGAACTGGATGAACTACAAAGGGAAAATATGGAAGGACAGGCTCAAACTTCCACACAGCAACCAATATGAGAATACATAAAAGCAATACATAGAATTTCTGGAGAAATTCTACAACCAACCAGCTGATCATTCTATAAAAACACCCCATCTTCTGAATAAAATTGCTAATAATTTAGAAAAGACTGGGGTTCAATGGGGATGGTGATGAGTATCAAAACCATTTATACGTAGAATTGAGTCTAAATGGTTTTAGGAAATGTAGATTCACAACCAAATGAAAATATTTTTAACTAAAAATATATTCATAATATAAAAATAATTATTACTATTCCAGTTTTGAAATTCCCTGGTAACTAAAAAAATAAAAACTGGAAATGAACAAAAAGCTAAAAGCATGACATGAAGTAAAACAGCAATCACTTTCTCATCTGCAGAGTAGGCAAATCGACAGTTTCTGTTTCATTTGGGGAAGTTACTTAAACTTTCTGTGTTTCCTGCAGTGACAATGTAATAAATAAATATATGTGTATATTGTTTAGCACAGTGCATGGCATAAATTAAAGGCTCAATAAACATTAGCTGTAATAACAATATTATCATTATTTACTTTAATACTTCTAAAAGTATAGCTAAATATAGGTTACACTATTCAATTTTTACTAGAATTAAAAAACAGATGCATGTTTACCAATTCAAAAGAGAAAATGAAACATAATCTAGAAAAAGAGAAATAATAAATTAAAACCATGAAATAAAGGTAAAAATGAAAAATAAACACATTGTGTAGCTACATGCTCTTGGCTATAAGCAGGGAAACCCTGGTTTAAACTGGCGCAAAGAGCAATAAAGAACTTCCTAATTTTATGTAATAGGCATGCAAGATGCAAGACAGACACAAGGCCATTAATTCAGAAGCTCAGGGATACCTTCAAGATCCCAGGTTCTTTCTATCTCTTTGCTCTGACCTCACCCTCAGGTGGGCAGCAAGATGGCACTCTACACTCTATGGCAGGTTCAAGTGCAGGTCCAGAGGTGATGAGGCCCAACAGGAACAAAGACATTTTCTCCAGAAGAGCCCTCAAACCCATTTCCTTTCTCAAGGTCTTGGTCAGAATGGAGATACCTGCCCATTTTTAAGCCAATCACTGGCACAGGATGGGATTATATTGGAACCTTCAGGAACCATCTTGGAAGAGCTGGGATAGAGTCAGGTTCTCTAGGAACTGGAGGGGTGGATTCCTGGAAATATCTGGTCTCCCTTAGGACGAAGCAGGAGAGAAGAGATGCTGGTCAGGGGACAGTAATGTCCACCACAGTATCATTTTGAAAATAATTGTCAATCTAATTACCTCCCTCATTAATAGACATAGGTTTTTATTTCATGTTTTCTCAAAAAACAAAATACACAAGATAGACCTCAAGCAAGGTCATAAATAAATGTTAAACACTTAGCCAAGATGTATGTACACAAAAAGGAAACAGGGATAGAAATTGCATTAACTAGGCCAAGAGGGGCATTTTAAATTGATTACAGGTATAATCCACAATTAAGATACAACAAATGCACATCTTCATCTCACATTGTATTATAGCACCATGAAATGCCAAGCAGTCTCTGACAAACAAAAAAATTGAGAGTTATACAGTAATCAGAGAAAAGTTGGACACATTCCTCCCAGGTCTGAGCTGATCACATTGTCAGCAAAGATTGGAGGCTTTCAAATACTGTAATTAATAATGTTTATTTAAAATAATTCTAATTTAAATGTCTTCTAACCACACTAGCATGACCTAAAATAAAATTCAATTTATGGCTCCAGTTATGATCATTTTAAGTCCCCACTCACTCAAGCAGGCAAAAACATCATTGAAGTGCTTCCTTCTTGTTTCTTATAGTGCCTCAAGGCTCCTTGCCCCCCAGGGCTGCCTCATCAATAGCAAAACCCCAGTCCTCACGTTCACCTGCTCTGGTTGCCTCCTCCAGCTGCCCTGCTGCCATCTTTGTTGCAGCTGAGCCTGGTCAAAGTCAGCTTGGTTGCCCATCCATCTTGGAAAGGCCATTTCCTTTCTCCTTACTGCACAAGCCTACAGAGACCTTTCTTTGAAGTCCCAAGGCTAAGAGCAGACTACAGCCTTTAGCAAGGATTCACTAAAAGTATATAAAGAGGGAAGGAGAGAACTAACTATTCTGGGCAACAGATGCACCCTTTTCCAGAGGCTCTGGCCCCACTTCTGCCTTCAGTGTCCCTCCAGCTGCCCTCTTTGCTACACTCTTGCTCTATCCCTGAGATTCACCTTTCTGTCCAGCTGTATTCTACTGTATCTCCCAGGCTAAGCTTCACTTGTCCAGGCTTGTCCTCCCAGGCTTGACTGCTTTTCAGACTTGACCTCTGTTTCAGGCACTAAATGACCATGGGAAGGTCAGTCAGCTTCAGATAGAATCACTTCCTTCTCCAAAGGCTGCATCTGCCCTGTTTCTACCAGTGATACTGAATAACATTTACCTTCTACATACTATGTTTTCAAAACTTTTAGGAGTAAATTTCATCTTGGGTATCCCATACAGACATGTATCTAATAGAGAATACTATATCTTTTCAAATGTACTTAAAGTACTCCAGAAATGCATTCTAAATTAATCGTAAAAAAATCTGAATAAATTGCCAAGAGGAGAAATTTTGCAAACGAATAAAGCAAAGAGCAGCAACCACAATATATAACCACTTGGAAAATGAAAAGTCATACATTAGAACTAAATGTTTAAATGCTTATTTAGAAAATTATAAGAAATAGAAAATTATATATGAAAACTTTTGTGTTACAATAAAAAGTTTTCCAGTGATAAATATGTGGCCTTAAACACCTACAAAATTAAAAGTGAAATACAAAAATGAGTTAACAATACATTCAGCTTCGTTATCAGAAAAATAATAATTAGATAAACCCAAGGAAATTAGAAATTTTACAAAATCATTTAAAAGTAACAAATTATAAATGAGAAAATTGATAAATCTTAAAAATAGATATTTGAAAGGAAAAGCCAAATAGCTCAATATTAGTATCTAGCAAGTATATGCAAGAATATAACAAAGAAGACCCAAAAACAAGACATTAGAAATAAGAAAGTAACTATATTCACAAGCTTAAAAAAAATTTATACAATGATGAAATAAATGGGCAATTTTCTAGGAAAATAGAAGTGAATCAAAACTTATGAGTAATCATGAAGAGAAAGAATATCTGGGCTGATGAAAAACAACGAGAAAAACCTCAAAATGCAAATATGTATTACCTCCTAAACAGCATAGGGAAATATGTGAGTTCTTTAAAACTCTCAAGTAACAGACAATTTCCATGTTATATAAAGTATTCCAGAGTTTATTTTAATGAAACATTTCCAGTTTGTTTTCCATAATCCTGATACCCAAACTTGATAGAGAATGCACATACTTATGTACCCACACCTCCCACACACAAGCATACAGAAATACCTACAGCTGCTAGTTACTGACAATACAATACAAATGCAAAAATCCCAAATAAAATACCAACACAAATTAAAATTGTGTGATCTAAGAAATTTCAGGTTTGCTATGACTTCAAATATTCACCAACACATAATTTTTTTAAAAAATTAATGTTCCTGATATATAGAGATACTAAGAATAAAGCTTTCTTCCTTTAAAAAAAAATCTGTCTTAAAAAGAGTGACATTTGGTGAAATAATGAAACACTGAAGGAATCCATATTAGAGTGAGTATCAGTACAAAGAATACCAGAACTGGAAATGTTTTACATAATACTTTGGAAGATGTAGCCAATGCAACAAAACAAGAAAAAGAAATGAAGTGTATGAGACTGCGTGTGTGTGTGTGTGTATTTGAATAAAGGAGGCAAAAGGAAAACTTAAGAGAAGTAATCAAAAAATTTGTGAACGAATACAAAATACACACATACACATATTCACATGCACATACACTCCACAATGGCTTTCCACAAAAAATATCAGCAGATATATAAAATATCTAACAATAAATGTAGAAAGTAGATAGCATTTGATAAAGCAAACTATTATACTTTACTGAGTTGCATAAAAGAGTCTTGAGTAAATCAAAAAACAAATAGTATTCCTGAATAGGAAGATATATTTTTTCAAAATAATCTGTATATCATTTCCTCTGAAAAATATTCATAAATTTTAGTTCATTCAATCAAAATGCCAAAAAATTTCTTGAAAAGGTAACATAAAAATCCATCTTGAAAAATAAACAAAGAAGCCCCCTAAAAGAGAAAAATGAAAGGAGGCTAACACCACCAGATAATAACACTTACGCTATTATAAAACTCAGTAATTAAAACAATATGGTACAGGGGCAAGAATTATCAAATGAATCAATGACACAGAAAAGTAGTTCCAGAAATAGACTCTAATACAAATTAAAGTTCAACATTTGACCAAGATCACATTTTAAATCAAGGGAAAGAAGAGAATATTTAATAAATGGTCCTTAGACAACTGATTACATATTTGAAAAGAAAATGTTAGATTTCTGCCCTATACCATACCCCAGAGGGATTGACCCATTCATTACAAAATTAAAGGGAGGGAGAGAGAGAGAGAAGGAATATAAAACAGAAGTTAATGTACTATTTTAAAATGTGGTCTAAACTAGCAGTTCTCAACCTTTTTGGCACCAGGGACTGGTTTCATGGAAGACAATTTTTCCACGGAGGGGTGAGGGGGTAAAGTGCATGCGCAGTTCACTATAGGGTTTGTATTTCTATGAGAATCTAATGCTGCAGCTGACCTGACAGGAGGCAAACCTCAGGCTACAACAGGACAGTTGGGGAGTGGCTTTAAATTCAGATGAAGCTTTACTGGCTGCCCACCACTCACCTCCTGCTGTGCAGCCTGATGGGGTGGGAAGCCCTGATCTAAACCTAAAAGCAAAGAAATACATCTTTAAAGAAAAAAATAGCTGCATTTTAATATATAAATGTCAGGAACCTCTGATGGGGAGCTGTAGAATCACTAATTTTTAAATAAAATCAAATATCTGGGGGAAATATTTGTATCATATATCAGAGCTCTACAAAGAAATAAGAAAAAGTATCTACAAATCAATAGAAAACCGAGCAAAGAATATGGGCAGGCAATTCACAAAAGGGAAACAAAAAATAAGCAATAAGAAGAACAAAGTATTTAGTATTTCATGCAAATTAAAACAACAATGTAATTTTGTTTTTATCTATCTGTTTATAAAACTACTTTTCCCTTTTTAAAATTCTATTCTTCAATGTTGACAGGATTGCATTGGAAATATGTACCTCCAAATATTGTTAATGGGAGTCTAAATTAGTTCAGACTTTCTGGAAGATAATATAGCAATAAGTATCAAAGGCTTTAATTTTTTTAAATCTACTTTTAGCAATATTTCCTAAGGAAATAAGTTGAGATTTGCCCTCAAGTGTATAAATGTGCCCACAAATCCTATATTTTGAATTTTAAAAATTAATAAAGAATAATCTCCATGCCTTCAAAAGAGTCATTGGTAAAATATGTTTCCAAAAGTTTGACAAAGGTGCTCATGATATAATGTATTAAGGAAAAAAGTCTGATGAGAATATCATGTATAGTATGAATATGAAATATGCAAAACAAACAAAAGTAGGTCAAAGAGAGAGAGCAAAACAAAAACAGCAAGAGTAAAAGAGAAAATAAAAACATGCCAAATGTTATCTAAGAGGTGGGCATATAGATACTTTCTGTTCATTTCTTGTATCTCCCTGGTTGTTTATCTTTTAATTTATAATTAAAATAAGCACTGCTTTTGATATCAGAAAAAAAGGTGTCATTTTTAAAATAGTGATTAAGTCAGAACCCTAATTTAGGTAGAAATATTTGGGTTAGAGTCAAATCTCCTTGAACTCCATTTATGCCTTAAATATTATACCCACAAATCATCATCACCATCTTTATCCTTATAAAGACACCTCTGCTAGGCCTTTTTTTTTCCAGGTAGGTGGTATATACTGGAGACACAAATATATAATAAATTCATCAGCTTCAAAGAATTTGAAGCCCCGTTTGGCCTTGTGTGTGGAACCTGATACTCCATTGAAGACTGAACTTGTATTTATCTTATTTATTTTTCTTTTTCTGGGCTAGAAATAGTCTTGTCTTCCTCAGGAAGGTAAGTAAGAGACCTACGTCCCAGAGAACTACAGCAAGGGTTAAGCTTAACTTCACTGGCCCCAGGGAGACAACCATTCTCCTCCACACAAGCTTCCACTAAAGAGTCCTCCTCTCTCCCAGGGCCAATTTGACAATAATAGTCACCATATAACAGCCTTAATCAGTTCAGGCTGTTATGACAAAGTACCGTGGACAAGAGGGTACAACAAAAATTGATTGCTTACAGTTCTGGAGTCTGGAAGTCCAAGGTTAGAGCCAGCATGGCCTCGTTCTGGTGAGGGCCCTCTTCCCAGCTGCTGACAGCCAACTTCTCTTTGTATCTTTATGTGGTAGAAAGGACAAGAGAGCACTGTGGGATCCTTTTTATCCAGGCACTAATCCCATTCATGAAGCTCCACCCTCATGACTTAATTACCCCCCAAAAGCCCCACCTCCTAATGCCATCACACTCATGGTTCAGGATTTCTACATACGAATTTGGGGGTGTGGGGGCACAAGCATTCAGTCCATTGCACTATGTTAAGTGAAAAGGACTGACACAAGATTTTATCATGTATAGCATTAATGAGTTCAAATTTGTAAAGCAAAACAAATTTCCCCCATCCAGTAATGGACTGACAACTAATAAGGAAATGCTTTCAATAGTATCAAATGTGGCAGCAAGAAGAAAAGCTGGACTAGGAAAAGTAGCCGGTTCAGCCTTTGTGATTCAGTTTTTCTCAAAACTTGATCATACATTCAAAGACTTGGGGAAAGATGCCAGTAAGGAGAACTACATAAGCAAAAGTGAAAAACTGGAAATGCTATTGTAGCTGTAAAGACAATAAATGCTTGTATTCTCTTCCCATGTGTTTATTATTACAGTTTGTCTTCACTCTAAATTTAAAACCTGTTTATCCCCCTCACATCAGCATGTGTCAAAAAAAAAAAAAAAAAGCCATAAATTGAATTTACCCAACAGATTTGTCAACATAGAAATCATTTTCTTCTTCTTTCCTTTGTTTGACTCAAGACGTTTGGTCCTCCTACTTGGATCCCAAATGGGAGAAAATAATAATCAACAATTGATTTATTTGTGTGGACAAAATGATTTGATGCTGTTTCTTGTCGTTGACAGAATGATCTGGGTGGAATTGCATTCCATTGATAAAACTGTGATGAAATGTTATTCGTTGGATGAATAAAGTTAGAAGTCAAGAGAAATTGCTTTGGCTCACATAATATTTTTTCAGCCGTCAGTCATTTCTTGGCATTTGATCACATCATTGTCTCTGCTCCCATCATATTGACTTCGTTGTCTGAATTAATTGAAGCATGACTTCTCTTTCAAACCTACAACCAAGAGCACAAACTCAGGAAAATAGAAGAAGTTTCACTTTTACTTTTCCTAGCTCCTTGAGTGCTGGGTACTCTCCAGAGTAACGCACCTTCCTTATTAATATATTTCAAGTATCACAAACAGATATGTCCTTTTTTTAAAGACATACTCTCTGAAAGGAAACTTCCTATGACATGGCTTTATTCAGGATGTCTTCAGATGGCCTCATGAAGACACTAACTTTATAATAAAACTTTCTTGCTATGAAGAAAGAATATTACATAGCATTGAGAAATAAATAACTGATAACATTTCACAACCTAGGTGTATCACATCAGCATAATGTGGAATCAGAGAAGCTGGGCACAGAAAACGCATAGTGACTGAGTCCATTTACATAAAGTTCAAAATTAGAGGAGACTCATCACTGATGTAAGAAGTCAGGGGAAGGGTTACCCTCGGAGGCAGTGACTGGGAGGTGGCTGAAGGGTACTTCTGCTCTGATCAAGTTCTGTTTTTTTATCTAGATGATGGTTATAAAGATATAGTCACATTTTTTTTAAAAAAATCCCATCATGCTATGCACTCATAGAAGTCTTTTGCATGTATGTTATATTTTGATAAAAATACACTACTTAAAAAATGTTTAGTTATTATAGAAAAGAGATTTCGTTTTTAGCCCTCTATTGATTAGATGTAGAAGCCAGAGGGAATGAGACTGTAGAGTGACCTCCAAGTTTCTTTCAAACATTAGTGGATGGGTGTACAGAGGACACAAAGACCCAGCAGATGATCTTTTTTAGGAAGGAGGAGGGGTTGGTTTGGAAAAGTTGAGTTAGAGATGCCTGCAAATCAAGACATCCAGTCTATACTCAAAAGGACTACTGAAATGTAATGCTTTTGGTTACATTAGACATACTTGAATATAACTGGTTCTGTGTAGTCACAAGGTATCTCCCCTCCATCATTCTTGACCTTGCACACACAGATGCTTACATTTTTCACCCAGTGCACATCGAAATGGAAGAGTGTTCCAACGGTCAGTTCAAACAGCGTGCTGTTATTAATTCTTAACAGCAGAAAAAATTCCTCCAATTGAAATTTGCAGATGAAAGCAAACCGTTTAAGGTGACCAGTGTGTTGCTGTGAGAACAGTATGACACTGGGTAAGGTGGTTCATCTATGATGAAGAGGTGAAGTCTGCAGTGAGGAAACGGTTTCAAAAGCAAAACAGTGATTATTTTAAGGACAGATTTCAAAAACTAGTGTAGCATTGGTGGAAGTGTATTGAAGTATGCGGTGATTTTGTAAGAAAATAATTATGCAGGTTTGAAAATCAACGATGTATGTATTTTTTTATTATTTCATTGAAATATCTTTTCCTGTTTATTTTCTATTTAAGGGGAGGCAAAATTTACCAGCCTGCCCTCGTGTGTGTGTGTGTGTGTGTGTGTGTGTGTGTGTGTAATCAGAGCATATATTTAGGAGTTTTCAGTACAGTGATGACAACTAGATGGGCTTGCCAGGGAGTGGGGGGAGAGGTGAAAGGTAAAATGAAAAGAGAAGAGCTGAAGAGAGCAGGAGGAGGCCGTGTGGTAAGCTGCAAATTTTCATCACTGGGGACGTGGGCCAGGTAGACTTCCTGTCCACTCAATCCTAATGAAGCAATACCTGCCCTGGAGCCCACCCCACCCAGCAACAGATGGAGCTAATCTCAGGGCCAGTCCCTTCCCCAGTTTACCATCTGGATCTTGACCACAACTTTTCACATTCACGCCCAAGCTCCTGGCACATATGTGGTGAAGAAATGAATGACTCCAGGAAAGTCCTAAGTCATCACAGGATTGCTAGGCTTTTATAATGCCAAACAAAAATGAAATAAAAATCACAGATGAATGAAATGAATGTGTGTGTGTGTGTGTGTGTGTGTGTGTGTGTGTGTGTGTATTAACAAAATAAAGGAAAAAATTTACAGCACATAATTGGAGAGAAATTATGAGCCATAGGTATGGGAGTTTTACATGGCATTTGGGTAGAGTGGCAGTGTGTGGCAGGAGACAAAGTTATTTCTCTCATTTATAATTCCATGTTCCCTTCTCCTAGTTCAGTTCAATAAAGACACCCATAAAATAAGTTATTTTATTTTATAAGCAGTCAATAATATCTGACAACAGACAGGTCAGCAAAAATGAGTTTCATCCACAACATGGAAATTACCAAAGAAAACCATTGGTTGTTTTTAAATTAATGCCTCTTAGAATCAACGTTACACTAGGAAATTGATACTGCCTAAATGCGTTTATTGTGGTTTTCAGCGGGGTTGCAGGGTCCACTCTCTCCCTTTCTGCCACAGTGGTTAAATTAGTAAGTCACGGTGCACACTAGTTATCCCATTGTCCATCTCATTCTTATAAAAGAGTGCCTGACACCTAATAAGAGCTCAGAGAATATTAACAACTATTTGTTAATTTCCATTTTGGGTGTTAGTGTTTTGTCATTTATTGGTAAGTAATCACTATGAGATAACAACACTAGCTTAAGAATTTCGTGTGTGTGTGTTGATGCCCACCTTAGATTAGCTCTGTGCTACAGACCCTAAGGAAACTTGTAAATAAGAAAAGCCCCTCTCAGGGTCAGAGCCTAACCTAGCTAAGAAGGGTTTAGGCCACACCTGCACCAAACATTTTTTTTTCCTCATGAGGCCCTAAGAGATAAAGAACTAAGTCTAGAACCCAGATTTGCTGAATTTCAGCTTAGGAAACTTGAAACTACAGCATCTCATCTCCTCTGTACTAGGAATTTTCATAACTGCATTAGAGGAAATGAAAGAAATATGTAAAATGATTAAAACCAATGCATCATGCACTACTGGCAATAGTGCTCACAGAAGGGAGGGATCTCAGAAGCAATAGTGTAATGGAAAGGAATGGTAGTCTAAGAGTCCCGGATTCAAATCGCAGTTCTGCCACCTTCTAGCAGGATAATCTGAGATAAGTTACCTAACCTCCATGAGCATCTTTAAAAAGGAGATAAAATAGCTTCCTTAGAAGTAGCTCTCAGGAATAAATAATGTATAAAAAACAACTAAAACAGCACCTGGCACATTAGACACTCAATATATATGTTAGCTCCTCCTTTTTTTCTTTCCTTCCTGAAGCATCAAGACAGAGGTTAACAGAGACAATAGACTAGAGATGAACCCCAAGCAATTTGGATGTTTGCTTTTTCCCCCAAGTTGGTATGTTGTGAGTCGCCATCCCACATACCTGACTGCCCCAAGACCTGAGCTGTGAATTCCAACCCTCAAGGTCATCACTTGCTTGACCCCATTTGCCTGGCTGTGCTAGTGTCTCAGTGACATGCCCAGCTTATTCTCTAAAGTGCAGTCCAGAAGAACAGAAAAACATTGTCCACCAGCCTCCCACTTACTGCATGCAGTAGCACTGTCTGCCAATTCACAGACCACCCATGCAAAACCAAGGTTTCCACCTCCATCTCTTCCTTTAAGAATTAGGCAACTTCTCTTAGGAACCTTAGAAAAATCTGCATTTCTTTCATCTATCCAGATAACCATCCTCTCAAGTACAAATGAACCAAGATATAGTTCACGGACTGCACCAAGGAGCCCATGAGGGCTCCCTAAGCCCCTGGGTGACTGTGCACTGACCTTGACCACTCATGCACTTGGGGCCTGCATGGACAGTCTCTACCACCAGGTCCCCCCAGGAGACTCCTTCTCTCCAGAGAAGGACAGAATCTTGCTATACTTGGCTGCCTCTTCCTGAGCTATAGACTGTGTCTCGGGACCTTCCAATCTATATCGGAGGGAATTTGGGGTGTCTTCCCTTTCTGTGGGAATCGCACAAAGATAAAACCGAGGAGCCACTGGCAGCAACCCGCTGAAGGTTCCTGAGCTCAGAGCTCTTGTCTGTCCCAAGCAGGGGAGCCTTACCCAGGGAAGCAAGGGCAGAGGGAACTGTGCTGTGCCAGAGATGGTGCTAATTGGAGCAAAAGATTTTGCCAACTGGAAATAGTAGCTCCAGGCAAGCTGAGTCTCAAGAAACCCTGTGACACTCTCAAGGCCTGACTCCAGCCTGTTCCAACCCCCGACCAGGGAAGATGAGACTGAATTCACATTTAGGCAATGCCAAAAAGCTCAAATGAATCAATTAACAGCAAATATAAGGAAATAAATACCTGTATATTTTTTCTCCTATCGCTCTGTGAATTGGAGTCTTCATAAGAAGAGGAATATTTGCTTCTGAGCCTCAGGACTTGCTGATCAAACTAATTTAAGCTTCACCACTAAAGAGATTAACAGGGTCACTGGATGTTCTTGGCCGGGATCTGTCACCTCAGTCTCCAGGGCCTGCTGGAGCTGTTCTGGCCCTGGGTTGGATACTCTACAGATCCCTGACGGGTCATTTGGGTAAAGGTCCGACTTCTTCCAAATGCCATATTCCTGTGTCTCAGGAACCTCCGTGCCTAGATTACAGGCTGCCTGCCTTCGAGTCCCACAGCACACTGTTCTACCTGGTCCTTTCTGGCCACCACCCTCTGCATGCATCGATCCTACCAGACCTGGGAGAGGGGTATACAGTGCACCTCCCATGTCCTTTTAGTCACACAGTGGCTAGTACAGTGCTTTGCTCCAAAAATATTTGTGGATGAATGAGTAAAAAAATTAATTAGGAGTGACAGTCACCTCCTCTTTAAGTATACATGTTTACTATCTCCTTCATCTTTCAATGGCCCCATCAGGCCAGAAGGGCTGCAATTACTAAGCTCACCTCACATGCTAGAAAACAAGATTTGGGTCTGTGATTTTTCCCCATGGGTTATTAACGCATCTGTGGCAAAGCCAGCCTGGTGGTCCCCAACCTGGTGTCCTGCCTCCATGCTCCTTCCCTGGCCCAGCACTTCCTCTTTGCTAAGCCACTGAGGCTTGAGGTGGGTGCTGGACACAAATCTCCAGGGGCTCGAGAGCCATCACCAAAAACATGGGGACAAGACATGGTCCCTCTCATCAACAGTAAATAAATAATTCATAGTCAGAGCCATGTCAGAATTTTAAGGAAAGGTCAGGAAATTCAATGTCTGTCATTTGGGTAAAATATACAGACTGGATCTCTTACAATAAAAATTATTTTCAGGTAGAACTTATTCTCAAAGAAGGAAAGCAAAGGATTCCACACCCAATAGTATCTCTTTGGGTAGGCGGAAGGGTGTCCATCTATCGAGTCATTAACTAGAGACTCTCCAAGCACCTACTCTGTGCCTGGAAGGGCTCTGGGAGCTGGGGTATAGTGCGTGAGGCTGGGGGTAGTGGGGTGAATCAGAGACTTTCTCTTCTCGTGGAGCCCTCACCCTAATGGGGCGAGGGGCAGAGACAGACAATCCAAACTAAATCAAATACACAAGTAACACAGTGTCAAATTGTGATAAGAGCTATAAAGAAAATAAAGTAAGGTAGTATGCGAGAGGGCATCTGAGAAGCTGCCTCAAACTAAGTTTCAGGAAAGGCTTCTTGGAGGAGGTGACATCTGACCTGGGACCTGCCTGACAGGATGGAGGCAGCCTCACAAAGACTCAGCGGGAGAACATTTAGGCGGAGGAAACCACCTGCACCAAGGACCGGAGGTGAGGACCGCGAGGGGCTTCTGAGTGGGGGCAGGGGGGTGATAAGCAAGAGGAGAGGGGAAAGATAACATGGAGGAGCTGGGTGAGGGCAGACCTATGAGGCCCGGCTACGTGACGGCCTCATAGGCCCGAAGGAGGAGTTTGGGCCTTTGTCTCAATGTGGAAGGAAGACATTGGAGGGTTTGGGCAGAAGAGTGAATGATTTTATTTATGTTATAAAAACATCATTGGCTTTGCGAAAAATGAATTTAAGTAAGAGGTGGAAACAAGGAGACGAGTTAGGATGAGACTGCTGCAATATTCCCCATTATGAAGATTGTGACCTGTCCTTGGTAGCTAGAATAATTCACAAAGATACACAGGGTGGCCCAAAAGTAGGTATACAGATGAATCAATGAAATTCATCACAACAGAATCAGAGCACCGTGTCCTGACATAATCAGGAAAAGCTTCCTGGAGTAAATGGTACTGCGACCAAGCCTTGGTGACTGGATGGAATCAACGCAGAGCAGTGAAGGGCATTCCGGGTGGGTGTAAAAGTACAAGCAAAGACCTGGAGTGGGCCTGGGGCAGTGAGGATCAGTAGTGGCAGACTGGAAGAACAACAGGGTCTGGGATCACTGCCCACGTGTTGAGGGCCATCAGTGAGGGTCAAAGCAAAGGGCTGTGTGAAGGTGGGAAGAAGCCAGGCTGCCTGCGTCTCCCAGAGCCAACTGCCTCACCTGGGCTCAGACACCTGCTTACACGCCCTGGGAGTCAGGCCTGAGCACCCACAGCTATCACTTCCTCCCACCCCCCCACCCCAATCCCATTAATACAACCGGCTGCCTAGAGGGTTGTCCAGGGCCCAGCTCCCCTTATCCACTGTGCAACCAGACCATCAGCTGCTGTAGATCAAATCCTTCTTTAACTGCTGTCTGCTTATGGGAGGGATGCCCTGGGGAGCCGTTAACACGAGAATTCAGGAAATTAGCTCCACTTTAAGCTCTACTCTTTCCAGCCAACTTTTTGTAAACCCCTCTCTGCCCCAAATTAAGGTGGTTTCCTAATTAAGGTCATCTCCCAGTTCTTTCACAAGCAAAGATACCTTGTCTTTCCAACCCTCCTCCTTACCTGTTTCTAAAAGTTTGCTCACTAGTCCCAGTTTCTCTAGATTCTGCTTATTTTGTAGGAAATTTAAATGCTACCCAAAGAATCTGGGTTCCAGCTTGGGCAAATCACACTCCACCTGCAGTGTCCCCCAACACCTATCAGCTGGTGAAAAGCTTCTCATCTTCATGCCTGAAAGCAAGAAAGAGTCTAGATCTGGGCCTGAAATCTGGCTCCTTGGGAGAGGAACCTATTCCCACAGGGAAGCCTGCAAGACAAACCCAGGGAGGTGGCCACCTGATTAAGAGGGAGAAAGCTTCCTGGCAGAAAAGAAAATGAACTGGATGATTTCTGTATTGGCATCTTTAACCTCACCCCAGTGTAAAGGAAGCCTCCACAGCATGTGCACACATACATGCAGATGTGTACACATTACAGACTCAAGATCATGTTCAAAGATCATGAACTTGTGCATACAGACCACTCAAGTGATGACACTAGACATCCCCCACAATTTGCCCCCTTGATAAGGTTTATGCTTCCACCTATACTGGTCCGTGCACACAACTGTGCGATATTCACTTTCAGCCTGACAGTCTCCCTTGGATAAGCGGGGACAGTGAGTTTCCTGCCAACTAGTCTCCACAATGTACTGGTTCTTGCCATTTACGTAGAGCTCCCCCTGCCACCACTACCATCTGATCTGAACGACAGCTGATGGGCTGACCCCACATTTGTGGGACATTCTGCTCTTGGCTCTGTCTCTGTGCCCAGTCCCCTGGTGCTTCCTAGTCAGCTGTAACCATTTGCACGTGTTAATGTCTTATTTGCGTCTTTTCTTGGCCTTTTTAAATATGCATGTATGTCCTAAATACTGGACTGTGACAGACATCACATCTTTCACATTAGGCCAGGAGGCCTAGAGCTCCCCCAAGGGTGCAGACTGTTTGTCTTCCACCAAACTTGAGAAACCTGTGGTGGCATTCCTCTCAACCCAGTTAAGCTGCAGGCTGCTCTGAGGCTGGGACTCTCACTTCTATTTTACCAAGGCCCTCTGCTTGGCCCAGTTCTGGATTGAGAATGCTGTCGATACTCTGTAGGAGGCATGAGACTGCATGAAGTCAGGCAAGTGATGGACCCCTCCTCCTAAGTAACAGTATGATGTCCAGTCTGCTTTTCAGCCACTACACACAGGACACTTGTCACCAGGACCCCGTCCTGGTTGTGCTTCGTAACCATCAAGGCTGTATGACCCTCTGTCCGCATGGGTCCAGTTTCAGAAAGACCAGGGAGAACTCCTAGATGCTCCTAAATCCTGCCCACCTGCTGGTTGATGCCAATTTCCTCTTCCATCATTGGGGATAAAACACAGAGGGTAAGTCTGCCTTTGAGGATGGCATGCGGACTCTGACATCATTTCCTCTAACTGGTCACTGCCTGCTGCTAGCACCTCTTTGAGGGAAGAGCTGAGTACAAGAGCTCGGGGGACCTAATCTTAGTGGTGGTGCAGTGAAATGAGCTCCTGGGAAGGAAGACTGAGTAAGGTGGAGACCCAAACCGAACTCTCAGACTGTGTCTATCTACTCTAGTTCTTGCACTTTGCTCTTTGCAGTCTCTCCTCCACTAACAAGCTTCCCCCTTACCACCCACCCAAAGTGTAATAAAGAGTGCCTAGAAGAGGCAAGATTGTGGTAGTGAACAAGGGTGCCCACTGCTTCGAGAAGGTGCTCAGTCTCCTAGACACACTGCTCAGAAGGGTCAGGAAGTACAGACCAGAGTGGCCTGGGATGACTCTTCCAGTCAGAGCATCAGCACTCCCTTCTTGGGTGCTCTGATACCACTTTCAACATCCTACTATTTCAGGAGCTCAGACAGGGCATTGGGGTCAGTGGTTGATCAGCAGTACCTCTGGTACATGGCAGGCAGCTTCAGTAGGAACTGGGTTTTATTCCTTTTTTGTATTCCAAGTACTTAGGAAAGAGCTCAACATGGTAAGCATTCAATAAGTATTAATGGAACAATCATGCACACAGGGAGGACTTGTCATAGGTTGGGTTCCCCAGAAAGCAGACTCTGAGATGCAGATTTGCAAACAGGAAGTTTACTGGGATGTCCTCAGGAGCCACACCTGTGAGCCAGTGGAAGAAGTAGGATTTGGCAAAGGGAGGAGGTGAATTGCAATATCGTCACGACAGGGAGTTCTGGAGCTGAGAAGACCCTTCGGAGTTATCCCATCTCTATTCTCTATCCTCCACCAGTTGCTGCATGAGGGGTGGTCCAGAGCACCCACACTTCCAGCAGCTGGGGGAAGGGGTGCTTCAGTGTTGGGCGGGGGATCAACAACATCTGCCACGGAAACCTTCATGGACCATCAGTATTTAGGGGATGGAAAGAAATGCAGTAACAGAAGAGCCACAGGAGCCTAATGAGGAACCCTGTGTGCTCATCCACACATGCTATCTGATCTTGGACAAAACCTCAACACCTCTGGCTATTACTTCTTCATTTGTAAAATCAGGATGTGGATTACATCAGTGGTTATGACTACTGTTTGTACATTCAAATCTCCTGAAAAAAATTTAAACATTACTTTACTCTGGTTCCCACCTCATATCAATTGAATTGGGATCTAAAAAGGTGGTAGTCCAGACAGTGTTTTTAAAAACTTCCTGGTAATTTTAATGGGCAGCTGAGTTGGAGGACCAATGGAATTAAATATGGTCCTTAGAGCCCCTTCTAGATTGATTTCCACAGGCTAAGTACTAGGTTTCTAATATCTATGCTCTATAACCAAGAGCTGGTCCCCTCTGTGTGTAGAAAAGCCAAGTGACTTGTAGTTGCAGAAGCCCCTCCAAATTCACACCTTTTTATGGGCTGAATTGTATACCTTGAAATTCTTATATTGAATTCTAACCACCCTCAATACCTCAGAACGTGACTGTTTTTGGAGATAGGTCTTTAAAGAGATGTTTAAGTTAAATGCAGCCATTAAGGTGGACCCTAATCCACTAAGACTTGTGACCTTATAAAAGAGAAGATTAGGACACAAACAAGCATAGAAGGAAGACCATGTGAGGACACAGGAAGATGGCTATCTACAAGCCAAGGAAAGAAGCCTCAGGAGAAACCAATTTTGCTGACACTTTGATCTCAGACTTGCAGCCTCAAAAAATAGTGAGTAATTAAATGTCTGTGGTTTAAGTCACCCCTTAGCTCCAAACCCCCTCTCTCTGCCTTCTGTCAATTTCTCTTTCTGGTTCTTTTCTCCATTTCCTCCGGAGATCAGAGCTCATAAACATTCTCAAAGGCTCCCTCTCCCTCCAGGCTCAAATATTGATACCACAGGACAGAACTTAGAAAACTGCCATCCCTGTGAAAAATTAGTGAGATCCACTCTGCACAACTATTCCCAGGCATCATTCTACCTTTGCTTTCCAGTTCATTGGTGAAGACAGACTTGATCAAGTTCTTCCAAAATAGCCAGCCCCATGGGCCCATTCTTGATAAAATCATGGAGATGGGGAAGAGGACATTTATAAGGGAAGTTCTTTTTTTACATGGAATGGTGATGCTATCCAAACAGTTTAAGAAATCCAGCCTGCCCCAAATAATCTGCCCTACCAGCCTGTGGCCCTTGCCCAAAATTCACCTATTCAGGACATCCCTGGTATATTGGTCAAAGCCTCTGTTACAATGTCAATGCCAAAGAAATGAGGAAACAAAACCATTATACTTTAGGGTCTATTTTAAGTTGTGTCCTATGAGCTGGTTTGATTAATGGTTGCTAGGAGAGAATTAAGGCATTGGCCATTTAAAAGAAAAAGACAGATTTATACAAGGCCGGCTGCCTGCTCAAAAGTATTAACCACCATTGCCTTCTTAATTTCACAAAAATTCCTCCAAATCTGTTTAGGGAGAGTTTCCCAACCTGGGCTTGTACTGAACAACCTAGGACAAGCGTGCCCTAAGTTTACCCAGTTACACACAAAGGGAGACAAATTGATTTGTCCAAATAAAAACCATAAATACAAAATGCTTAAAAAGCAAAGGGGGAGAGAAGGGACTCCTGGTCAATTCTCCACTGTAAGTAAATTTTGGTTTCTAGCCTATTCCCTCGATGGCCTGAAAGTCACATGGGCACAGCCATGCATTTCCTGGGAAGAGTTTACCCTAAGAACATACTCCTCACTCACTGTTTTGCATAAACATGAATAAGGTGTAGAAGGTAAAAACGATCCAAACAGGAGATGAAATTATTTTAAGTTCTTTGCTACAGGAAAAAAAAACATCGTCCTGCTATAATTTTCTTTTTACTTCCCTCCGTCATTCTCTTCTCTTCTACCCACTGTTCAATGAGCCCCAGAAGTTTTCTCCAGATAATTTTTCCCCATCATATAACACAACCTTGGAAATAAACAGTAGCTCCAATTGTATGGCCTGAACAAAACAGGATGAGCCTAAAGGGAAGTATTCACCATAAGGAAATCAAGCAAGTCTGTGCATCAGATAAGGCTGGATGGTTTTTGCTTTCTCCCATTCACTTACTCAGGTAGTTCCCACTTTAACATTCTAAGAATGATATTCATCCTTGGACTAGTACTTGACCAATACCAATCCTGGAGAAGCAGAATTTCAGAGGTCCTTCACAATATCCTGAGACTCAGTACTACCAACTTTAGTGTACCAGCCAGGGAACTTCCTTACCTGATTCTGGTCACTGCCTTCTTGCCTTGTTCCTGTGTGTGAAACCCAGTCCTCAACATCAAGTCAGTGTCCCGCCACTCTAGGATAAGTAGATTTAGATCCCATATGCCACCCGTCGCAGCAGCCCTGCTGTTGACTCACCCATGCTGGCTTGCTGACATGGCCTAAGTCAGCGGACAGGAGGGTTCCTCAGTTTTAGGCTGCCTGCCCTTAAGACCTCACTGCAGAGAAACAGTAGAGGGAAGTTATGAAGAACATACAATCTGTGGTGAGCTAGCATGGAATGGAGTTCTGGTACCATTTACCAGCTGGGTGACCTGAGAATGTCACTACTTCACTCTGATTCTCTAATACTTCCTTGTCTGTAAAGAGTATATTACCTGTCTCACAGGTTGGCTGTGAGGAGGAAAGTTGTTAATACACATGGATTGCTAAGAACAGTGCCTGGCACACAGAAACACTCTTGGACTGTCTGCTCCCTCACCTTGGGCTGCTTTCCTACTGGGACTGTTCCACTGCTAATCAGCCACACCCACTGGGTACCAAGTTTTCTGTCGACTAGACTGAACCTCCCCCCAATATCTGCCCCATGCTATTGGGCTGATCTAATTCCAGGGTCTACTCCCTTCCTAGTCCTAGCCACGACCCCACCTAAGTTACTACAGATTAAACAGCACTGAATACAAAACAACTCACCCAAAAATCATTTACTGAGCACTTAATTATGTGCCACACACTATACCACATGTGAGACTATACAAAAAACCTCTGCTGCCTTTTCCTCTCAAAAGAACTTGAAGTCTAATACTTTCATAAAATGTCTCTAAAATCAAAAAGGAAGTTTCTGGCAAAAACCCTTTTTTCCTCCCGTAAAACGGGACTATTGCATACATTTAGATTACCCCCAAAGTTGGATGTCCATGGTTTTCAAGGCTGAGTACTCTGGGCTGACTGAGATGGAGAGAACTGGGTCACCTATCCCAGCATCCTATTTGAAGACTGAATTTCTCTGGGTTGTGGGACATATGGATCTACAGGAAAGGGACCCTAAAGAGGAATCCCTTTGACAGTTTTCCAGTTCTTAGATACAAAGCCCTTGCTGCCCACAAGAGATTGTGTTTATATTGGCTATACTGTGAGACCAAATCTTGCTATAAAATTAGAAAACCAATGAAACTGTTGATCTTTGTTTCTTTTCTGATTCATTTCATCACTGCTTTGACTGAATACTTATGTCCCCCAAAATTCGTTTGTTGAAATCTAATCCTCATTGTGTTAGTGTTTGGAAGGGGGGGCCTTTGTGCAGTCATTAGGTCCTGAGTGCGGAGCCCTTATGAATAGAATTAGTGCACTTATAAAAGAGACCCAAAGTGATTCCTCTTCCCTTCTTCCATGAAAGATTACAGCAAGAAGATGGCCACCTATGAAGCAGGAAGCAGGCCTTCACCAGACACTGCATCTGCCAGTGCCTTAATCTTGGACATCCAGCCTCCAGAACTGTGAGCAATAAACTCTTGTTGTTCAACCACGCAGTCTTGGATTTTGTTATAGCAGCCAGAACAGACTAAAACAATCACTGTCCCATTCACTCCAATCCTCAGGAACCCAACATGTTCACAGGTGTTTATACTTAGTTTCAATCTTTCCTATTAGGAAATAACAAGTGTTGCAATAAACTTAGTCACTGAGATGGGACTTGAATGTATTTCGTGCCACAGGGCCTGTAGCCAACACCAACTAAGAACTCTAGGTGTCCTGGTGTGAAGAGTAGGATACATGCCAGACTTTAAAGCACTCACAAGCGGGGTGGGCATGCACAGTGTGTGCCTTGGCGGGGGGCAAGGGGGAGCCATGGAGGTGGGAGGTACTCGGGCTGCAACAGTGCAGTCAACAAACCTTTAACAGCGCAGTCTGTTTGGTGTAGTCACCACGGTTCCTGTACAGCAGCCTAGGAACTCCCAGGCAGGGTGTGGAGGAGCTCCGGAAGCCCTCCAGACAAAAAAAAACAAATGTGTAAACTAAACTCAAAGAGGGTTCCAAAGAGGGCTATGTTTAACCCAAATGGTATGTTTCAGCCGAGTGAGAAAAGTACCTCAGAGAGATTTTCAGATAGCCATGTACAACGATGGAGAGCCTTGCCACCAGGTAACTGTGCACTCCCAGGATATTTAAGGTGGCCCAGTAAATGGGTTCTGTAGACCAAATGAACACTTAGAATTCAAGGTATTGGCTCATGAAGCTGGTTTCCCAGGCCCCAGAAAGTCTCCCTTCCCCTGCCCTCAGGTGGGTTCCTTGCCTGCAAGTGAGTTTTTGGGAGGCAGCAGAGGACTAGAGACTTCAGAGCTTCATCTCGGCTCTCTTCGTCTATTAACATCGTGTTAAACGTGGCTGTCCCTGGGAAGCCTGTTTATGCAATGTCAGCATCAGAACGCCATTTTCCCACTTTACTAATGCTTTCCTGAGAGACACAGTCGGTCATTCACAGGAAGGAGAGCTGAAGCTCCCTGTCCTCCATCTCCTTCCTGTGATATTCGTGTCTTCACAGCATCAACATCACAGACACCAGCAGAAGCGCGGGGTTGTTCAGGTGCTTGAGGCCACCCCTCCTACACACGCACGTGCATACACATGCGCACACCCCACTGACACCTCCTGATGTTCCCTTACATCCTTTCTCCATTTTTCTCTCTCCTCCCTTCTTTCTTAGCACTCTTTCATACTCGACCATCACTCTCATCAGGGTGCATTACCAGTGTCTGCCAATTTGCTGGGCTCCTCCTACAGACTGACTCAAGCTCTGTGAGACACACACAGGCTGGTCAATGTAGATGTTCAATAAACATCAATTGATTATTTCCTTCAATCGCTCTTGTCTCAACAAGACCACAAGGAAGGTCGTCCTGACAACACACAATCAGTCTCATCACTCCAGCCCTCTAGAACCCTGTAGGCATTATTTAGTTGGCAGCCCTTTCACAAGTTCCCTCGCTGTGTCCCCTTCCCCATGAGTTTCATATCCCCAGCATGAGCACAGAGCTGGCATGCACTAGGAGTGCAGTATTTGAGGGATGAAGGAATGACAGAAAGATGTGTCCTCTGTGGAATGCAGGCCTCGAGAGAGTGGGTGCTTCATTTATTTCACTTTGGTCTTGACCTGCCTCCAGCACTCTCTACATGGATCTGCACATAGATGATCACCCACATAACTGCACTTTAAAAAGCCACTTGGATGGTTTTCTTTTGAGAAATGACAGCATTTTGTCCTCTCCACCTCTCCAATCTCTCCCATCCCTCTTCATTCCCCACTCAGATAGGCCAGCCTGAGGCAGGACAGACAGCCTACAGTACCAACCCCTCTCCAGGATCCCGAACTAGGCACCTCCTTCAAGGAAGTAAAACAAGGAACCCGACACCTGTGGTGAGAGATAAACAAAAAGTCCTTTCATGTGGCAGCACTGGTATCCATGACCACGGCCTGAGCTTAAGCTAACTGTAATACCATTATAATCTCATTTACATTGCAGTTACTAAATCTCCCATCATGCACCTGATGCCACCACCTTTCTAGAGGAACCAAATAAGGACAATAAAGAGGGAAACGAAGATCTCACCCTTAGAGAGGAGGAGACAGGGTGAAGTCCCTAAATTCCTGACTAAGAGAAATAAAAACCCTAATCAAGACCTTCTGGGGACGACTCAGTATCTGAGTTTGCTGCCCACTTCCCACTTTAATAAACTCCCTGTACTTCCCTACACATTTGTCTCATGCTTGAATTCCTTCTCGCATGAAGACAAGAACCTGGTTTCTGCTCCAGGGTTGAGTCCACTTCAGGACATTCCTGGGAGCCTCCAATATCAAGACCACCCTTCTCATCCATTTGTTGCCCCTCCCACAGCACTGCCTGTCAGTCTGAGCAACTATACTCTGATTCTAAAGGTGCTGGGTGTTTGGGGCTTTTTCCCCTGAACAGAGGATGGGTCCCCAGGACAGGCACACAGTCTCTGGCCCATCAAAAGGAGGGTGTGCTGGCCTCATAATGCACTCTAAAAGTTCCACTTGGCTGTACTTAAATTGTATTGTAACTCACTTCCCAGATGCCCCTTCACAGGGCTACTTCTGAAATCTGACAGCAGTGGCCCTTGACCTTCAGCTACCATAGACCCTCCCTCAGCGAGGCTTTCAGTCTGAATCAGAGGCAACTGAAAAGTCATTGCTGTGCAGCTGGACTCCTCTTCATGCCATAAATCTATTGCCCAAAAGCCATGTGCAATGTGGCTTTTCTAAATCAAATCAGCCTATAGTGTTTCAGAAATCTTCTCCCTTCCACAGACAGACAGAAATCCAAATTCCTAGCCACACTCATTGCTTTGCATGTCACAGAAGCCTAATGGCCCCTCATTTCCCCCAATTCCCTTCTGTTCCCCCAGACAACCCTGTCCTTCCCCACCCACTTCACTCTTGGCTCTGTTAGGATCTTTTCTGGAGACCGTGTGTAGGATCTCCAACTCCCCCTCTCAAAGAGCAAGTACCCTTCCTGTTCTCTCCCTAGCAAAGTCTTTTCCATTAGCAAACCTCCCAAACCTCTGAAGTCTCCCTGAATTCCCCCAGCAAAGTTTGTCTCACCCTGCCCTGTTCCAAAAGTACATTCTATGCCAGATTTTTCCACAGAATCACTCATACAGGTTTGGGGAATAAATGCAGTCTAACTATAGCAAGGAAGACCCCTGACTAAAGCAGTCCTATAGAGAACTAAAGGGAACCACCTTCTCCCTCTGACACAGACCCCATCCCCCAGAGATGGCAAGCTGGAGACTCCCTCACAGGGCATGGAGAGAAGCTGCTCTTGTACACCAGCACCCATCACTGAGTGAGCTCTGAAACTCACCTCAATTATCACCTCCACAGCTCGGGCTCGTAAGTCTCACCTTCACTCTGCCCAGACGGGAGCACAACACTCAGGGGTTGCATAAGGGAAAGAAGCTGAGAAGCCATCACCTGCATAGTCTGGCAAACCAGGACAGCGCTGGCGGGATGCAGCAGAGCCCAGGATCGGGAGGCTGCCTCTAACTGTAACTTCCTCCACATGCAGGCAAATTCAAGAGAGATCCACCAAAGTTCCCATTTCCTGAAGCCGATTCACTTCTCTGCTGTCAACTCTGGAAATTACTGTGCCCTGCGAAGGGCATCGAGGGTGCGGCCTTGCCCTATGACCTCAAGGAACCATCATATATAATATAATACAATAGCAATGAGCCCAACATCTATCTAAGAAGACATCTTCATTGAGGCAGGGGGACAGTGTCAAATTACAATCTTTTCTTAATTCAACCATTTTCAGTAAAGGGTATATTGCTTTCTCTCCCACTATCCCATCAATAGAGATGGCTGCTAAATCCAAATTAATTGGGAATAAGCTCTACCATGTGAGTTGGGGTTCAAGAAAGGGAAACGGAGGGATCTAAGTAGGAAACTGCCCACCAAGAAGTGACAGAGCCAATAGGATGCACTAGTTAGTCTGGTAAACTGATCTGGGCTGATGTGCTAATGGGCTGGGCCCAAGGAGCCTCCCCCACTCCTTCCCAGCAGCATCTGTGCATGTGAGGGGCCATCTGGAGGGCGTCCTCCTCTGATGATAATAGGATTTGATCTGAATAGCAGAGGGCAGCACTGACTGGTTCAGACCACAGGCCAAGCCGGCCTGGTGAACGGCTCTGCACGGTCTCCCCTACAACCAAGACACACACTCAGCTCAAAGCCAAGGGGGAGAGGCAGGGGGCAAACCCCACAGGGCGGGCTGCTTCTGCCCTCCCTTTTATTTAGTAGTATGTGCTATGTGGTTGAATGTATCAAGGCCAATGTGATCAACACAACTTAGACGTAGCAGAGAGAGCATCACAGGCACAAGATGCACACGTACAATGGTTTAGAGGGGAAAAGATTGCACTGTGTTTGGCGGCGGGGAGAAGAAATCAGTTGATTTGGAGATTAGCTTCTTTTTCATTAGGAAAAAGAAGATTGGGTTTTTTTCCTGTACCTCTTTAAAAAGAAATTAAATACTCTTTATTGATCTCCCATGAAGACCACTTCTTCCCTTAAGAAACTTACAGCCTATTAGTAGAAAGAAGATAACAAAATGTATTATAATGCAGGCCTGAATGTGAAAACACCACAGGGCATGGGGCTGGGGGTAATATGGAAGGGATACTTCCAAGTAGAGACAGTGTTAAGGCAAGTCAAAAAATGCCAGCATTTAAAAGTGTCTTGATGTAAAGATCATATCAAGAAAACTTTCCCAGGACTTGAGAATGCTGCCCCAAAGAGCGGCTCCTCTGGGCGTGCCCCGTGAAGCCCCCTGTGCTGTGCACGGAAATCGTTTTCAAGTAAGATATGCCCACAGTAACTGCTTCAGTGATTCTGCAGGTGGAGACTCATATCTTTCCTGTCTCAATGATTTATAATAAATGCTGAGGGTGCCTGGAGCCATCTCTCTGCATTGCTAAGTGTGTGGTTCACAGCTCTTTGGGGAGAGATGGAACAGTTGAGACAGGTTTCAAGTCCATACAGGTGAGGAGGTAGGGGCTGTAAGATTTGCAAGCATATAACCAGAAAGAGCTTTTCTCCTCCTCCTTCCCTTGCCCCTCTTGTGACCCGCACTCTGTACTCAGCCTCCCTTGTCAGGGGTACAGTAGAAATGGGTAGCAAAGGGGAAGTTATGTTTCCAGCTTCCTGGACCCCTTCTGTGGTAGAGAGTGAAAAGCAAAGCCTGGACCAGTGTCCTACTAATGAGTGACAGGGCCTGCTTGGGTTAGATGCCCACCAAGACCCTCCCATATCCTAGAGAACAGCGCTGCCCAAAACTGGTTCACATAAGTAGTGGTGCTGAGACTGTGGCGTTCTTCCTGTTCAGAAATCCGTTGCCCCTTGAGTGCTTGTCTTCCTGGCCTTTGGGGATGTTCAGTGATTTCAGTTCCTACAGGAAAAGGGCTCTTTCCTACCTAATCCAAATTCCTCCTCTTAGCATGATCAGCCAGTGCTCAGCCTGCAGGAAGCTCTGGGAGAGGCATTTGGACGTGCAAAGACCTGTGTAATCCACAGATAGATGTCATTTCAGATGGCTGCTCAGCATTGGCCTTTGGGACCCTGGGAAAATTACTACATCTCTCATCTTATTTCCTCATCTGCAAGATGGGCGTCAGAATACCTAACTTTTTAAATAGTTTGAATGATGGGAATCATACACATAAAGCTCTTAGTGCATCATACAATTAGGTCTTTCTTTATATCATTTACAAAATAAAACTCAGGTGGATGAAAGACTTGATACTTTTAAAAAACAGAAGAAAATATTAAAAATGTGCTTATGATGTTGAAGATAAGGAGACAGTACTGCACATATAGTACACAAAAGCAAGTCATTAAAGAACAGAGTGATATAAATGGATTAAATCAAAATTAAGCACATGTATAGAACAAAAAGCAAACAATGGATGGGAGAAAATACTATCATCAAATGTAACACAGAAAGAATTCTTATCCAAAATATGTTTTAAAAGATTGGCAAAATAATTAAGAAAAAAAAGTAACTTAATAAACCATTGGCCATGAACGCAACAGGTAAATCTACAAAAGAGAAAATGCAAATGCCCAATAAATACACATAGTGGCATGGCTTCACCAGGAAGAAGGAAAGTCATAATTAAAATAGCAATAAAATTCTGAATCCTTTTACATTGCTTACATTGGCAAAATTAAATTTAGGTAATATAAAAGGATGATGATGTGGTGTGAAAACACGTAATTTATATCCTATTGATGGGAATGAAACTTTGAACAGTTTTGGAAAGCAAAATGACAACCTTTGAGAAAATTTTCAAATGCATATATCCATCAAGACATCTGCAAGGATGTTTACTATAGCGCACTCTATAGTGCAGGGACATTTTAAACAATGACTAAATTAAATGTGATATCCAACAATATGAAATAGTGTGAAGTGGCTAAAATAAATAGGGCACACCTACATATTCTGAAATAAAATAATCTCTAAGACACAATGTTGAGTGAAAAAAACATATAGGTATGGTATCATTCATACTTTAGATAGACTAGATAAATAGATAGATAGATACTTGTACATACTCTATTATTTTCTCTAAGTATGTATATGTATATAGATGCCTTTTTTAAAATTCTAGAAGATTGTATGCCAAACTAAAAACCAGTAAATCCTGGGGAGGATCTGGGAATAGAAGCAGTCAAAATGGAATAAGTTTTCATGATAATGTTTTAATTTTTTACAAGGAGAATGTAATTTAAATTAATTTTTAACTGAACAAATAAAATGCAATAAAACCTACACCTCATCATAAACTTCAAATTCTGATCTAAGAGATACATAATGAAAGCAGCTAATGTTAATTGAGCGATTATCAAATGTCAGACCTGATTCTAAGTGGCTTCTATGTGTGTTTCCTACGCTTGTATGTTTCTATATTTTCTGTTTTCACTTTTATCCTCAGGACAATGGGTTGATAGCACTGTTCTCAGCTTTCGTATAGGCAAGGATGCTAAAGCAATAGGGAGATTAAGTACTGCCTACAGTCACCAGCCCCAAGTAGTTGTAGAGCTGGAATTGGAACTCTGGCAGTCAGTCTGGTCAAAGGAGTCCTGCTCTGCATGCCCTGTTGTTCCCTCTTTGGCTCATGGCACATTGGTGGCAGCAGACTCCTGTGCCCAGGGAGAGGGCAGCCCTCCCCAGCTCAGGGCCTGACTCTTCCCAGAGTTGACCAGGTCTGCCTGCTCCCAGCCCGGGCATCTCACACTGGGAAAATGGCTTGCTGAGGAGTAGACCTTGAAGAGTAAGGAAAATTGGAGAGCCAGTACAGGCAAATGAGGCAAAGAGAGGGGACAGCCTGCAGGCCCATGGCAGCACAGAGATGCTGGGGCCCATGAGGCTCTCAACAGCCTGGCCTCTGCCTCCTCTGAAAAACCAGGCTTTCACCTGTGGCTCTTGATAGAGTGGGAGATCACACCATATTTAATCCTTCTAAATTGGGCATGAATTATTCAAACAAATGAAGGAAGAAGAAGAAAACCTCTCTCGTAGTAAATGTGACTGTTATGGACTCTAATATCTGTTGATTAGCAAGGGACAAATGAGGCATTTGGCACAGGATGAGAAAAATAAGTGAAAAATTTCAGTTGGGACAAACCTAGCCCCAACTCCAGCCTCAGGCAACCAGGAACCAGGAACTTCTCCAGTTGCTGCCCACTTGCCAGCCAGGATGGTTCTCAAACAAAATTTGCTAGTGAGGGTCTTCTCCCAGGAGCGAACCTCTACACAGTGAACAGAGAGAGGTGGCATACACATGATTTAAGAACCATTGTGAAGCATTGCATTCTTTGACCCAAATATGCCCCATTCAAAACTTCCCTGATTGGAAATCTACCTATAGACCCCACAGGGTGGATGGAGGTCATTGTCTCAAGAAGCCTCATGAATGAGTACCCAGCTAGGACACCAGAGAAGGGGCTTACCCTGGCCATTCCTTCGACAAGTTCCTGGACTACTGGTTCTCGGAGCTCCCACATCAGAATACTACTAGTACTTACTGAGTGCTTGATAAATTCCATGTGGTTTGCAAGTTATTACCTAATTTAATCCTCACTGTAGACCCATCTCACAGATGATGAAACCTAGGCACAGAGGTTAGGTAACTTGCCCAAAATTGTGTAATTAATTTTTAGGTGTCAGAGAAGGGATATAAACCCAGGGACCCTGATGTTAAAGCCCATCATGCTCTACTTCCTCTAATCACGCAGAACAGCATTAAGGTAGAACATCTAGGGGTAGTATCAGGGAATCTGCATTTTAATAAGCTACTCAGATGATGCTTATGCACCCAAAATTAGTACTTTAGAATACTGTATACCTCAGATAAACTGGTTGCTGTTTTGGAGCTAACTCTGCTATCTAGCCAATCTCACTATGTAGACTGAATTTCATCAAAAGAAACAGTGTTTTCACATCTTGATGACCTCTCACCCTCACCCACCCAAAACCCCAGAGCACAGAACTCAGTGAGTATGTATTTAGTCCAGGGACATCGTTCTGGACCCAGAGTCCAGGAGCTGAAGCTCACATTGCAGCTCTGTTAGGAAATTAGCTTGGGTGGGTCCCTGCAGCTAAATTAGCCTCAGTATTCTTATCTATTCAATGAAGATAGTGTCAAAAAGGAATTTTAAAATAATACTTTTTAAAACAGCTATCCTTTATTAAGTAGGCTGACCAGATGTACCATTTTAAACAGGACAGAAAGCAATAGTACTGTCCTATTTCAACGATACGTATAGTCAGCCTACTGATGTCTTGAATTTAGCCCAGTGAGACTAGGCTGACCATACGTACCATTTGAAATGAGACAGTACCAGTGTTTTCTGCCCTGTTTAAAAGGGTACATCTGGTCAGGCTCTTATTAGGTGAATATCCCATGATGAACACTGACCTCTGGCATACATTGACTCTGATTCCCAGAAACCTTCAAGGTAAGTACTGCTGTTCCCTTATTGCAGATAAAGAAACAAGATTTCAGAGACGCTAAGCCCACACAGCCAGTAGTGATGGGAAAAGCATTCTTACTCAGGTCCTTTTGATTCCACATCACACTCTCTTTCCCCCCCACCACCCAGTGTGATCAGCCTTGTCTCTATCCCATGGATTTAATGAGAGCCAAATGAGATCACAGATAGATCAGTAGGGTAGGATGGACTATGCTGTGATTAAAAAACAGCTCCAAACCTCAGTGGCTTAAAACAGCAAACATTTCTTTCTTGCTCTCACCACACATCCATCAGGACTCAGCAGGGTGTTTCTGTGCACCATAATGACGCAGGAACCTGGATGGAGCAGTCGCCATCCTGAGTGTCACTCAAGGGAAGCAGGGCCAAATCATGCCAGCATACTGAAAGCTTCTGCTCAGTTAAATGATATGCACATCACAGCTACTCATATTCCATTGACCAGAGCAAGTCTTGACCAAGCCCAAAGCCAGGGGGTTGGGAAAGCACAGCAAGTGCAGAGAGGAAACAGTAACTGTGAATACATAATTAATCTACACAGAAGGCCATCGAGGTAAAGAATACTTTGGAAGGTACTCGAGTGAAACAGCATGAAGTGTGCTTTCTCCCATGGAGGCACGGTGGCAGCCCCATGGCTCCAAGCTGAGCCTCCATATCTGCAAGCCCATAGATATCTCCTCTGTTATCAGAAATCTAATTATGACTCCCGTTTCTGCTCAATTATTAAAGACAAGGCAGTGAAGAGCCATGGAAGAGGGGGAAAGTCTATTTTGCAGCAATGACAAACCGTATTTCATATGCATAAAGGGGAGAAATAAAAAGAGCATTGCTTTTACTCTTATAATTGCAATTTCCTGCTCGTTTCCTTTTCAAATTAGTGGATGTAATTGTTTGGTAATAAAATATCAGCATAATATATGAGAGGCAGAGAACAGACGGGCTTAAGGGACAGTTGCCAAGAATAAAAGGGAGAGAAATGAGTGAATTGAATCAGAGTGCACAGACCTCGTGGGTCTTCTGCAAAATGTATACCAAACTACTTCCTGCCTCTCTTTGTGCTCTTCCTTCTTGATGTTTAACTGAAGCAAGCAAATGGTCCAGACAAATCAGTATTTTCAAGCTACCTTAGAATTGATATCAATACCAAATTCAGACCAGAAAGAGAGAGAGCAGGAATGAGAGTTTGGCAACACCAGAACGACTGTGGTGTAGGACAGTTTGGGAACATACTTAGATGTAATACCAGCCCCACCATCCTTTGGCTGTGCCGCCTTGGGGAGATTATTAATCTCCCTGAGTCTCCACTCATTCGTTTGTAAAAGAGGAATTTAAAAATATCCTGTCTTAAAAGGTAGGCTCTCCACAAAAAGTAACTGCTTAAAATTTTAGAACATTAAAGCAAGTGGTTTAAGACCCGGCAGAGGGTACAGTAATGGACTGCAGGGGTCACCTTCAGCAAAATGTCAAAACGAGGGAAAATTTTACTTGTTCTCTTCAATTCTATCATTAGCTTTCTTTCCTCCATTCTAATGCCCTTTTCCCCTGCCTCATTGTTTTCAAGAGCTAGCCCATGATCTTGTGTTGCTCTCAAGTCACTGTTACCTGCTGTTTGGCATGGCATCGACTGACAGCCAAGGGGCTACCTGATTAAGAAATCCTGAAGGAGGGCTGTCATGGAGAAATGGAAGGTTCTTGGACTAGGGACATGCTGCCACCTCCCACAACACACTGTCAGAGCAGCCACCACCTTTAATGCCTGTCCTAATTGAGTAGTTGGACTCCATAGGCGAGCCCTAAATTGAGAGCCATAGGAGGTTAGAAATTAAACAGTTGATTCAGTCTGTAACCTCAGAAACCTCCAGACTGATGGAGGGAGGAGAGGAGGCCAAGTCCATCCAATGTGGAGGTTCACTGCCCTACTGCTCTTGGTCTTGGGGGCACTAGGAATTCACTGGTGTGAATGCAGGGACGTGGGGATCCTCCTGCTGCTCACATGGGGCTCCCAACATTTGATGGTGGCAAATCATTTCTTTATAGGCACCAAGTCGTGAACACAGATGGAAAATATCCTCCACTTACCCTAGTATTTCACTGGCCAATTCCAAAGGAAGGGCAAGCACCAGCACCTTTGTGAGGAAGGTCACAGTGCAAGGAAGCTGGGTCTGAATGAGAACTTTCTGGTTCTGCCCTGAACAAACCCCTGGGGAAGGAGGTGAGCCACCCATGAGAAGAGGTGGGTGGGAAGCTTTCCCAGAACGAGAAATGGAGAAAATGACCCTCAATCCCAAGGAGAGAAAGTTAGACTACACATAAAGTAGAACCTTCTGGCAATAAAGAACCAAGGCTGTGGGAAACTGGGAGTTCTCTGTCACTCTACCCACAAAGCTACTTCAATTCAAAGCACCCCTAGTGGCAGCTTGGTGGGAGGTTTAAAACAAATACACTCATTTTCCTCCGGAGGGAGAAAGGCTGAGTAACACATCCCTCTAGGGAGATGCCAGGCCAATATCTGGGAAAGGAATACGAAAGTGGAGAGAAAGGCTCAAAAGACAAGTGTTCCTGAGGAGCATCTCTGTTCTGTTGGGACCACTCCTGGAGGCGTGACCTACCAGTCAGGGTCAAAGCTGGAGCTACCATGCATCATCATGACCCCAAAAGTTCCCTCTCAGGTTTTCATTCAATTGCCCACAAAATACTTAGGGAAAACCTACTATGTGCAAGGAAATGCACTAGGTACATACAGAGTGCAGCATAAAAATTCTGGAGACCCCCGACTACTCAGGTATACACAATGGTGTCCTGTCAGTCTTTGCCAGCATTGAATATGGTTAACATCTGTGCATCTGGGGAACCCAGAGGCCATGACTGCGCACAGCCACAGAGCCAGGATCTGGTTAGGTGGTAAAGTCTGGGGTGATACACAATTGATTCCCATCTTCTAGTGAAGTTTTCCTGGACTGAGGCAGCAGGAAGGCATCCCTCCTACTGAACTGATCAGGTACTTACTGTCCCCACACTCAGATGTGTGAATACACTGTCCCCAGCAGCAGTGACTATAGTTATTGGGTATGTGCCTCTCATCAATTGAGCTACTGAGAGACTACTTTTTTCACAATGCCTGTAAAAGAGTCTTAAGTAATACAGTGCATGCCATATACATATATATATTGAATGTATTTATACATTGAGTTGGGTGTCTAAATGTCCCCAGGACTGCTTATGTGGGTACCCACATAGTGGTTCTCTCATGTCGGAGACCCTTCCTACAGACATCTGCCACAGGGTCCCTCCAGAATCACTACTTTCAATGCCCCAGACAGTCCTCTCAGCTCTGCTATTTCCATCTGAGTTTTACATTTCCAGGGATTCAGCTTGCTTGAGGATGAAAGGCTTGTATAAAGATTTTTTCTGCTAAAATCATCCTATCTCAAGTTGTGACAGGGGAGGGAAATCTCCTTCAAAGACCAAACCAAGCAACCAACCTAAGAAAGGCTTCAGAATTCTCCACTAGTTCGCCTGCTTTAATACCACCACAACTACCAACAACAGCAAAGCTAACCATTTTTAAATAATTACGGTAGACTGTCCATTAGCCAGAACTCAAGCAACTGGCAAACTCTCAAGTAACCGGCAAAACAATATGCCAGTTGCTTGAGTTTCAGTTAATGAAGAGTCTACTTACATTTATCCAGCATCTACCATTCCCCATGGGTGCCAGTTAACTGAGAGTCTACTGTATTTTTAGGTTTCCTTTTTACCATTTTTTACTATTGTAAGAATCCAACCTGAAGTCATGGTTAATAATCTCTCCCTACTCTTAGCATTAGTTTCAAAGGCTAGGTTTTTGGGGAGGGTTTTGGCAATCCTTCTTCCTCAAATACCAAACTCTCCTTACTCTCCCTCACCCAAGATTTACTTTACACACAAGAGATGATTCTGACATTCAGGGGATTTGTGCAGTAGGTCACTAAAACACCATCTCCCTGATACTCACATGGGAGAGGAAGAAAAGAAAAAAAGACAAATTAACAAAAAAGTGACTGTCTGGTTAAGCTGGGGACTTGAAAGAGAAATGCAATCAACCGGCTCAGAATTTGAGGGAATCAGGGGCTCTATAACCAAATACAAATATACCCTCAGTGGAGAAATTGTGTGGGAAGCCATGGAGGAGTGGGGAGAGGAAAGAAGAGATTTCGTTGGTACTTACCTGTATGGCATCAACTTCAAGTCGTCTTTAAGTAGAACTGACGGCATTACAAACACAATAAGCACTTCTAGACAAACTGGAATAGCAATCACTTCAGGAGCCGGGAAGCATTCACAATTTTGCTGTTGTCAACGCTTTCAGTGGCTTTAATTTTCAATGGTAAGCACAACTTCTATATAGTGTTGTCAAAACTGCAATGAAGTTATGTCATTGAATATTAAAGGCCCAGCCCGCAGAATGCCAACACACAGATTTGAATTTCATGCTCGCTTCTAAACATCAAGACAAATATGTCTAATTTCATAAAAACCTGGCCAGCCCCAGGGAGGCTGACAATCATATCTATTGTTGCCCAAGTTTGCTGGAATAAAACCTGGCCCTATTCAGTGTGTGAGTCCAAAAGAGAGGAGGAAAAAGAGGAGAGAGAATACCAAGGGTTACTAAGCTACGCAGCAAAAACTGGCCAACGTGGCATGAATTTCGCTGCTTGGGAGCGGAGCTTTGATTGGGTTTCAAATGGTATCTAACTATGAATTCACCCAAAAGGAACTCCTTGAGTCTAGAAAAGTGATATATTTCACCTCCAAAGAAATGTGTAGTGAATGTTTTCTACCATGTTATCTGCCTGCACAACACAAGAGGCAATGTACTGAGATACGAGAGTGATCGGCACAGGTGGCTGTCATGGAAATGGGTGTTAGGAACCAGTGGGAGCTAAAGTTTGAGAGGTGGATGGGGACCAAGGTGGGGAAGATCTCCACCGGAGACTTTTCAGCAAATATTATATTTACATGTTAAATGTGGTATTTTCAGAGATGATTAATTCTAAGATTTACAGGAGCTCAATCTGCTCTAGAAGAAAGAGGAAAGCAGGCAAGGAAATGTAAGGAGTCATTTATGAAAGGGAAACACTGAGAAAATGTTTAGTAGAATAGGCTCCTCTGGATCTTAAAATTCCTTTAAAAAAACAGACCTTTTTTAATTCCTCTTCCCACCAACTCTTTCATTCTGCTGCTGCCCACATCCAAAATCCACCTCACATTTGGAAGAAAAACGTCAATTATAAAAATTTAACCATCAGAGATTTGGACAATGTTTTCATGCCTTAGTGATCTATTTTTGCATCATGGTATTTTGAGATTTAAAGGTGTTATCACAGCTCTTACCCTACTGGATTCTCACATTGATCCTATAAAGAAAGTACACTAATGCTACTAATTTGATAATCATTTTCCCCAACTCATTTTAAAGGTGCCAAATGTGATGTCTAGAAACTCAGTGATGTGCCCAAGGGAATACACTGATATACTTAAGTTATATCCCAGGAGTATGGGCTCCAACATAATCATTATTTCACTTCATTTTCCCTCAGACTTCAGTTCAGGTAGGGTTCTTTTGTCTCTTTCCACAAAGTTTACACCCTAATCCAGCTAAGACACATGCAAAAGAAACCCAGGGTTTAAATAAAACTTGTTTATTTTGTGAGGATATGGGTCTTGGTTCAGATATGGTCAGAAAGGAAGATCTTAGTGTTCATGGAGAGTGCAAAGAGTAATTTTTTTCCTTTTACATTTCATTTTACATGGCATGGCTCTCTCCAAAAGCTAGGGGAAAAAAACAGGCACAGTAACTGATGGAATGAAGAAATAGTGGGCAAAAAGTAGACAAAGATGCAGAAATACAACACCTTTCTGTAGCCTCCTTCCTATGGCATTTATAGCCAGGATTACATCATCTAGTCATTGATTAGTTTCATTTTGACCTCTTGTTAAGGGCAAGGACTGTGTACTCTTTTGTTGTGTTTTCTAAAGTAATCATTTCCAATTTTTAAAGTGCGTCAAACACACATGGGGTGGGAGAACTTGTCATAAACATTTTCCTGGGATATTCAGTGCCAGTAAGTCTCATCCAGCAAGTCTGGACCGATGTTTACTAAGCAACTTTAGGAAATTAGATGGCTAGGTTATGGAATGGATATTAGGAAACATGCAGGAGATAGGATGTCTGACTGGAGGAGAGCAGGAAGCAGATCTGTAAGGACCCTCCCTTACATGCCAAGACATTTGGACTCCATCCTGAAGGCAGTGACAATCACACTGGATTTTAAGTATGAGTGTGGCCATGATTGTTTCTTAGAAAGATTATTTTGGGTGCAAAGTTGGATCAAGTCAGATAAAGTTAAAAGCAAACAAAACAGTTAAAAACCAAATCCTGTGTGTAAGTCCCTGAAGTGAAGAAGCTCTGGGGGAAAAAAAATAGGGCAGTTCCAAGAGGCAATCAAAAAATTGAGGTGCTGCTGGATTAGAGCGGAAGCTGAGGAAGTCTGCGACCACTCCTAGGTTTGTCTTGGAAAACTGAGTAGATAATTGCTGATGCTCATTAAGCTCTAACTATGTACTAGTTTCTATTTCAATGCAGAGGCACCGCAAGGTATGATTCGTTGTCCAATTAGGAAGGGGTGGGTTCAAGATTCAAATGCTCAAATGCACATAAACTGAGTCTAGATTTCATATTTCTAACCACTGCACCAGCTCGTCCTGTGATAAACAAAGAGAATGAATCTAAATTCAGGTGTTGAGTTAGAAAAGAAGGAGGGGAAGCACAGAGAATGAAAGAGACGTAGAGAGTGGTCAGACAGAGAGAGGGAAGCTGCAGAGAAAGTGGAGTCCTGGAGATCACAAGTGGAGAGATGTCTACCAAGATCCTGCAGAAAGAAGGACATCAATGCCATATGCTGCAGAAAGCAAGCTAAAAACCAGAAAAAAGTTCTTTAGGTCCAGCCATTGGTAGGCCATTGAAGAATTCACATGTATTTCCATGAATTGGTATGGGGAGACAGCAGGGGATTAGGTGAAACAAAAATAATGAGAGAGGTGACAATCCTCAGAGTATAAGGCAACAAAAAGGAAGAGAGATAAATTATTCTTGTACAGGGGTTGAGTACACAGAGGCATCAAGGCAGGAAAGAAACTAGTTAAGGAGGAATAGAGAAGGCAGTAAGGACATGTGAGGGATGTAGAGAAGTAAGTCAGAAGTAGGAGTAGATAGCAAATGTCTAAAGAAAAATGAGGGTCTGAAATGATAATCTTTAAAAATGAAAGGATACCATGGGCATACAAAGTGGTAGCTGGGAAATGTTGAGAACCTCAGAAGGTTCTGGGTCCACCATTAGCATGGAGGCGGTGGGGTTTTCTTCAGCTGTGCCCACCAGCTTGAGTAAAGATATATGACTGGGTCCACAGCTAAGAATCTGCAGGAGGGTTTTGTGTGGATATAGACTTAGAGTAAATAAGAATACAGTAGATGGGTGCATTGATCTAAGTAAGTATATGAATAGAGAAATGGATGGCTGGATAGATGGATGACAGGTTCCTGAGTTGGTCCCCAGAAGCACATGTCCCCAGAAGCAAAAAGTGAGGCAAAGTCAAAGCTCATGGCCCTCATTCTGAATGTATCATCCAAGTACTATAAGCTAATGAAGAGATGTGCAGAGCCTTTAAGTGCAGGCAGCTGTGCACTAGGGAAGCTAAACTCAATGGCTATGCCCTAAACCCCAGCCCAGAGCAGCCATTGGAGCCCAGGGTCTTGGGGAGAATCACGTGGAATGGGCGGCTTCCTCCTGAGGTCCTTATGTTTGGAAGCCATTACTTTTAAATGGAGCACTAACATGTCCTCCTCATTTCCCTTTTTCTCTTTCTCTAATATCCTAATTTCTTCCCTTCAGGTGCAGGTCAAATCTTGCTTCCTTAATGAAATCCTGTGCCCTCCAGCCCACACAGTTCCCTGGGTTGATCTTCTATTCTCCCATCACACACAGAGTGTGAGCTGCCTTCCATTCAGCCCCTGGATCGCATACATTATTAGCCTACATGATTTTCTATTTCATGGGTCAATGTGGCATCGCTGGAAAAACAATCACGGTTTAGAGCAGAAAGACCTGGTTTTAAATTTCAGCTCCAGTCTAGCTTGAACAGTATCTGGTAAGTCACTGGGTTCCTTGGGCATCACATTTCTGTCTGTAAAACGAAGGTCATAATCCCGACGTTGCAAGGTTAGTATGAGAACTGAAGATAATTTACACAGTCTACTATATGCTCCAATGCCTGACACATACTAAGTGCTCAATAAATAATAACTATCATTTTTTCATGATCATCATTAATATTGTTTTGATGGTATGTGATTTCATATATCCCCAGCCAGTCTGTGGACTCCCTTGAGGCAATAAACACACCCTCTCATTTCAACCCCCCACCCCCCGACCACTGGTTCAAGTCCACAGCAGTGTGTCCTTGTATTTAGCAGAAAAGGTATAAAACAGGAGTGTCTGGCCTTTAGACTTTCCTGGGTCACATTGGAGGAAGAATTGTCTTGGGCCACATATAAAATACACTAACACTAATGATAGCTGATGAGCAAAAAAAAAAAAAAAAGTCATAAAAAAAATCTCATGTTTTAAGAATTTGTGTTGGGCTGCATTCTAAGCTGTCCTGAGCCACAGGTTGGACATGACTGCCCTAAACCCTTAAAAACTCACAATACCCTGAATTGAGGAGCTTGAGCTTTGCTTGAGCTTTTTGAGTATTAACTGCTCACTCTCCTGGGTGGTACCATTCATAATAAAATAGCCAATCTTTCTCCACTGAAATTCTCTGTGTTTAGTGTTTGGCTGTGCTAGTAACAAGTAGATAAGTTTTCTCTGTTTAGCAGTAAACTCAAAATGAGACACTCTAAAAGATATTCGGCCTGAACTCCTCCATAATATATGTAATGTTAAATGTCACAGATATAAAAACTAGAAGTAATGTGTCATCCTGTAAAAGGAAAGGACGTTAGTGGCACAATTGGGAAAATATGAATGAGGTCTATAGATTCAGGGGTGTCCAATCTTTTGACTTCCCTGGGCCACACTGGAAGAAGAAAAATTGTCTTGGGCCACACGTACAATACACCAACACTAATGATAGCTGATGAGCTAAAAAAATCCCCATGTAAAATTTTCATAATGTTTTAAGAGAGTTTATGAATTTGTTTTGGGCTGCATTCAAAGCCATCCTGGGCCACATGCAGCCTGTGGGCCATATGTTGGATAAGTTTGGTATAAAACAAATGTCATGGCGATGTAATGTAGAGCACAGGGAATATAATCAATAATATTGTGACAGTGTGGTACAGTGTCAGATGGTTTCTGGACTTACCATGGCAATTGCTTCTTTAGGTATAAATGCTGAATAATTATAACATACACCTGAAACTAATATAATATTGTATGTTAGCTATATTTTAATAAACATCTTTAAAAATAAATAAATAAATAAATAAATAATAAAATAACATGAGACCTAGCCCAGAGAAGGGAAGCAACCCTAATTTTGGCAGGCTTGAAACAATGAAACAGGAATGACTGGTATCAGTTTAAAAAAAAAAAAAAAGCCATGGGAGAGGAGGGAGGGGAAGCTAAATATAAGGTGATGGAAAGAGAAAAAAAAAATAAAATAAAATAATTTAAAAAAAAAAGCCACCCCTAGCTTGGGGGAGAGTGGTCATCACTCTGAGGTCACTGGTGGCATAATGCAGGCCGTGGCCACAGAGGCTCTGACAGCACTGGGACAGGGATTGGGTGTAGCTCACAGACCAGTGGTAATTTTCTTCCTGGAAGGAAAAGCAAGCTGGGAAATAAGCAATGATGCTCAGGGGATTAATGGTACAGCCCCTGCTGGGAACAGGTGGTGGCTCAGTGGTCTGCGGAGACTAGAGCCCCATATCCCTTCCCCACAGCAACTGTGAGTTTTATTAAGAAATGCTCAGAGTCAATGAGAGTAGGGATTATGTGGAACTCACTCCCCACCCACGTGATTCTGTTGATTAAGTTTTTCTCTCTAAGACCTTGTAGTAGGAGTACCTGGGAGGCTGGTAAGAGAGAAGCGGGTCCCCAAAAGCCCCATCCCCTGGGTAGCTGGGACACAAGGCCTCCAGGCACAGTCTCCATCTAGACCCTATACAAGTGATCATCCCCATTAAGCTGACATATGGGAGGAGAGATGGTAATAGTACCAGCCCCTCCGTGTCTTTATAATTGCTGTTTTATGATACACTGCATGAAAAAGTTCTCTGAAAAGGCAAATATAAGGTATTACAGTAAGCGTCAAGATATGTGTCTTCATATGCAAAGGAGACATAAAGCTATATTTTCCTTTTTGGATTCAAATATACATATATATATATATAACAAACATATAATTATGTATTATTAAGCATCAGAACCAGTGGCACTTATTCTACTCAGAAAAAAACCAAAGTCTTATAATGGCCTACATGCCTCCATCATCTCACTAATCTCATCTCCCCCTTACTCACACTCACTCTTGCCTTATGGAACCCCTTGCTATTCCTTGAACATGCCACACCTTAAGGCTTTAGCATAGGCTGTTCCCACTTCCTAGATGCTCTTCCTCCAAATACTTCGGCTAACTACCTCACCTACTTCCTTTCCTATATCATTTCAATGAAGCCTGCTCTGACTGTCCTATTTAAAATTACTTTCACCCCAACCCTAATGGTCTCTACATCCCTTGCTGTACTCTACCTTTTTCCTTCTACTTCCACAACATACCACATACTATCATACTATTTAGTTTCCTTATTTGTTTTTCGTATTGTTTGTTCTCTGTTTCTTTCTCTAGAATACAAATTTTGCAAGGACAATGATTAGTACTTTGTTCACAAATGTACAGAACAGTGCCTGGAATACATAAGACACTATATAGGTATAATATTTGTTGAATGAGTGAATGAATAAATGAATGGTACCATGTGCCAGATCTTAATTACAGGTCTTTATTCCAATCTGCTTGTTTCTCATATAAATCCTGTCACAAATTAATGCTTCATTAAGAGTAATTAATTATGTCATTTAGTCAACAAACATTTATTGAAAGCTGATTTTACCTAAACCATCACGGGAGACACTAAGAAATAATAAGATACCCAATCTGCTCTCTCTCATAAAGTCATAACGTAGGTCAGAATGTGGCTGGCATCACAGTGTTCACCAATATCCAGTTCTCTTCCCCTTCTAGACACCTGGAAAATTACACTTTTCACCTGCCTTGCAGATTAGACAGTTGTGTGGCTAATTTCCAACTACAACATGACAGTACCCAGAAATCCTGTACTCCAAGGTACAGTTATTAGATGGAGGAGACCCACATAGCTTGGGTTCTAGACAAAAACCTAAAACTTCAGTGTTGAGCCACTGACATTTGGGAATCTTTTGTTTCTGTATAGACTAGCCCTTCCTGATTAGCACGGGGACTATGAAACTGATAAGAATGAGAACTGAGTGAGTAGCTTTCATTCAGTTGGATGTAACAAGTGGCCAGTGAGGAGTACAGATAATCATTGAAGTATACATCAAGAAGCAGGAATTTTGGAGAACTGTGGGGTAGACTGAATGAAAGAACTGAGAGCATTGTAAGGATGAGTAGAATTTAAATAAGAGAGAGAAAAAAAGAATATTTTAGTTGGACAAATGGCTTGAAGGGAGGCATGATGATGATGATGACGGGACATTGAGGGGACTACTCTGTGAAAAATAAAGTCAGCTGGGATAATAGGGACAGGCTGATGAACTCACTAATCAGTCAAGTCTGACTCACAGAAGTCTCAGCATTGGGATAGAACACAAACAAACAAAAAAGCACATTTCCTCTCACGTTGTCCCACACACATTTCACAGAAGCAAATGTTACTTAAAATTCAATTTACCCTTTTTTGTTGATTTAGAGTGGCTGTTTAATTAGTTTTTAGCATTGCACATTGTTTATGTTCATTGTTTCAATGGAAGTTAAAAGTGAGAAAGTGTGCCATGCCCTTGATTTATAGACAGAATCACTAACTGTTCCAGATTTCTCTCCTCTCCCCTTGCCACATTCCTGATTTAGCAGTGTCTCTGACCTACTGAATTGCTTCTAAATCATATCACCGGGTTTCCTGAACTTCTATTGTGTAAAACTTCTCCCCTAAGACAACATCCATACAGCTGAGAAAACACATCTTCTCTTCGTGTTTCAAGTGATAGGATGTTTGATAACAAATACAATAGGCCAAAAGAACATGTGTTTTCTGAAAATGCCATCATCCTCAGTGAGCAGAATTCCACAAAAAGCTTAAACTGAGAATTTCACTTTGGAGTCCACTAAGGCTAGTCCCTGAGCAAACTTAAGACTTGCCCATGAACCAAACCAAACTTGGAGAGGGTTCCAAGCAGATGCCATTTTTTTCTCACTGTGGGTCTAGAATAAAGAGTGGGAATTAAACGCCAGCTGTACACTAGACCTTGTGCTGGGGGCCATGGGAGATGTAAGGAGAATAGGGTCTGCCTCCACATTCCTCACAGCTCTATTTGAGTGCTCATAATTACTTCTCATGGAAAGAAGGAGCCATGTCGTTTGGGCTTCCTTCCTGCTGCCCTCAGCATCACAGCCTGTTTGCCCAAGCATTTTGGTGACCAAAAAGAAGTGTGATCTCAGAAAGAGCTTCTAAGAGAATTTAAAACATAGACAACTAATAGGAATAACAATTACCTAAAGTTCTAAAATTAAGACCATGACAAGATTGATACAAACATAACATATGAAGGAATGCTCTACTTTAGCGATGTTCCTATTTGCGGAAATTGCACAAACTGTTGGAGGGATGTACCCTTAAAAAAAGAGGTTTTTCCTCAAAGTCCACCAGAATTTCTCCCTTACAGGGCATCTGTCCTTCCAGTCATTCCTACCTTCTCTTGCTATACTAATTTGAACCCTCTGCCCTGCACACATATGTGCCCATGCACACACACACACCCAGTAGAAAGCACAGTTAAGAGCTTGGAATGTTGGAGCCCAACTGCCTGGGTTGAAACCCAGCTTTATCATTCTTTAGATATGTGACTCCAATCAAATTACTTTGCCTTGGTATTTTCATTTATAAAATGGGGCTAATCATGGTGTTTACTGCACAGGGCTCCTATGGTGATTGGATGGAGGAATATGTGTAAAATGCTTAGAACAGTGCCTGGTTTGTACCTGTGACATGTGTTGCTATATAATTCTTATTGAGTGCATGCCAATTCTATGGGCAGCTGAAGGAGTTCTTATAATATGCTAGAGCTATGGGCCATAAGAGAGTATTTCATAGAGTTTGAACCCTTGTGGTTATTATAATCTGCTTGGAAATGTAAGACACATAGAGAAAGACCAACTAGAGAAGATTCTAGGGTGTGACTAAAGGTCAGATCAGAGGGCACAGCCACTGGTCCTGGGTAGTTAGTTGGTATCCTGACCTGCACCCTGCACTCACCTCTTCTTCCTGTCTGACTTCGCCTTGCCTGAGGGCAATAGGGCAAACATGAAAGCAAAGTCAATATATTATGGGGAGCACAATCCTGGGGGAAACCTTATGTCATCACACATTTCCCTCCGTTACTCCTCTGTCCCAAAGACTGAGACTTCCCACTATGGTCTGTGCTCCCTGAAATGCAGAAAACGGGTTGAGAGGTGCTCCCTTCTGTTCTCCAAGCTACTGTTTCTTAAACAGTCAAACACCTCTCAAAATAGCCTTACTTGCTATAGCAGTTTGGGGCTTCCAATCTGCCACTGCTTGTCTCTAGAGGAAGGGCAACCACATG
>PVJL010002145.1:45639-53139 GCA_004026885.1 Lyroderma lyra | reverse complement strand
AGGCAGAAGACCTGAACAGGCACTTCTCCCAAGAAGACATACAAATGGCCAACTGATACATGCAAAAATGCTCAACTTCACTAGCCATTAGGGAAATGCAAATCAAAACCACAATGAGATACCACCTCATACCTCTTAGAATGACTATTATCAACAAGACAAGGAATAAGTGTTAGAGAGGATGTGCAGAAAAAGGGACCCTCATGACTGCTGGTGGGAGTGCGAATTGGTACAACCACAATGGAAAGCAGTACAGAAGTTCCTCAAAAAATGAAGAATAGAGTTACCAGATGATCCAGCAATCCTTCTTCTAGATATCTACCCCCAAAATCTGAAAACATTTATCAGTAAAAATATATGTACCCTTATGTTCATTGTAGCATTACTCAGACTGGCCAAAAGATGGAAACAACCAGTGTCCTTCGATAGATGACTGGATAAAGAAGCTGTGGTACATATACACAATGGAGTATTACTCGACCTTCAGAAAAGATGAAATACTGCTAAGAAACTGTAAGCTCCTCCTGGACAAGGACCTGATATCCCCTGATATCACCTTTCCTTCTCACCAACTGCCTTCATCCAGGGCAGAGGTGGTGCAGTAAGGACGTAACACACTGTAACCTTGGGAAAAGCTACACTGAAGAAACCAGGCATGGAAGTTACCTTGGATTTAACCTTGGATCTAATTATCTTGACCCTTTCGGAAATTCACCTAAATTCTCTGAGCCTTTGCTTTCTCACTTGTAAGCTGACACATGAACTACTTCATTTCTTTAATAGAAAATCAACTTGAAAATGCTTTAAACTAATACAAGCTATTCAAATTTTATGTACTACAGATCCTGGCATTTAGAGATTCCACTGATTGATCTTTGACTGCTTGCAAGAGACTTCCAGATCCCATGACATAACAATAAGTCACTATTTCGCTGAGATTTGATTTCCTTTAGAGGCTGTTAAGGCCAGGTTAGCCATGCGCCTAGTCAGTGACCCTAAATGACTGTCCAGCATACATGCCTTCCCAAATGCAGTAGGTCTCCCCTGTTTGCTGGCACCCATACCTCTCATTAGGAATCTAAAGGAGCAATGGCAGCTCCTACTTCTGTTATCTGTATCTTCAAAACATGTCTTGAATCCCGTTGCTTGCCACCAATTGTCCACCTAGTCTATCTCATCTTCCTCAGGCTGCTGCAACACACTCCTAACTAGTTGGTTTACTTCTAGTCTTTGTCTCTGATGATCCGTTCTTAAAACAGCACTGGGTATTCTTGAAAACCATAAGACAGATCCTATCATCCCTTTATTCAAACTCTCCCATGTCTCTCCAGCCTCCCCATAATGCCCTGGGCTCTCTGGGGGCCAAGAGTGCTATGGCCAGCTCATGAGGGCACTGAGTAAATATTTGTAGAATGAATGATTGATCACTGTACCACATTTATAGAGAGGGGGAATTATACATGATTGTGTTTTTCATGCATTTAAGATTCACAAAGGCCTCAGGATATAATCTCACAGATGTCAAGACTTTCCCATACTACAATAGTAAATAATCCATACATATTTAATTGTATATGGAAGTGCACTGAACAACACCTAAATCCACATTTCCAGACAATGCCCAGAAACACATACAAATAAATCCAGGACTGTGCATTGAAGCATGAGGTTAGCACACATGCAACCCAAAAGAGGGTGGGGGTCATGTGACAGGGTGAGAGGGTCCTCGTCCTGAACAGGCACAGAGAGCCCTTCTGGAGCTGGCCAGGGCAGGGCAGCGTGATCCCTGCCTGCAGGGGAAAGAAACAGCACCGGCTGACTTGCTAAGAGAATTCTGTGGAGTATGTTAATTTCTGTGGGACTTCAGAGGCTCCATAACTCTTGGAGATTAATAAGAATCTGGGAAGTATCTGTCTTTGCCGGCTGCTTTCATTTGCGCAGTAATAAAGCTCGCCTTTCTTGTTTAATAAAAACAATGTGGAAACAAATGGTTCTGTGCACAGTAGAACTTTAGAGAAATGAATTCGGCGGCACGGAGGGAAACGTTTCATCACGCTGCTGGCTCCTCAAATCTAAAACAGAAGCCATGTTTCCTCTTTCCCGCCCACTCTCGCCTACCCCGCTCCATATTTTGGTGGTGCATCTGGACCCTTCCCTCCTGCATGGGCTAGTGGGTGGAATGAAGAGGGACGGACAAGTCCCCTGCTTCTGCTGGTCTGTATTTGTTCCTTAAACAGAGGAAGCCAGGGCTTGGCTCCTGAGATCCCAGTGACAGGAAGAAGGTAGGTGGGAGCCCAGTCCTAGGCTGGCAGTAAATATGAGGGCTGTCCAGGAAAAAATCCAGCCATAAATCCCTTTCTTTTTCATATTACATGTCTGGATACTTTCCGGATAGCCCTTGTATAATGAGAAGGAACTAGCTTTCCTATAAAGGAACCCTGCCTAGGAAGAAAACAGTTTAGAGATAATAGATTTCTAATGGGTCCTGGGGGGGGGGGGGGGCAGGGGGAATATGCATCCCATTGCCCATTTGTTTGCACGTCATGCTCAGGTAGATGGCACAGGGATGTCAAACAGTCCCCATCCAATTGCCTCAGCCACTAACACAGTCCAGTCACCAGCTAAACAAGCCACCAACAGTCCTTCTGCTGTCCCCCACCCTTACTCTCTCAGTTGAGGATACTTGAGCTCCCAGCATACATATAGCATAAAAGCAACAATAGGCTTTGATAGGTTATATTTCCTCTTTGGGGTCCTGTATGGCCAGGTGGAAAAGCTGTTGAGGACCTAACTGGTGCTTTATGATAAGGAGAAAGACTAGTGGGCAGCCTCCCACTGTGGAAGAACCCAGGAAACACAGGATTTATTAACTGCCTACTACGTGCCCTGCCCTGCTGGCCACCATCCCCAGGGAGAGAACACATGAATCACAGTAATGAATTAGAACCTCATTAATTTCGACATGCAGGGGGTCTGGCCTATCCGCATTAATGAAGATCTGATTTATTAACTATCTTTAAAGAAATGCAGTTTTATTACTTTCAAGTATAAGCATTGATTCATATCAAGTGCCAACAAGTATTGCCAAGTGGAGGTCCTGATAGTCCTGCCTTAACAAAAAGATAAGATTAATCTGTAATTAACGGCATCCATTTGCATGGAAACAATTAATGGGCTAAAGTCCTCATAAAAACAGTGCAATCTATTAACTAGATTAATAATGCTCCCTCTACAATCTAGGATAACTTATTAGTTTTTTCCAGAAAAGGCAAAGGTTAGATCTCCAGGAGCATGGGTGCTATGCTGAACTCAGAGAAAATGATAAAGATGCCCAGGCTTGTTTGCAAGGTCCCCAGCTCCCTTATCTCTTTTTCCTTCTCAGTTTCTTTCAGTCAGCATTTATTGAGGGCAACTAAAAGAAGTTTAAAGAGAAAGGTATAGGATAATCTTTGACCTCAAGGAGCTTACAGACTGGCTAGAAAGACAAGACACAGACATATTAAAATATTAGAGAGAAATTCAAGTGCTCCATCAAGGCAATGCCTCAGTAATCAGTTCTAACTCTGGTTGAACCCTTTATTTGTGTTAGTCACAGTGGGAATTTCTTAACATGTACATGTTCATACAGAAGCACCCTTGGGAAGTAGACATCATAGTTTCCTTTCCCAATCCACAAATGAAGAAACTGAGGCACTGAATGCTCTATACTTTGTCTACATTCACACAACTCATAAGATATGCTGTAATTGTCTTTTAAAATGGCCCTGCAATGAACCATACTGCCTGATATTCACACCACTGTGTGGACTCATCCTCTTAAACCTGGGCTGGTTCTATGACTCACTTTTGACAGGCAAGACTATTGCAGAAGGGGTGCTATCTGGCTTCTGTGGCTAGATTATAAGAAGTGTAACAGTATCCACCTGGCCTCTTAGAACACTTCCTCTAGGGGAAGCCAGCCACTGTGTAAGAGAAGTCCAGCTACCCTGAGACTGATGTGCTATGAGGAAGCCCAAGCTGGCCACATGGAGAGGCTATGCAGGAAAAGAAAGAGGCCTAGACAGGCCTCAGCTACTGCAGCCATACCCACTGGAGTACACAAGACACACAAGTAAAGGCTCTATCTTGGATATACATAAGCCTTCAGTTGACTCCAACAGAAGCCACCACCTGACTACAACAACAAAAGGGACCCCAACCAAAAACCACCCAGATGAGCCCAGCCAAGTCGCAGAACCAATAAAATAATGGTTTACTTCTTATGCTTCCCTATAATAGATAACCAGGCTAGCTGGTAAAATTTGAATGACAGTAGTCTAATTCCAGAGCTATAAGCTTAACCACCAGGCCAGACCAGCAGTTGGGTAGTATAGACCACTGTGTGATGATTGCATGGCTGTCCCCCTTACCCCTCCTTCTTCCCTCCACTGGAGGACCCCAAGCAGGCCTGCTCCTTCATTCTGATTCCCATCCTCTAAGAATGATATTCACTCTGTGAGCATGCCTCAGAGCAGCTATCACCCCATCCAGCTCCTGTGGATCAGCACTTGTGACACAGGTACTAAAACACAGGTCACAGGGAAACTACCTGTCCCTAAGACCCATTTTAATGACCTGCTTGTAGCTGTTTGAGAGTCAGTCTCAAGTACCCAAGTTAGACTTGCATAGCTCTAATGTGAGTCCCAGATACTGATCCCTACTTTTAAATTCACCCTTTTCTCTCCTAGTGCCTCTTGCCCCTCTGGATACATGTTAAGCTGTTGGGTTCTACTGATACCTAATTTTGCTTGAGATTTAAGCAAGATTCGTTCTGAACTCAGATGAATTTTTCCTGAGTCTGACCGATCCCTGGACCTTTGATCTATACTGGTGAACCTCTCAATAAAAATGAGTTCTTACCTAAATAAAACTTGGTCTTGTGGCCTTTTCTGGTTTTGGCGTCTCTCCTAGTCCCAACTATGCCAACCAGGGGCTAAGACCCATGCACAGTAAGGTGGACTAATAATGACAACAGCTCAAAATGTTATATTGCCTCAGCCCGCCACTAAGGAATTTTTTGTGTTTTGTAGAGCCAGTCTGTTACTAATAAAATAAAGCTCCTGTTATAAAATTCCTGCTATCCTTACATTGTAAGCTAGATACTTTGATGAGTCTCTTTTAAAAATCTCTGGATTTTCCCCCAAGTCACTTCCTCCATGTATGTATGTATGTATGTATGTGTGTGTGTATATAGACACACACACACACACACACACACACACACACACACACACTACTGACCTGACCTCCTAGGGACTACCTACACATCCAAGATTTTATTGGGATTCCCTTCTATAGCTTAAAACAAAACAGAATTCAATTGGACAATGACAATGAAACAAAAGATGGACATTTTCCTCCCTCTTCCACTCAGCTGTCCACACTTCCCAGCCCTGGAGGCTCTGAAAGAAAGCTCCAGATAAGAAACCTCCCTCCTAGAAATAGCACAGGAAAAGCAAGTACACAGCACATATAGAAGGTGACAGGTGACTTCCTGGAGACATCCTTGACTGAAAGCTCTAGCTAAGCCTCATTGAGGCAAATTACACAGCCAGGGACAGAAGCCCTGATCAGGGGGCAGCACCCTGAGTGCAAATTTGGACTCTGCTACTTACTCACTCTGTGACTTCATCCAAGTTCTTTACCCTCTAAGACTAGTTTCCTTCTTTCTAAAATGGAACGCGCCTGTTTCATAATATAAGAATATGTTTATAAAACTCTTACACATAATACTCATTGAGCAATGGTATTAACAGTATATCTACATGACTTTAATATTTTTAATCACCTTGGAAGTCAATGGTTGGCCCCAAATTGTACCTCAAGATTTAATTCAAATGAATAAAGAAAGAAGCTTTCTCATACCAGATTTCATTGAATCCTCACAAAATCACTACCACAACTTTTTTTAATAAAGAAAATGAGACAAGGAGAAGTGCAGTAGCTTGTATTACCATCTCAATTTTGCAAGTTAAGAATCTAATCGCAATGACTTCATCAAGGTGGCACAGTCCGCTGGAAGGAGAAGACAAGTTTGAACCCTATCTCAGAATTTGAAATTTAACTCTAAGCCCATGATGCTCCACCCTGACCTTGCTAGTGAACAATTCGTCTGCCCATAAACATTGCACTTGTTAGAGCACCTGCTTCCTCCCAGTCCTAAACGAGATAGAAGGGGAAAAAATACCCAAGTCTTATTTTGAAGAGTTCATGATCTAGCAAGAGAGACAAGGGAAATATCAGCATTCTAATTACATTTTTAAATGAATACAGAAAACATTGTTAGATGTGTGCCAAGCTTAGAAAGGCCTGTAGGTGTTCCAAACCAGGAAGAGAGAATAATGCCTGGGAAATAGATATGGGGAGGGGGGTCCATGGCAGGATTCTGCCAGGGAAGGATGGACATTCCATTTAGGAGAGTTCCTTTGCAGAGCATTTATTACCATGGGGCAGGTGTGGTGAAGAGGAAGCAGAAGGAGAGACAGTGTGAGAACCCAGGGATAGCAGCAGTGGAGCCATGATCAGCCACAGACTAAAAGGATGTGGGGAGAGAGAGGTCATGGGCACTGCAAGGAAGAAAGGTTTAGCAGAGCAGGCCACAGAAAGGGACAGAGACCTTACAGTGATAGACGATGTGACCTCACAGGAGGGAAGGAGGGAAGGAAACAGTTTGATCCCACATAAGTCTCTCCTCATGGGTCCAACCAATCAGACACCAGAGAGTTCATGTGGCTGCTAATATGATTCATACAGAGCATTCTGCAGGGCAAACAGCAAGTAAGAAGTGGATCTGAAGGGCCAATGGGAGATATGCAGCATGGAGGGGCTCTGAACTGTGACTGGGGCCTGAGAATATCAGAAGAAAGCATCTCATTGTGGAAGCCAGTGTTCGTAGGCAGAATGATGGTGTCAGAGCAGTAGACAGCACTGGGTGTTGAGTAACCTGGCTTAGCAGGGCTGGGTGGATTTGGAAGGGAAAGAGTGGGATTTGAAGCCGGGCTGACTGGCCTGAACTACGGGTTAGAGCATTGGAACATCCAGTATGATGACCAGCACATGGGAGGATCTCAATAAACATTTTGGAAGAAATAAATTAGCACCACCATTAAATGCACGGGTATGAGAATCTGGGATGCCCCAGTGGAAGCCCTCCTGGATCCCACATGCACAGAGAGGAGCTACTACAGGAGAGCTAGAAGAACAGGCTTCGTGCCTTCTATACCTTTTCTTCTTCCCGGGCTTTGTCTGCAGAAACACTGCCCCTTGGGGCAGCTATTGCCTAAGAAAGTCTAGCAGAGCCACAGTCCTTCCAAGAGAGTCTAATCCTAGGTTTTTTGACCCACTTTTATCTTAAGCACTAACTTGAGACATTTATATTAAAATTACTGGAGTAGGGGGAGGGTCTCTGAATGAGGAGGGTGCAGCAGGACAGGAAAAAGCAAGGAGGGAACCAAGCAAAGA
>PVJL010002145.1:11884-45539 GCA_004026885.1 Lyroderma lyra | reverse complement strand
CAGAGAACCCTGGAAGACTGTTGGGTTGGCTTCTGCTCAGACATCCCCAGATAGGAGGTGACATCGGGTCTCTTGATCCTGTCTTGGACAATTGGATAACTGATAGAAAGTTTATGCTATGATCACTTAAATTGTCCCAGTTGTTCTTACAAAATGCTGTTTTTATTATCACACTCACCATTATTATTATTATTATGAATATGCCTCAGATGCTCCATGTCCATTCCTCTCTGTGGACTTTTTCCCAGGACACCATGGGACTCGGCAAGAATTCTGGGGCTTCTGCCTCCCTGACCAGTACCCGTGCTGATGGCTCCTACTCTTTCTCAGGCACAGGGACCCCAGGTCAGGCCAACACCTGCTCCCAGCCCCCTTGGCCTCTCTGGTTTTGTCACAGTGGAAAGTCCATCTAAGACTCCAGTCTATCACACATTTCCAGTTGTTGCATGCCCAGAACTGCCATGAACAATGTCAAGTGGGATATCACAAAGCTAGGAGGACCAGACAGACGTCCCATTTTAAATGGGACAGAAAACAACGGTACTGTCCCATTTCGAACAGTACATATGGTCAGCTTACTGACACCTTGAATTTAGCCCAGTGAGACTGGGCTGACCAGACATCAGGTACTGTCCATTTGAAACGGACAGTACCTTTGTTTTCTGTCCCCTTTAAAATGGTACCTCTGGTCAGCCTATACAGAGCCCCCACCCATAACCACCCTCCTTCCTGTCCTGTCAACACAACCCTTCAAAAGCTGTGGGAAGTAGAAAATGGTTCGTCTTCTTTTAATCAAGGACACTCTTAGAAATGCTTAAGTACAATACTATTTTAAAATGGGCAGTTTTATATAAAGGAAAGGAGAAAAAGTATAGCAGGAATGTACAGTATATCAGATTGAATTAGTTTTTTGTGCCACAACATGTAAACAAATCTGTTTAATTAGAACACCTTGTTTTTATTGCATTCTGAGCAATTTTTCAACGATGAGGAGAAAATAAGACAGTGGGGAAGGGATTCTGAAATTTCTCAGTCACCCTCAGAGATCTCTACTTCTCCTGATGACCCCAGCTCCCCATAACTGCTCCCTGGTATCCCCTCTTTCCATTTGTCCCCCTCCCCCAACAGCCTTCAAATTAACTACTCCATTTGCCCATTTCAACAGATTTTATGCACAGAAGGGAAGTGAGACGTAGTCTCTGATGTGTGAGAACTTGGGACCCCCCCCCAAAAAAAAAAAACAATAGAGAGAAGAAAACTTGTAAAGTCCTCAAGTTTCTCATAGAAGCTAGCAAAGAGGAAAAGGCCTGAGCCAGAGCATTTGGTTCTGAACCTGGTGCTGGGGGTGAGCTAGGGGCTCGCTCCCCCTGTTCAGGCCTCGGTCTCTGCCCTTGTGTAATGGAGAGAGCTTGGCTGAGGTCCCCACAGAGCCTCCACACCCAGGGGTTCACACATGGGCCTTGGACCTCATGCTACCACACACACTTAGCCAGCACACAGACACTGAGAAGGATTTATGGAAAGCGGCTGGTTGCCCTTCAGCCCGCTCACAGCCCAGATGATGCCCCGGTCTCCCTACATTCCCTGCCACACTTCTCTCCTCCCCGACGCGCCCACTCTCAGGTCTTCACATACACTCATGTTTCTACCCCCACCCGACCATTGTACTCACACCTGCAGGGGTGTGAGTGTTTGTATTTTGGGTGTCTGGTTGGTTTCCGAACAAGCAGATTTAAGCTTTTAATCCATCTGTTGGGTGCAAAGCATAATATATTCTGAGAGTGGATTAGTGGACTAAATTTGGGGAATGTGCTGTCAAAACGTGGTTTTGCAATGCAAGCTTATTGACGAGGTGTCATTTAGAGTCTGAGGGCCTTTTTGGAGTTTCTGTGTGAGGAGGGGTGGAGTCCAAGGAGCAGGTACACAGAATCCGCCTTCTACAGAATGATGGAGGCAGAAAAAAATTCTTTTGGGAGTATCCCAATCAGAACTTTCTGGGCTTCCTTCCCTTGCCTCTTCTTCCCTATAGCGGAACGCTGCATGTTCAGGACCCCTTCCCAGAAGGGACAGTACCCTCGGAATACTGACATACTGAGTCACACTCAGGAGTTATATGCAATAATGAAACATAAGTCTCAATTTCTTTCTGGGGTATGTGCATTTTAATGATGTTTGAAGTCTTAAGGTCTCATAGAGGAAAACAGGCATCAACCAACATTCAGGGATGATATTGGGAGGAGGGTCTCTTCCTGTGACAGCTAAGGAAACCCGCCTCAGAGACCCAGACACAAGTACCACTGGTGGCCCTTCCATTCAGGTGATACCTAGTATCAGTTTGGTCATTAGAGCACAGACTCCCTCTTGCACATGGAAGTGGCCAAAAAATGGCTTCAATTTGTCTTATTTCTGACACTGCTCTCTGGGTCCCACCCCTGTGCCCCAGCCTCAGATCAGGGTCATGAAAGTGTGTAGCCTAGAATGCAGAAGTCAGCTGCAGACTTGGGACAGATAAGCAGCAGCCATAGGATTACAGGGCAAAAGGGTAGGTGGGACTGAAGGGGTGGGGATGGTGTAAGCAGAGGGAAGTATCACTCACCCATCCAGGCAGGGCTGGGCACATCACAGGAAACCAACAGGGTCCTTAGAGATTATCTACAGCAATGAAGCAGGCTCATCCAGTGTCCCTGCTCTCCACCAGCCTCCATTCGAACATCCCCAGTGAGGGAAAGCTCACTGCCTCTCACAGCAGTTGACCACCACACTCCAGGTGTGGACTGACTAGGCACAGGAGAGAAAACTGACTCCCTATGGGGGTCATCAATGGATTCAGGAGGATCAGATTCCAGCTTCCATATAATACATTTGATAGAGAAGGTTGGAGTAAAATCTTCCCCTTAGACCCGCTCTGCTCTTCCAGCTGACTTGAAGATGAGGCTGAAACCTCTTCCAGTTAGGCTTTGCTCCTGACCCCTGTCATCCCCTATATGGGAAATGCAAAGTATTAACCAATCTGCTATCCCGCTCCTGAGAATTCCAGTCCTTGGTTTCAGAAAGCTCACAACCCACATGGGGCTGGGGCAGAAACTGCACCTAGGACATGGAGAGCAATACCAATGGGGTTGGGGGATGGAAGAAGGCTGAAGGGCAGAATTTGGGTGCCAGTTCAGCAGAGTTAAGGGGAAAAGTAAGATCCTCCAGTGGGAAGCCATAGGCACTGGAGACCCCACCCCTCCCAATACCACTCACTGCCCCCACATTGCTTCCGTCAGCCCTCACCTGACCCATCTCTCTTTAAAATCTCCAAGGCTCTCGATCCCTTTCTCTCACAGTCAGTCCCAGTTTGACTCACGAGGACCTTAGTGTTTTAAAGTAGAGTTTGTCTGTATTGCCTCAGGGGCAAGGTCAGGGAGCCCAATTCTGCTTTCTCATGGTCCAGTCTGCACAGCAAAGGCAAGCACAAGGTTCCACATTTAGCAAACAAAAATGCCCTGCTACGGCTGTGCCCTGAGTGGGAGGATAATAGACGACAGCAGAGGAAACACTAATGCTAATGATGGGATGGACACTACCGATGGGACTTGATGCAATCATTTGACAAGAGAGAATCATAATAATGTAATAAATATCCCTTCTGGGGTAAGGAATACCAGGAGTAAAAGGCCGGAAAAGCTTGGGCAGTTCCTTTGGTGGTTTCCGTATCACTCTCCTTTCTCCTGTTCTCTCCTGCACTAACAGTTTTTCACTCTCTACTGGATTATTACCAGCAGCACATAAACAGGCCTTATTTCTGCCATTAAAATGAAAATCTCTTGACCCCACTTCTCTAGCCATCAACCCCTGTCTTTGTTTGCCTCTGCCACAGACTTCCTCAATAGGTTGTCTACTCTCTCTAATGCCTCTCCCCCCTTTCTCCCTTAAGCCCACTCTGCCCACCTTTCACAAACACGTCTCAACCAAAACATTCTTATCGGGATTCTTCATGACTTCCACATCGCCTATTCACCCGTCAATTCCCAATCTCTCTCACACTTGCCCCAGCAGCAGCATCTGACAGCACTGACCACCTCCTAGGACTCTACATGCTCTCTAAATGTTGAGGCCTGGAGCACCTCCTCGGTCATCTTTTCTACCAACATTTATCCCCTTGCTGATATGACCAGGTGCATGACTTTAAATACTGCGGCAGGCTCACATTCCAAAATCCAGTCTGGATTTAGCTCCTGATTTCTATATATGTATCTCCAACTGCCTATGTCTATGACAATCTCCACTTGATGTCCAAGAGCCCTTTCAAACTGAACATGTCTAAAATTGAACACCTAATTTTTTCCCACCCCAATCCTATTCTACACACAACCTTCCCTATCTCAATCACTCAGACGATAAACCATAGATTCATCCTTGATTCCTCTTTTTCTGTCACATCCTCTATCTAATCTGCCAGTAGATTCTGTTGACTCGACTTCCAAAACAAATCCAAACTTGAAATGCTCACCACCTCTGCTATCACCACCCAAGCCCATGATATTACCTCCTTCCCTGATTATTCTCACAGCCTCCCTTGCCTCCTTGGAGGGATTCTAAACACAGCAGTCAACAGTAATGCTTCAAAACAGGGGTCCCCAACCCCCAGAACACAGACCAATACCAGTCCATGGCCTATTGGCAACTGGGCCACAGAACAGTAGGTGAGCAGCGGGCAAGCCAGTGAAGCTTCATCTGTATTTACAGCCATTTCCCATCACTCACATTACCCTGAGCTCTGCCTCCTGTCAGATCAGCAGCTGCATTAGATTCTCATAGGAACGCGAACCCTAATCTAGGGTTCATGCTCCTTATGAGAATCTAATGTCTGATGATCTGAGGTGGAGGTGAGGTGGTGATGCCAACACTGGGGAGCAGCTGCAAATACAGACGAACGTTAGCAGAGAGGTTTGACTGCAAAGAGATCATAATGAATCAATTGCTTGTAGACGCATATCAAAAGCCTATCAGTGACTGACAAGTGACAATTAAGCTGCATCTGATGGCAGGCTTTATAGGGGCAAGTGAGTTATATAATTATTTCATTATATATTACAGTGTAGTAGTAGTAGTAGTAGTAGTAGTAGTAGTAGTAGTAGTAGTAGTAATAATAATAGAAATAAAGTACACAATAAAAAAAATTTAATGTGTTTGAATCATCCTGAAATCATCCACCTCTGAGCCCCCAACCTCCCAATTCATGAAAAAATTGCCTTCCATGAAACCAGGCCCTGGTGCCCAAAAGGTTAAGGACCACTGCTTTAAAACATAACTTTCATGGCATTTGACATAAGAATCATGTCATATGTCCATTCAAAATGTTCCAGTGGCATCCAATTTCACTAAGAGTAAACTAAAGCCTTCGCAATGACCCACGAGGCCCTCCCTCCCCATCACCCCTCCAACCTCAACTCCTATCACTCTCCCCCTGACTCACGGTCCCCTGTCACACTGTCCTGTGTACTGTTTCTCAAACACACTCTGTGTCCCTACCTTATGCCTTTTGTGCCCAAGTTCCCTTGACTAGAACATTGTTCCCCACAGTGTCTGCTTGGCTCATTCTATGTCCTTCTTTGCTCTTGGTTTCTCAAGAAAGCCCTCCTGACCACCCTATTTATTCCTGCAATACCCACCCATAGCACCACACCCAATCCCCTTATGCTCCTCTATACATTGTACATACTGTATAATTTACCTGTTTTATGTTTTTCTATGCATATCCCTGTCCCTGATGAAATGTAAGCTCCACATGGACAGGAGTCTTTGTTTCATACTTAAATATATCTCAAGTACCTATGGCAGTGCCTGGCACATAGGTGTTCAATGAGTATTTGCTGCATGAGTTCACTTCCCTTGTACCACCCAACATGGCCTGCTTTGCCCAGTTCTTCTGGGTTAAGTTCTCCATGAGTCTTGAGCTTTGTGATAACAAATGTTGAATTTTTTTTCAATAGTAGTCACAAAAGCTACAGTAGCTACAATTTATCCATCGCTTACAAGATATGCAACCTACCAACCCACATGTAAAGTGCTCACAGCACACCAGGCACCATGCTAAACTCCTAATGAGGATCACTTCCTTTATTTTTTTTTTTTTCAGTAGTTCAGTAAGGTAGAATGGCAAAATGTATCACTGGATCCCATATTTTACTCCCACCCCTCCTGCAGCATCCATAACCATTGGGGTGCCCTTATGGTGAACAGAGTGTATTCCTTTTCCCCTTAACTTTGAGTATAGCCATGTGACTTGTTTTGGCCAATGACATGAGTGAAAATGATCATATCAAGCTTCAAATCTATCCCCTGAGATTCCTTTCATGTTTCCTCTTGTCTTCTTGCACTTCTGCCATCGTCATCAGGATGTGCCCAGATTGGCCCACTGGTGCTAGAGAAAGATGAGGGACATGAAATCACCTGAGTGAAACTCAGCCTAGATCAGACAGCTCTACTAACCCTCAGCCACATAAGCAGTAAAAGACAGCCAGTGAGCTTTGGGATCATTTGTTATACAGCACTAGTGAAGTGACAGAGATATTCCCATGTCTCTCACTTTAAAAATGAGGGAAATGAGGCTTAGCGAAGCTAAGCAGCCCACTGAGGAGCTCATGGACAGTGAGCAGTGAAGCCAGAGTCTAATTCAGGACTTGTGACCCCAGAGCTTTCACACTAACCACTAAACACCACCAACCCCCCCTTTGGCCTTCCTATTCTTTGAACCACACATTGCTTAGACACATTCTGAATTCCTCCCGAAATGTATTTACTTATTCGTTTATTTATTAATTCATGCTTTCAAAAAATATATAAGTAAAAAGGTGATTGAATATATCATTGTGTCAGTACTTGCAAGTTGCTGAAAATGCTAAGATAGAACCTGAATGTAGATAGAAATGTACCAGAAAAGGAAAAAACAGAAGAGTGTGGCTAGAGAGAAGTGTGCCCAAATGAAACTGAGAAAAATCACAAAGTAAATAGTACGGGTGACAACTTTGGCGAAGGTTCTTAGAAAGTAGACCTCATTATGGCTTGGAGTACCCAATCTTAGGACAAGGTACCTGAAGAATTTGTCTCCGTGGTGCTGTACAGAGAACAACTTTCCCTCCTTACAGATACTCCTTAACCCCCATGATCTTTTGCTTCTGTTTGCCCTCCCCTTGGCACAGGATAAGAGAACCTGATATTATTAGTTACTGCCACTCAACATTAAAAATAGACCAGCCATTTTCAGTCTTCATCAAAACAATATCGTGATGAGTCATTTATTTTTCAGAATTGTGGATATCTAGAAAATATTAATATGCTCCCAAGACAGTGAGGCAGTTCTCATAAGAAAATATGATTCTTTATAAAGGTTTGTGACTTGCCTGGTGCCATATAGTTAATAAGTGGCCTAATCAAAATGAGAATCAGTGTTTAAGGAGTGGAGACACTGGATGGAGGAGAGAAGCAGCATGCTTTGACCTTGAGCGAGTTGGTAAACCTATCTGAATCTTTGTTTCCCTATTAACAAATTAGAAATGATGAAGTTGTAGTGGAGTTTAGGTAAGTTATAAACTAAAGATCCCAAAAAGATGCTTGACACCAATTCTTGGGCATGGATACAGAACTATGCCATTCACTGAGTAAATATTCAGTGGATGTCTACCACATGCCAGGCTCAGCTATGTCCTCAGAATGCCAAGCTACATAAAATGGACCCGCCCACTCTGTCCTAGAGCTCACAGGCTGGTCAAGGGGACAGACACGGGAAGCAGGCACACAGCACAGACGCTGTCGGTCTACGTATGTAACAGAGGCGCGTTCACCAGTTTATAGTGTCAGACGTACACTTCCCAAACCTGAGGCACCAGTCAAATCCTTATAGAGATTCCAAATAATAATTCAAAGAACACATTCATCAGGATGGACTCACCCCGTAACAGGATGGGAAAGGCCCCTTCCAAGCCCTCTGAAAAAGCAACCATGGGATGAGGACTTGCAGTCCAAAAAGAAATAGTCTTGCGCCCTTAGAGCTCAGTGAAACACACTGAATTGCACCCAACTGGGACCTCTGTCTACCCTCACTCTGCATTAATTCCATGTATATATTGAATGCTTACCCCAAAACCTCCTGTAATCCTCATAACACCTCTGTAAAGTGCTTGCTGTTATTTACTCCCTTTTCACAGATCAACAAACTAGAGCTCTGTAACAGCTCAGAACTGACAGCTAGGAACTAGGAGACTGGGATTCAAACGCAGGACAACTTAAGCAGCCAGGGTCCTTCTCTCCCTCTTAGTGGACTGTCTAGTGGGGCCAAGGAGCCTCAGTAGACATTCTGTAGGGTGCTCTTGCAGACCTAAGCCTGTTTATGACTGTTCAATAACCAAGAACCACAAGACCAAATTGGGGTTATAAATATAAGGGCTGCAGTTGGTTATTAGGGGAGACTTTGAAATAGAGTTAGGACTTCAGTTTGTGCCTGGGTAGACAAATAAAAGCAGCACCCATTCTGTAATTCTTTTGATAAAGATGCAGGGTCTGCACACTGAGCTTCAGCTTACTTCTTATCTGTCCGCTTTTGTCCACTTCCTTAGAATATCTTAGATGCATAAAGAAAGAAAACAACTGAGCTGCTTCTATTACTGTAATTGCAGCATGACACCATCGTGATTGAGTAGCAAACCACCTCAGGGGTTGGGGAAAGGAGGGACAAATGCCAAGGGAGTCACCATGCCTGTGGGAGGGCAGGTCACAGGGCTTGCAAACAAAGAAGGAAGGTTCTCATTATACAAGATTCTTATCTGTTCCTTCTAGCAAGCCCAGCACGACCCTGACATAGAAACTAGTTATTAGTTCATGATTCTATCTGCTTTCTGGCCCTCCCAACAGGAATAATTCTCTCCTCTCAGAGCTCCCATAACCCAGTAACTCTGCTGGTTTGAGGGGATAACCCAGTAACTCTGCCTCTTTAGGGGAATTTGGCACTTTGCATTCTGTATAAGGGTTATATATGTGCAAGTTAGTACTTCTGCTCAACTTTAATCTCCTTGAGGGCAGGATCTGTTTTGCTGCATCTTTGGGTCCCACAAGGGAGATCCGTGTGCCTACTGTATGCTTTATTGATGTTTATTCAAGGGCTAAAGATACAGTTCTGCCCATTATCTATCCCCCCCCCAACACACACACACACACAAAAAAAACAAACCTCTTTATCAAGCTGGCTTCCTTCCTTCAAGGATCTGGATAGATGGAAAAAAAGAATTTTGGTACTCGTATTCTCAATTTCTACATAAGAATGAATCTCTGTCCCTTGCAAATTTCTGTTTATGTCTCAGAAAGCAAAAACTGCTAAAATCAGTCAATGAAGACCATGGGCAAGGCCTCCAAGGGACATCAGATAATTAGAATCAGAGCCAAGGGTGAAAGAATACTCAATCCAACAAGCTCCCTTCCCACCCTCCCTGCACTGCTTGCTCCTAGCTTCTCCTCCTCCCTCCTCATCACCACCATCCCATACCTTAGTATAGGCCCTCATCACTTCAGAATCTTCTGACCTCAGTCACTCTCTTCTTCCTGCTACCTGTTCAGTGTTTCCGGATTAACTTTCCAAAACTCTAATTATATTGAGAAATGATTACACATAGTGGCTGAACACAGAACTTTGGAAATAGCCAGATTTGGACTCAGTCCCAGTCCTACCACTTACTAAGCCTCAATCGTCTTATCTGTAAGATGATGATAATAATAGTACCTGCCTCACAGGCAGTGGTGAGAATTAAATGAAATATTGCATATATTTACTAGAGTACAAGTCTCCTTGCAAGCCCTCAAGAGGTGTTAAAAAACAAGAAAAAAAAAATTTCTGTTTTCTTATTTCCAAACCTGAAAGGCTTCTCAATGCCTACAAGCCACTTCCCCTTGCCTGAAGAATCAAAGTGCATTTACCCCTGCAGCTTTACCCCGACCCCACCACCCAACTCCCAAGAGCCCCACCTCTACTTCAGCCAGACTCTCTTCACACTGTCTCTCCCTTTTGGAATGCTGGACTTTTCCCTCTATTGGTCTAAATCTTGTCACCCAACATCTGGGTAAATATTTGGGAAACAATCTTTAGGAGACCCCTACTCATAAAAATACTGCCCAGATTGATTCAAGAATTATATGTTTGATGTTATGTGTGTGGATGTATTGGTGTGGGTGTGGATGTGAACACAAAGGGAAAACAAAGAAAAATTAATCTTTTATTATTGTGGCTAAAACAAAAGAAATATATATAAATAAAAAGATTACTAGATTTGACCACCCAAAAGCTAAAAACATCTCCCTATACCTAAAATCATATCACAAAGCTAGAAAGCAAAAAGTCAAATGAGGGGGAAAAATTATTGCATCACATATGCTAAAATGCTAAACAAGAAATTAATAACATAAAGAACCATCAGTTATCAGCAGGATGAAAATACTAATAAACTTACACTAGCAAGTCACAAAAAAAGAAACCTAGAACGTAAAGAAATATATGGGAAGATGATACCCTTCTAATAATCCTCTAAAATCAGAGTACAGCTGAAAGTTCCACTTTGGTCTCTCAAATAGAAACTGTCCTGTGCAAGCCAGTGACAATCAGTGTTGGCAAATCCACAGGTAAACAAGGACTCTCGCCTTGGCGGAATGGTCAGCGAGCACATGCTGCCCCGGAAGCCACTCTGACGAGATGCATGAAAGGGTTTTAAAAGGTGGATAACTTTTGACCAGTAATTCTGCCTTTAGGAATCACTCCTAAGAGAATAATAATAGATGAGCACTTAGATTTCCACATAAAGATTTTTATCACAGTGCTTTTTTGCAATGGAAAAAAAAAATGGAATAGTAAGAAGTTAAAAGTAAGTGATAGCACATTCATATGATAGAATGCTAAGCAATCATTCAAGATTCTATCTTAGGATATTTAATTGTTCAGGAAAATAGTCACAAAATATTTTACATAAAACAAAAAAGTTAGGTAGGATTTCAAATTTGTAATATATTCCCAGAGAGAATATATTACAGAGAAAAAGGCTACGAAAGATATGCATGGAAATTTTAAACAGTTATCTCAGCAGGAAGGAATTGACAATAATCATTATTTTATTAACAATTCTTTTCTTTGGTGGGGAAGATGAATATAAATTAAAACGACCAAATTGATCTTCCCTAGGCTGCTCTGACCACTCCAAACCTCATGATCTACTCATCTTTCACACTCTTTCATCCGTTATTATCCATGTTCTGCAATCACCCATTTGATCATATGCTTCTTTGCGTTGCTAACTAATTTTCCAAGGCTTGAAAGTATTAATTGTTCAGCAAGATTCCATTCAAGAGCCACTCATATTCGGATCTGCCTTACCCATGGCAGATTGTATTTTCCAAGATGGCTGCAATAATTTCTCCCAACCTACATGATCTTACATTGGCATTGACATTCTGCTTGTGAAAATACAGGGTCCGTGTTCCCTGCCTCTGAATCTGAGCAAGACTGTGACTATAAGAGAAGTGATGCCACGTGACTTCTAAAGCCAGAACGTAAAAGAGGATTCCACTTCGGCCTAGTTCTCTTGGTTTTTTGGAATCCAGCTGCCATTCCATGAGGAAGCACAGGCCTAGAGAGTCCACATGTAGGTATTCAGCAGGCTAAGCACCCCAGCTGAAGTTCCGGTCAATAGCCTGAAACAACCACCAACACGCAAGTGAGAAAACCTTTGTGATGACATGAGCCCACCCACTATCTGCCTGCAACTACATGAGAGACCTTGAACAAGAACTGTCTAGCTGAGCGTAGTCAACCCTGAACTTTGAGAGATTACCAATAAACTTATTGCTATATTGTAAGTCATTATGTTTTGGAGTGATGTGTCACACAGCGATTGATAACTGAAACTTACTTATATTTTCTGTTTTTTTTCTTTGCTCACAAATCTCTCCAGAACACTTTCAGTCCTCAATTTCTTGACCCTATAAAAATTAATCCATGTATATTTGTTATATAAAAGAATGCATTAACTGATTAATGGGAGTTTTAACCATCACTGTACCCCTCAGTTTCAAACATATGCACGTCAATGAGTCTTAAGAACACCGTGATCTAAGAGAACAAGAAAAGCAAATCATTTTTATACACATTCTGAATTTTGTTTCCTTCTGCATAATTCTCTGGCTACCCAGCATGCACAAAAATTTCACTCACTAAAATAAATAAATAAATAAATAAATAAATAAATAAATAAATAAATAAAAGCTAATGAAACAAGAGGACCAGTGAAGAAACTGGCGGCTCTGAGCTTGTCCTTTTCTCAGGAAGAAGCCACTTTCTAGGAAAAGGTGGGCCCTCTTTGGTAACCACCATGTTAGTGCTAGCTTCATACCCTCAGTCAACAGGATGCAAGTTCCAGAACTAGTTTCAATGAGCACACAGAATCCTCAGTCCTGTGAAGCTGCTATTGCCATGGTCCTAGCATATAGTGATACCTATGTGGTGTGGTTTGAAGGGTAAAGGGCCTTTTCTGTGCAAATCCCCCATTTCAGATCCCTTCATGGGGTAAGCATTTTCTTCTTCAGGCTCTTTCATTAAAAAGAAACTCCCAGAGGAAGGAGCACATCACAGTGTGACAGAACCAACAGCAGCACTCTTGTTATTCTGCCTAATGTCTCAGATTCAATGTATTTCCCGGAGTCTGTCCCTGGGCTAGAGGGTCATTGTGCACAACTGAGGCAGGGGTCTGGAGGTGAGGACATCCACAGAGAAGAAAAAAGTTAAAGGGAAGTCTAGGAACTTGGAAATCAAGCTTCTCATGTTTCATAATTTCACCAAAATTGGTGTATGCTGCCACTCCATCTCTCTACTTGATGAGGACTGATTAAATTTGATTCATCATTTATTTTTTTTATATTTTTGCTAATCAGTGACATTGGGATTACCTAGAACTAATGGTGCTCTCTGCTTTCAGTAGGCCGCAGAACCTCAACTTGTCCCTTGCTGTTGAGGGTACACCATCGATGCCATGGGCAGGAGTCAGCTGGACAGCAAAGTTCCTTTGCCTTGATGCTGTTATCTCACCAGTTGGACCCAGTGCATCAAAAAGGCAAAAATGTTGTGGCTCAAGGGTGGAAACAGGATAGCAGAATGATATCACAAGTATAGTGTCACATGAGATGCACTTGAAGGGCAGTGATTGTCTGAGATCCTGAAGAAGAGTTTGATAACTGACTTTTCTCAACCCTTCTCTCCAGACACTGTTCAGAGCAGGAAAATGAGGATGACTGGCTCCTTCCTATATCAACCTGACATGTGAGAGGTCACTGGTTTGTTTATTTGTTTGTGGCCAATCACATCAGCTTGAGTCTGTATCTCTTAATTACTCTGCTCTGAGCTCACTAGATAACCCACCAGAAAGTCAGTGCCATGGTGTGTGATACATTCAACACTAAGTATTTAGTTTGACAGAACTGACCACAAACAAAATCCACCCCTTTCCCAGAGCTAGATTTTTTTTGCAGGGGGCGGCGGGGGGAGCGGGGGGCAATAATCTACTTCATCAGACAAAATGAAATTCAAGTTAAGGTTCCCCAGATTTCTCAACAAATTTTGAAAACTGAGCTCCTTACCATTGTCATCACCATCATTATCACTATCCTCACCATGTGCCCACATGCTCCATCCTTCCCATCACGCAATCATTACTTTCACCTTCTTCACCATTAATACCAATTAATCACCATTAACATCATCAGAGTAATGGCCTTAGCAAGCCCCAACTAGGAAAGGCCTGTTCCATCACTGCAGGAATTTCCATATTAAGACTTCCAAGCCCGCCAGCTCTGGAATACACTGATGGAGAGAAACTGTGTTGGAAAGGCCCCTGGGAGAAGCTGGGAGGGAAAACACACCCCAGTCGCCTCTCAAAATATCCAGCAAGCAGCCATCAGGGAGCGTGTGGCCGTTCTTTGAACTCCCTCAAAGTACCTTTCATCTGTTCTAAATCCAGGATCGTCTTTGTACAGGGCTTGCTGTTTCTGGATAAATCCTTGGCCCCTATTCAAGCCCTGGACGTGTCAGGATGTTCCACAGACCCCAGCAGGAAAGCACTGCTAAACGAGCCTTTCCAGCGGGACCCCTTTCTTGTGACACGGATTCCAAATTCCAGCCAGGAGCGTCTGTGCTCAGCAGTAGGACGTGGCAGCGACCGACACTGCATTCTTATTTCAACTCCCATCTTCCTGGCGGAGGCCCCCCACACCCACCACAAGATAGTTCTTTCCCGAGGCATTCTATTTTCGGCTTCATATCATATCATGGACTCTCTTTCCCTGTGGAGCAAGCTGGCGAAACATTTTTTCCTTGCCTAAGCATTTGCCTCATATCTGACTCAAATCTCTAACCTGGAAATGGGGAGAGCTCATCAAGGAGGGACCAGAAGGAGGGCCTTATGCTCCGCCTGCAGACGGCACCTCAGTACTGAGACTGCTGTGTGAGGCTGAGCTAATAACTTCCCTTCTCTGAGCCCCCATCTCACCTCCTGTTGTCAGAGGAAGAGGTTTGCACTACATGCTTCCCTGGGTGTGGCAGAAGACTAACCCTGTTTTCCAATGACTATTACCAAAATTAAATACTTTCTCCTGGTTTGTTTGTTCTTTCTCTGAATGCCAAGTGATCCTTTTGAAACATTGTCCTTTGTAGTTCTTAACTAGCTAGGCATTCCATTGAATCACTCTGGTGATGTCATCTATGACAACATGGAGGCTGTGGCCAATACCATTGCAACCCTAAGACTAAGATCTGGGCAACCCCTGGATCTCTTCAGTGGTTCCAGGAAGTTCTCTGGCTAAAGATCAGTGTTGCATCCTTAGTGAAACATCAGGCAGTGTTGTCAAAAGTGGTATTCCCACGGACTTTAATATTTTCTGTTTCTTTCTACCTCTGGGTGTTTCCTTGAAGATTCTGATCATCAAAGGCAGAGACAAAAGGTACCACCTCAATTTGGGTCTGTATGTTCTGAATGGTCAGTTCCACTATAATCCTTAAACCCATCCAGGTACCTGCTGCCTTAACAATATCATTACCAAACCTTTTTGGACATGAGCCCAGGGCACCAAGGACAGACATGGCACCAACTTCCCCACAGATGTACCTCAGATGCATCTCCTGATATTTTTATACAGCCTCTACATCCTCATTGCATTTTTATTTAATGTGTCATGTTAGCCACAACCAACTCTGTGAGCAAAGCAAATTGGTCTATTTTCATTTTACAGATGACAAGAAAACAGACCTAGAGTAGTAGGCACCTCCAAGGTCTCAGGTATCTGGATAGCAGCCACTTTGGGACTGGAACCCAGATGTCCTAACTGCTGGAGTTCAACTTACACTCCCCACCAACTTCTCTGTGTAGAATAAACATGAAAAAGTCACAAAATGAGCCTGAAATCAGCAGAAGAAAACTACGAATAGATCATGAAATGTGAGTGGACTGTGAAAAATGTCCATTTAAATATGCCCCGTGCTCCTGTGGGGACACTTTCACTCTAAAATAGAAGTCCCACGGGTCACTCAGATCACCGACACCTCACCCAAGGAATCAGTTGGAAGAAGACTTGGAATATCTCCATTCGAGAAAGTGAGAAGAGTGACATCCGACAAGGTCACTGACTAGTCCTGGCCACTCCAGGACTCAGAGGGGAACTGGATGCCAGTTTCCAAAAGCTTTTCCTTCAGAACCTTTCTCCTTCCTTTCAAGAGAAGGACACAATCTTTTCACAGTGGTAAGGGCCCAGGAGAGTTGGCATGTGGCCATGGACACAGGCAGGAGAAGTGGACACCCAGCCAAGGAGCTTCAGAGTCACTAGGAGCAGCACCCTGTGAAATCATGGCGTTTGCAGCCCTCCACCATGCCTGAACGCCCACCATTAGGCATTCGGCTCCATGCATTATGGCGCAAAGGACTGCAATCCAAATGTAAAAATGCCACGCAAGATGACTGATTGCCAGAGTGGTTTTAGGCATCAATAGCATAGTATAACTTAATCAAATGGTCCTTGGCAGAGAGCAGGACCCTGGAGAGATAGAACACAGGATAGGAGAATTCTGACAGAAAGAAGAGGGAGTAAGGTGGCCCCTGGCCTGAAACTTTGAGATTCAACTAAGGAAAGACTCCTCAGTCTGGAGAATAGCCCTGGATACACTTGGGCAGTAAAGAAATCCAGGGCAGGGGAGAAGTGCTGAAGTTACATGAACAGAGAAAACCCACTGGGCCAAGTAGTGAAAACCCATGCACACGGGCTTACGCATTAATAAAATAATAATGAAATAATAAAATGGAATATATTGGCTTATGAAACCCAAAAGTCCAAAGGTGTCCTGGCCTCCGGCCTGACTGGCTCTCTTCTCTGCCTGGCTCTAATTTCCTCTAGGTTGGCTGCATCATCCTCAAGGAAAATAAGGCTGCCATGGCAGCTCTATGCTCTCATCCTACCAGCTTGGCAACGCCAGCAGAAAGAGAACTCCTCCCATTCAAAGTGCAGGGGAAGACTCTGATTGGCAAACCTCAGATCAAATGCTCACCTTAACTAATCACTGAGTTCTGATTGGCTAGATCTAAATCACCGAGCTCTCCCCCACAGCTCTGTTGGACTAACATCTGCAACTTCCAGTCAGGAGGCTAGTTCAGCCATGAGCCCTCCCCTTTGCCTGCAGAGGCCTTAACAGGGGTAGCTGCTGCATGGTGGGGATACTCAAAGGCCAGCCCCACACACACACACACTTAGCCACATCTCTGCCACCAGGAGTGCCTGCACTATTCCAAAAACTACCACAGTGATGGGATCCAGATGCTATAGGGCCTTGGGCCTTGTCCCAGGCTATAATCTGCTCAAGGGGAACCCAGGATCCTCCCAGCTCTAAGAAGAACAATTCCTCTGGAAGGGAATTGTCAAAAATACCATTTGAAGTAGTTATTTGTTTAATAGTCTATTATTTTCTAACTTTCTCCTCCAATATAAATATTAGCTCTGTGAGGTCATTTTCTTGTTTGTGGAAACCCTAGCACCAGGTACCCTACATATCTGGCCTGAGGCACGAACTCAGTAAGTTTAAGCTTGCACCACTAAATAAAACACCCTTACTCAATTTGGGCAATGCCACTTACCCCTCTGGGTCTCAGGGAAAGCTTAGGCCAGCTCTAAACAGACACATCCCTTCCCCTGAGCCACCTGAGAATAGAGACATACACAGAAGGAATCCCACTTCTCCAGATTCCAGCTACAGAGCAACCTTGCACTCCCGCTCCCCCCGGCCAAGCCTAGAGATACTGTGCCACCCACACAAGTGTAATGCCCCAATGCAGAAACAGTGGAGGGCAGCTTCAGGAGAGGTGCCAAGAGCCTGAGTAATACAGGTCACTGAGGATCCGAGAGGGGCAGCAGGAGGCCAAAAGCACCAGAAGTCTTCCTGCCGAGGGAGCAGGGAGCAGGAGAACAGGAAGCGGAGATGGCAAGTGGCCTAAGCAAAGCTCTGTCCCCTCACCCGGACCGCTCCTTTCCTGCTTCTGGAAGGCAACGAGCGGGTCAGAGGAGGGTCCTGCTGTTGTCTTCCTTCCCACGCAGACACCTGTAATCACAGGCTCCATCAAACCCCCTGGCCCTGCATGGACACAGCGAGAACCCCAGCTCCAGTCTGGAGTTGCCTAGCAACTTGGAGTCCGGAAAAGAAAGCAAGAAAGCAGAGGAGCCAGACAGGGAGAGACAGAGGGAAGGGGGCCTGGCAGAGCATGGTGATAACCAGGAGTGAAGAGCCTTAAGCACAGACTCAAAACACAGGGCAGCTTCTCAAGTCCTCCAGCTCTCTCCACCCGTCTCTCACTGTCCTCTGACCCGGTTAGGTGACTGACAACCCACCACTGGGGATATTTCCCCTTCAAACCACTCTCTTCCCTTGAAATGCAAATCCTCTGGACTGGGCTGTCTCACATCAGTGGGGGAGGAAATTATCAGACCCTCTGGGGGATGCGAAAAGGCAACATGTAGAAATGCAGTCTTACCTACCCTGAGCTTTCCACTATACCCTGTATCGGTTCAGTCCATTCCATTCTTCTCCATTCGAAGCCTTCCCATGAGTACAAGGCAAAGGTGTCAGGTTTGGGTGTTCAGCTATCTGTGTGATATTCAGGAAGCTAGTTACTTCATGGAGCTTCAGTTCTATCTAAAATAATTCCTAACCATGAAGCTGTCATCAAAGTTCGGCAAAATAGTATGTTTGAGAATTCCTGCACAGTATTGGCCATGTAGACAGTACATAGTACATCCTGATTTCCCCTCCTAAAGACTGAAGTCATAATGCCGTAGTCCCTGGGACCTCTGGGATCTGTACAGCCCTCCTATATTGGTGCAAACTAACCAGACTCTAATTTAGGAGGTCCCAGGGCCAGAGAAATCCCTGGAACCTAATTTTGACTCAAAGCTGGGAGACTTCATCCTTCCATTGACTTCATTTTTCTAGCATCACTGAGGCCATTCTTGCATCTGGCTGCCTATGACAGGTCACTTCAATTAAACCATGGTGGTGCTTATGGAACCATTATGGTAGTAGGAGTCAAGGTTGGGACTAAGAATTTGTCTAGGATTGGAGTTGCCATTTTTTTTGGCTGGTGTTGGACCTCTCAATGAAAAATGGGGCTTCATTTCAGATTCTTGGGTCAGGGTTTAAGATCAAGATTTGGCTAGCAAATGGAATTATTTTACAAACTAGCACTCTTGTGTTTATCCATATATCCATCTATGCTGTTCTTAATAAGTTAGGCCCAGTTCTGCACTAAATGTGAGGAATAGATAGGAAAGAAGAAAATGGTCCCTGCCTGAGTTTTCTGCCCAATAAAAAGACACCAGAAAATAGCACATCATTCAAATTCACACAGAGAGATCTGTTTTGTCAGGGCCGAAGCAGCACAATGAAGGAGCTGGAGATAGTACAGTGAGGGTGAAGTTCTCCTGGGGCAGAGGGAACTTTTGAAGGTCCCCTCAGACTACCAAAGCAAATTACAAAGATAATTTGGCCTTTTCCAAATTCCACATTCCCAGACCCAACTAAACTCTAGAAAAACGTATACCTAAGGACACAGAGAAAAGTAACAGGCAAGCAAAGGATCCAAAGCTTGAAGGATATAGGAGGTAATGGACAACTCATGGGAGAAGACAGTAGAGCCCTAGTGTCATTTCCACAGCTACTTGTTGGGTGTCTGACTGTCCATCTCACACATCAGCTCAGCCTTAAGTCTTCATTCATTCACTGCTCTCAAATTGGAACAGTTCTGCCCTCTATGTGCCCAAAGCTTGTGTGGTTTTGAGGGTGCATATGTATATGTGCATGTGTGTGCATGTGTGTGCGTGTGTGTGTGTGTGTGTGTGTGTGTGTTGGGGGAGGACATCTGTGCGATTGCTAATGGAATGAAGGGGTACCTACAGTATGAACCTGAATCGCCTCTGTATATAAAACCATGTGGATTTATGATGAAAAACACTCTGATATTCAAAAACATATTAAACTGATATTAAAGAACTGGCTCAAAAGCCAGAAATCCCTAGAACCATTGGACATGCCTGACAATTCTGTTTCTTGAGGGACTTCTGTCCAGCTTTGTTCCTGAGATGTGTGTAGCAGATATGGTCTGAGATCAGAGCCCCTTTTCTGTGAGCTGCCCAGAGTCACCCAGGGATTATCAGAGCGATCCCACCATGGCTGCAGTCGTATTTCATATTTCTCTCATGTGAACTTATCTCCTCTGCTCTAGGTGACCCACTTTCAGGGCAAGACATAAGACCTGGGCATCAGAAGCTTGGTCTCTCCTTGACATCAATCACATGCATTGGGAAAGGTGCTGGAGAGAAGGAACCCTGAGGACCACCGTTCTCTGCTCTGCTCTTCTGCTCTTCTGTACCTAAGTCAGGAGATTTCTCGTTACCTCCGGGGTAACTCACCCTGCCCACAATATGTGCTCTCCACTATGTGCCCTCAGATTGCCCTGTGGGAACCACTTCAGGGGAATTATAGTCTGTCTGTCTTATAATTGTTTCTCTCTGGGTTTTGTCTCTCCCACCAAGGCCAGCTATACCTTTGTCACCTCCTCCCCACTACAGTCCTTGGCTAAGGCCGGGCCCTTAACAAAACCTGCTCCCTCTAAATTAACTGTAGTAGCCCTGCCGGAATGCAATTGGATGGCCTGAAATTTACAGGAGCTGAGGACTTGGGTGTTTACACCAAGCCACTTCCTGTGAATCATATAATTGGAACCTCACGATACCCTTTATGGAAATCAAGAATGAGCTTATTATCCCCACATTACAGATAAGGAAGGTGAGATTCAGAGAAGTTTGTGATTTACACTAAAATCGCATAGGCAGGCTAGCGAATCCAGCCAGCCATTCTCAGTCCTACAGATCCTACACTCTTCACTACCACACATGGCCAGGACATTTCTTGATGCCACTCATGTCCTCATTGCAACTTGATGTTCTCACCCAGTGCCTTCTGGGTTATATCCCTCCAGCTGCCTTTTAACTGCCCTTGACATCCAAAACCCCACCAGCGGTACTAAATCTTCGGTCATATTTCTACCCCAGACAAGTGATTTAAAAATTTGATCATTGTTGTTAAAGGTGAATAGATAGATAAGAAATTAAAATACGAACACTTAAAAGGGGATTTGATTTTTTTTCTCTCTGGCTTATTTCACTTAGCTTGATGATCTGCACATTTTTTAAATTTAATCTTTTGTTTTTCTTTTGTTTTCTATTTTGATTGTTCATTTATTCTGTTCTTTAGATTCCACATATAAGCAAGATCATATGGTATTTGTCTTTCTCAGTGTGACTAATTTCATTTAGCAATGATATCTCCTAGTTCCATCCATGTTATTGCAAAAGGTAAGATTTTATATGATTCCACTCATATGTGGAACATAAAATTGAAAGCAACAAAGAAACAAAACTCTTGGACACAGTCAATAATTTAGTACTTATCTGAGGGTAAGTGGGGAGGTAGGTGGGGGAGAAGGGACAGGGACACAAATATACGGTGATGGAATGAGAACTGACTCTGGGTGATGAACACATAACACAACGCATAGACGATGTAATGTAAAACTGCACACCTGGAACCTAGGTAATTTTTACTAATCAATGTCACCCCAATAAATTTAACAATAAAAAGGGGGATTTGAGTTAGATAAGAAACAATCCCTTAATCTACTCCCTTCCCCTGGCCAAAATAGCAGAATTTCCAAAAAGAGGGCATTTCAATCTGTTTCATCCAATACAGTGGCCACCAGCCACATGGGGCTACTGAGCACTTGAGAAGAGGCTGATCCCAATTGAGATATGCTTTAAGTACAAATAAACATGGGCTTTGAGAGAAGGATATCAAATATCTCATTAATAATTTTATAATGACATGGTGAAATTAGAGTGTTTTAGATATATTTAATTAATAAAATCAATTTCAACTGCTTCTTTTTACCTTTTTAATATGGCAACTAGCAACTGTTACATTTCATATGCAGGTCACACTATATGAGGGCCGTATGGAAAAATCCCAGCCATAAATGCCTCTATTTTTCATATTATGTGGCTGGATACTCTCCGGATAGCCCTTGTATTTCTACTGGACGATGCTGATGTGGACAACAGGGCTTTTTCAGTACTCTTCGAATAATACCATACAGGTAGCCATATGCTCAGATTGTACTTGAGGTCCCATTATCTGCAGCATAAGAATTCAGGACAGACTCTTGCTAGAAGATGGTGCTTGTTTCCTCCCAAAAGGTGCCCCTTGTAGTCAGCTTAGCATTCCAGCCTGCCAAGGTTGATGGTCAGCCCCACCACAGAAACATGCAGTGTCCGCAGCTGAGGGAGCCCAGAATGAATTCCCTGAGCCAGGCTAGGGGCTCTCCAATACCTGTCTCTTTCTGTACTTCCTGACCTGATCCCTTAGGGAGGACCCCTAGTTAGCCATGCCTTAAAATTCCCCAAGCTGCCAGAAAGTACTGAGGGGCTATGCTCTCTACAAAATATCTGCTGTCTTCTAAGAGATTGCTAGCTTTGATCAAGGTGAAGACTATCTCAGACTACTTTAGAGCCTAAACTAGTCTAGGTATCTTAAGTTGGATCGATAACTAGTAGCTGACCACGTGCTGGTAAAATCTGTCCTACTGCATACTACATGTAATGTGTATGCAGAAGCAGTTAATACAGTCCTGCTTGCCTCGAAGATATAATAAATAGAAAGATCACTCATCAGTAAGGGAAAACTTAAATAACCACAACTGAAAAAGAGTTCAAGACAACAGAAATCTTCCAGTTAATTTCCATACTTGACAAAGCCTCTGTGGCGTGGCGGGGAAGGGAATTGACTGAGCTGTGGGAATCTAGGCAAAGCAGCCTCCACGTGGCCCGAATATTCTCTAGACTCATATTTTAAAGATAAGGAATGGACTAGTTGATCTCTTACAGTACTTGAAAGTCTGGCCTTCTAGAATGCTGCAATCTACCCTTCCGCATCCTCCTCAAAAGCCCACAGCCACTGTTTCAAAGTTTTGGTAACATGGAGCCCCCTCCTTGCAAAATATCTCTGACTGTTTTGAAGTTCTCTTAGGGGCTGACATTTTGCCCTCACTAGCTTCCACCAGCAAATTGAAACCAAATGGATGAGCAGATACAAGTTGCTCTGGGTTTCAGAAGAGGCCAGAGCTTGTCACGTTGGAGGAGTGAACAGCTAGTCCAGGGAGGGAAAAAGATTTCAGTGGAACCTTGAATAATGGGTATTTATTGGACATGCAGAAAGCAAGACACTGGAACAGAACAAATCCATGCAAAAATATATATGAAGAATAAAAGGACGAGCCAATCTCTGGCTAAATGAAAGAACCAAGGAAAGAGAGAAAAGGAGGGAGAGAGAGAGAGACAGAGAGAGACAGACAGAGTTAGGATTCATAAAGAGGAAAACATGCAGCTCTTCAATCTCCCATTTTAGCCTTCAGAAGATCAGTTCTAAGTAAGGTAATAATATTTATAATCCTAATATGAAATACCTGACATTTACTGAAGACTTACTGTGTGCTAGACACTTTATTTCATTAAAACCTCATAACCACCCCCGTGAAGTAGGAAGCAAATGGTTTCCATTTTACAGATAAAGACATGAGGCACATGGAAAGTATGTGCACAATGTCTTGTTCTGGTTCCAAAATTCTATTGTTGAATGTGCTTTATAAAAAATATCTTCCTTTTTGTTGGCACTGAAAGGCACCTAGAGATTGAGGGGAGAAGATAAGGATGAAATGTCTTCAGCAGATCTCCACCCCAGAAAAGATTCCTCCTTCACCGAGTATCTTGGAGTACATGTTGGTAGACCCAGGATGCACTCAGAAAGATAGGATCATCCAGCTAAAGTCCATGGTCAAGTCCTAGACAAGAAAGACAGGGTTGCCTAGGAAGGTATCCACAGTCCACCCTGCACAAAATGGCTCCCATGGGTTTCTTCTGCTCTCACGTCTCCTCTTGATAGGATGGGGAGAGTCCCTGGAACTATAGCTTGTCTCCAAAGACTCCAAATAAACCAAAGGAGGTCACTCTCAGAGGCCACTGCTGGTCTCAGCTCCAGGAAGAAGCTTTGAATGAAGGAAAAATAAATGCACACTAACAGGCATTTTTCCCGTAGAACTAAGTCTCAGGGTCCCCAAAACATGAATCCACAAAGCTAATAAAGTATGTAGATCACCGACTGCCCCTCACTCTGTGGTAGGGGTAAGGGTAGGGGTATATAACGATGTCATTTCATATGATTAAAAAAATACTGCATAAATGAAGCCAAGGAAAATAGAACAAAATATAAACTAAAAATAAATGGTTGAGTCAACTCATCTTTAATGCCTTTCCATGTAACATCTATTTTGTATAATGGAATACGACTTTCATACTTCGACTGCAAATTTAACCTTGGCCACAAGTTATGATGTACATTACAATACACTTTTATTATGTTACACAGTATTGTGGTGGTTTTTTTTAATCTATTGCTAAGCCCCTAACAGTATGTCTGCGTCAGTGAAGCCCATCTGTCACAACCACAGTGGAGACATTATTATGTAAATAGTTCTAGGGCCTCCTTTTGGGGGAATTTAATATACTGTCCTAATATCCCAGCTGGAAAAAAATGTTTATGAAAAAAACCTTTTTTTTTTTCCTTTTGGTTTGTTTGTTTCGTTTGTAGAGAAAGGCAGGTTGGGTTGCTGAGGGTTTTTCTTTTTTTTCAATAGTTTAAATCTCTTTTCTTCTCTCTCTCACTCACAATGTCTTTAAGAGCTAATGATATGGCTCCTAATAAAATAAAATAAAATACATGAGAGACTTCTTTTAAACACACCAGCTGAAGTGTAGAGCATTAATATCTCTCAGCCTAGTGTATTAGCCATCTTTTCTATATTACAGTCATATTTCAATAAACTAAGTTTTCTTAGCAGGTGCCATCTTGGATTATTTCTTTATTAGACTGAGTTATAAAATATGTAGAATGGTATGCTGAATTTTTTGTTATTTATTGCTGCTCTTAAACCTTTGCCAAAATCCATACAACTAAATCTTCCTCCTTAGAGGTGGAGAGGCAACACCTGGAAGGGACCAGCAGGTGCTTGCAGAGCTGCCACCCGGGTGGCTGAGGGGACAAGGGCAGGACCAAACAGAGTGTGGTTTGCAAAGAGAAGATGCCAGTTCCCCAGACTTCTTAGTGGATCTTAATTAACCAAGTCAGGATTTTAAGGCTGCGTAAAGAAAGGAGCTAATCACCAGAAGGAACTGGGCTACCAGGACCTCCCAGACCCACATCAACTATAATACGTCCCTGCTTTTGCTTAATCAGGCATCAAAGATTTGCTGAGTACCTGCCAAGTGGTGAATGCTTTGCAAGAAATAAGAGAAGCAAATTACACACTCCAAGACCTCACAGGGCTCCCAGTCTGGATGGGAAGAGGTGACTCCAGGTAGTCAACAACTTTGGGTTGTCTTAGTTCATTCATATTACTATAACAAATTACCATTAACAGGATGACTTATAAACAACAGAAATTTATTGCCCACAGTCTGGAAGCTAAAAGTACAAGATCAAGGCACCAGCAGATTTGTGTCTGGGTAGGGCCCTTTTCCTGCTTCACAGATGACCATCTTGTTGCTGTGTCCTCACATGGTGGAAGGGGCAAGGGACCACTCTGGGGCCTCTTATAAGGTCACTAAAGTCCATTCATGAAGCTCCACCTTCTTGACCTAATAACCTACCAAAGGCTCCACCTCCAAATTCCATCACATTGGGAGTTAGGTTTCAATATATGAATTTTGGGAGGACACAAACATTCTCTCTATAGCATGAGTAAAATGGTCACATGATTGTATGGGTGGTTCCAACTAAGGGCTGTAGGAGTTGAACAGAGGGAGCTATGGTGCAGAATTGAATAATTAAGGGAAAATTCTCAAGGCACTGAGGGCTCAGATGAGTCTGGAAGAATTTAGCTGGTTAGAATGGAAAGAAGATGTCAACAGACCTTACAAGACAAGCATGCATCTCTACTCTCTCTGGGCAGGAGACAGGGCACAATATAGCACCGGAAGCAGAAAGAGCACAGAGGAGATGACAAAGAGGCCGATGGGATTGGAGTAGCAGGTTCCCTGTTTAAGCTTTCTGGGATCAAGACAAGTCTGGAAACCAGGTGAGGTGAACCCCTTAGGAGTCTGTTTCAGGGTGGGAATAAGCGACTTCCTGGCAGAAGACCCTCTTAAAACAAGCAGGAGTCAGGAAGCCAAGTGTGGCCCAGGAAAAGCACAGTCGTGGTAGAGAGAGGTCATTCTAAGGGCAGCTTGATCCTCATCCCTCAAGGCACCTCCCCATCCAGCCACGTCTCAGGCCAAGGGGTAAAGGGGCTACGAGTAAAATACAGAAAAAGCCTCTTCACCAAAAATGCCACCAGGCATCACAGGACAGGTTCCTCCTTGTGATCACACCAACAGCTAGTCACACAGAATAACAGGGAGGCGTCCTCTGACACGTTGACTCCATACAGCTTTTAGTCCCTAGTGTCACCTGGGTCACGGATGAGGTAGCCCCAGGGCAGTGGGGCCCAGCAGCATACTGCACTGGTGTGTGGGACATGGGTCTCAGAGCAGAGGAGGCAGCAGTGCCCAGGGGAAGGAGAGGTACCCAACACTGCTGAGAGCTGTGCCCGGCAGGTCGGGCCACTCAGCAGACTTGCAGCTAAGTGCCTCGGTAGGAGGATGTGCGTAATAACCAGCAGACGGCCCCAGTGAGTGTGAGGCCACTCACCCACCAGCGCCACGTCCTAGTACAGTTCAGTGTACACAGATGAGTGCAAAGGAAGAAATGCGGGCAACTTCTCTGGAGTCGAGGGCAGGGATGTGGGGTTCTCTGGCAGTACAGGGTCGTGTGGGCAACCAGCAACTCGTCTGTACTCTGCTGTCTTCAGTGAGGATCAAGCCACACGCCTCTATGCAGAGGGACACTTCATCCCTCCAGAAAAGCTGGTTCAGCTCAGAGATGGGCAAACGGGAGCCCAGGCCGAGTCCCTGTGGCCTCATTGCACTCACCACTCAGTTTCTCCAGCAGCACGGACCTCAGCAAGAGGAGTGACTCCATGAACATCTTGCCTACGCCAGCCAGGAGCTCCCAGTCCCAACAGAGGAAGGTGTCCTGCATGGAGAATAAACTCACTTGGTTCTTCCCGTGTACAGTGCAATAGCTCAAGACAGTGGGCAGAAAGGAAAAGATGTGAGAAGAAAGAATGGGTGACCTTCTCCGAAGGGCTGAGTCTGGAGTTGGCTTTGAAAAGCCACAAGACTTCAACTTGGGCATAATGGTGGGGGGCCCACTGAGAGTAGAGGACAGGCAGTGCCTGTGTACCCCCCTTGTCTTAATCCCCCAAGGCAGTCAGAATCCAAACATCCCAAGGTCCCCCTAAAACCCCAGGCTTAAAATCCCAGCTCTGCCCTATGTTGTGGGATGATCTTAGGCTTATGTTTATGATCTTTCTGAGCCCCAGTGCCTCATCCGTAAAAGCGGCATGATAGCACTCACCTAGCAGGACTGTTGTGAGGGGTGCATGAGTTATCCAATGGCACGAATTCATACCTGATGAACTCATACAAATATCCCCGTGGCACCTACTTGCATTTCCACCTGTGCTGTCCCGCTCTGTGTAACAAATCCCACGGTTGCTTTCCTCACCAGGGACCATTTGCCAGAGCCTCCTCAGTGTTCAGACAGGCCTTCCAGTGTCTCCCCCACATGTCCCACCACTTGTGTGAGGACATATATAAACACCCTGGTCTTCGGAGAACTTTGAGGAAGTAGAGACTGAAAGAGACTAGATGTTGGTGATTTCAAGGGGCCATGTGAACCTAACCTGGTTCTGTGCCTAGATAGAGAGGCCTGAAATACCAGGAGGGGACCTTCAGCAATTTAGTTTTGATCCCCAAAATGCACCAGGCAACGGGAGGACTGCACGCTAACCCCACCTATCACTGCTGGGTGAGAGCAGAGAATCCACAAGGGCCAGAGGGTTCAGAAAAGACTGGCTGGGCCTCCAGTGACTTTACTAGCAGTTTGGCTGTGCCCAGCCCTGGAAGGTCAATTGCAGGGGCCCCTCTAGGCTCAGACCAACCACAGCAGCTGAGGTCTGGGCATCACCCCCTCTGCTAGGCTTCCCCCACTTGTCAAGCATGGGGCTAAGCAGCTGCCCTTCAATCACGCAAGTGAGGCCCCACTGCCCAGGATTCTCATCCCTGGGGACATCTTTCTCAGGTACCTCAGCAGTCAGGGAAAAGAAGGAGGCAGTGGAGGAAAAAGAAGGACCAGGAGAACAGCCATCTGAGGAAGGAACAGGATGGCTTTAAAAGTGAGATTTCCCAGGGAAGACCTAACCAAGAACCTCTTCTCGTCAAACTAACGCTTGGAACCTTCCAGGTCTTGTGGCAGCTTAGCAGAGATTAATGACCTATCAGCTGAAAGGGAGAGTGGGGTGGATGTCTGAGGGTGACACCAGGGATGGAGGGCCCTGGAAGAGACCAAGAGAACACCACAGAAGCCAGGGATGCCCATAGTACAAGGCTCTCCTCTTTATCAGGGCTGAAGATTGGCCTGACACCAAACCCATCTTGCATTTCCCAGGAAGGGCACCACTGCAGGGACCACTCTGCTGGGACCCCACCACAGGCCTGAGGTGCTACAGAAAGGTGAAAAGTAATGAGGATAGGAAAATAGCTTTCGACTTCCATCTGAACTCTATCCAAAGGCAGGAATCAGAAAGCAAAGAAGGCTAACATAAGATTCCAAATCAACAAGAAGGACTCTAGTCCTTAACTTTATAGATGACAGAATTGACACCCAAGAAGACCCACAGCTCATCAAGCCATACAGTGACCCTGTCCCCACAACCCTGACCCCCCCTTTCCAGGCTCTTTCCATAAACTCAGTTATTCCAGAGGAGGTCAGAGCAGGGTTGGTGCAGCCAGCCAGCTCCTATCATGCCTGGTATCACAATGTCCAAGAGCAAACACTTCTTCCCCTGGCTGACCCCAGGGTTGCCCCAACAGCTCACCCACTGCCCATGTTCAGAGCTGATTTAGCTGTTTGGGCACGAGTGGCTGATTAGTAAGAGGAAAAGCAAGCACTTTGGGAGGGGTGTAACTGGGCAGACACACGAATGTGCAGGGCAGAAGTCCAGGGAAGAGGCAGCTCCATTTGGAAACACCCCCACCAGGATGCAGATGTTCTAGCAGCCGGCTGGGCAGCAGGCCTGGCAGGAAGCTGCTTCAGTGCTGACCCCAAAACCCATGCCTCTCACCCAACCCCTGTCTCGCCCTTTCATTCCAGCCTTCTCCCTGCCCCCCTCACTCCATTCATTTCTTCCTACTCTGTCCATCTATCTCTTTCTCTGCATTTCTCACCTCCTCTGTCCCTTTCCCCATGGTGTCCCTTACACCATGTCCCTTTCCCTCCTGGAACTCTTTCTCTCTCTCTCTCTCCCTCTTCCTCTTTCTCTGCCCCACACCTCCCTGCATGTGTGGGCATTCTAGTGCTGAGTAGCTCATCCAGGAGGAAGAAGAGCCGACCTGGCAGTATCTGGGTCTTGTTCTTCTGGCCAAAACCAGGGAGTGCAGACACAAGCAAAATGTGCCCAAAAGGAGAGAAGGAATCTTATCAAAGGACATACTCCATTTTCATTTTCCCTCCATTTGCTAGATAGATGGAAAAGAGAGGGAGAAAAGTCAGCCCACTGAACAGTTGGAACTCATGGGGCACAGACATGAAAAGACTTGCTGTTTCCCCAGTCCCTGTTTTCAAACAGGCTATGTTGAATCACCTCTCCCAGCCTTACTGACAATCCAGGCATGTCTCACTGCTGGCTAATCACTTCCAATTATTAAAAAGCACAAATGAGCTTAGCCTGTTTAGAACTCCATCATATCACCAATAACACATCATCGCCTCCCTTGCTCCAGCACTGGCCAGGCTCTGGCCCAAAGGACAAGCGGAGAAGACCAGGAACTTGGTCTATTATTTGGACATCTCCTACTCTCCCTCTGCCTTCCATGTCTTAGAGCAAAAAGGATAGATAGAAAAGATGGCAGTGGCAAGTATCTTTTATAGGTATGGTGCTCTAGTGGTCCTTCTCTGAATTGACTGACCATTGCTGTCAGCTAACTTCTAAACCTTGGCTCACTTGCTCTCTCGTAGTGGCCACATTGGAGTCTCTGGAGGCCACTCACAGATCCTGACCTTCCCCATGCCCTTAAGTGGAAGACTCAGCTTTCCCTTCACCTTTGTTCACCCTCTTATCACTCTCTCCACCTCCACCACTGCACTCTTCTCCCAGGGCAGCTAACCCTTTCGTAGATCAACCAGACAGTGGGAGGTGCTGCAGAGAAAAGGCGTGCAGCTGAAGGTACAACCCAACTTTTACATTTCAGAAAATTCTTTGGCTGAGAGATCCAGGGTTTCGTGTTCTGGTCCCTCATTAGCTAGCTGGGTATCAGTTGACCTTTGCAGTTAACAGAACTAAATTCAAATTCTAGGTCACAACTTGTACACTGAATGACTTGGGCCAGTTATCAAACTCTTTGCCCCCAAATTGCTTCATCTACACTTCCATCCAGTGCTGCTAAATATGACCACACTTGGCATAGGACTAGCACATTAAGTTGCCTCTTGAAACCCCAATTGCCCTCATATTTAAAATAAAGAGGAGGGATGTGAGCTCCCAAGTTTCTTTTCAGCTTTCAATTTTCTGGAGATAGTATATATGTTTACCTCCTCCAATGAGGTATTCACTGTGTTTATGCTGGCAGGGACAGAGATCTCCTCCCAGGCCTGCCCAAGTATATACAGTGAGCAAAGTGGCTGGGGAACTCCGCCATCAACAAACCAACCCCTTTTTGGATCAGTCAGCATCGCTCAGGACTTGGGCTACACATCTAAGCTGGAGTCATCACCAAACCTAAGAAACAGTGAGAATGGACAAGTCAGCATTGTCCATGTCATTGCTATAGATGGGATACCCAGAAAACAGTCTGTTTAAAGAGATCTCAACTGCCATCTGTGTTTCTAGAAAACAATAATTTCTTACTGTGATATTTTTGTTTCCTAAGTCACAAACCACACATCAACCACACAAGCCATCTCTAGGAGATAGATTAAAACATGTAATATCATTCTTCTACTATGTTTTGGGGGATTGAAGAATGGAAAAGGAACTTCTTTGGGTCAAAGTCACACAATATCTGGAATTAAAACTACCTTTATCCTATAATTAGTCTAATGGCCAAATCGACTCTAAAGCTCTTTGTCCCTCTCCTGGGCCATCTGCAGGCTCTGCCAGGTGCAAGGAAAGAGAATCTAAGACCTTGTGAATGCTTGTTACTGGTTCTCATTCCAAGCTGGTAAGACTCTGAGAGCCACTGAGACTTTGTGAGAGAAGAGGAGAGCTTTATGGGTTTAGGATGACTCCAAATCAGAGCACTCTCCCCTCTCACTGGGTTCCCAGTGAAGACAAAGCCCAACAACCTTGGGATACTAGGAAGAACTCAATATATTGGGATTTCCTGAAAACCTGTGAAGAACTTGGCCAGGCAAAGGATGTGTCAACAGCTTTTTTGATGAGTTCAATGCAAATGACTTATAAACAGATGGATAAAGTTTCCCTTCACATACACATGTGCTGGACAATTACAGCTGAGAAAATGCTGAGAACTGTGCATTTCCAGGGACTGGTCAACCCCAAACAGAGTGGGATGTTCTGCTGAGTCCCAAGCACAGGCTTCTTCTCCTGTTCCTAAAAATAACTGAGTTGTCCAGCTGCTGAATAGATACTTTCTTGTTTGGTTTTGTTTCATCTGGTTTTCTCACAAAGCACCAGGGTGATAAATGACCTCAAACCTGATGGAATATTCTAGAAGAATTAGGTATCTCAAAAAGTGGGGGGGGGGGGGAGGAATCTGCCACAGTGCTCACATCAATTCCCTCACTGGGCACCCTGCCCCTTGAACATTACCTGTCATTACTTATCCATGTGTCAATGCCAATCCCAAGATGTACTTTCCCTGGTAAGTCTTTTGTGATTATTTTGGTCTTCATGGATATAGACATCAATTGTTGCAACAATATTTTGGTCACCTAGTATGTGCCCACAATATTCTGAGCATTCAGTGAAGGTAAGACAAGACTCTTGCCCACAGAGAGTGTTTAATCTAATTGAGAAGCTCCTACATGAGAAGCAATTAAGAGATAATAACAGGTTAATTTTCAAAGAATGGAGAAAGCACTGTGTACATTAAACAGGTCAGAAATAATAATAACTAACATCCATGAATTGCTGTGTTTGGAGGACTTTTACAAATGTCTCTTTGGGTCGTCACAAAAGTCCTTCGACATAGACAGGAATTGGTTTTACAGATGGGAAATAAGGACTCAGGAAGATTAAATGTCTTGTTCAAGGTCACACACTAGTAATAGTGAAGCAGGATTAAAGGCTAAACCCATGTGTTCTCTCTCAGGCACTTTTGCCTTATGTCCACTTCTTGCACAGATATGTTAATGTCAGATAGGTGAGGCTCCCTAGTGTAACTACGGCCTTATACAGAATCTCCTTGTAACTGGAATCTCCTGGACATTTCTGAATAGGTCCAAAGTTGACTTGCACACTCCCACCTTCACATTCTGCTAATGAATTGCACTCATCTAGAGTTTTCTCCTCTTTGCCACCATTTTTAAAGATTCACCATAAAATTAGAACTTGGACTTCCCCAGCCTAAAATGTTTTCTCCTTCTCTGGAACAAGTAGGACTTACTGGCTGTATCTTTCACTTGTCAACTAATTACGCACTGGGCTGCACATCACTTCTGTTGTTATCTTGAACTTTGATTTAAATAATCGTAGGTTATTGTTTAGCACATCAATGTTTCCTCTTCTGCAGAAATTACTCTCTGAGGAGAGCTTTCTGCCTGATATATGCTCCCAACTGTTTCAAGAGTCGTCCACTGCTATACTGAGTAAATATATGCCAATAAGAGTAAAATCCCCACCCTACAACGATGACTCCCACCCACATCTGCAGCCCCAGTTCCTATCTTGCTGTCATACTCTCCACCTGTATGTACCATATGCTTCCCAAGCACATTGTGTTGAAAATCCTACCACCTTCCCCTAAAACTAGCTTTTCTTCTAGAGGTTTTTCTTGCTTCCAGAGACAATGTAATTCTCCCAATCAGACACCAAAAGTAATCATCAGTTTTGATCCTGACCCTCCTGAGTCCTGTTGACTGTTCATTTAAAGTTTCTTATATGTAAAAGGAGCCTTATCACGTGCTGGAGGCTCTGAGAGAGACAAAGAATAGAGTCCTAGGAGAGCTCCCTGTCAAATGAAAGGACTAAACACACAGAGAAACAGTATGTACTGTGTCATTAGTACATACTGCAGGTGCCATGGGGTTGAAGTAAGCCACAAATGCTTCCTGGAAGAGGATTCCAGTGAGCCATGGAGGCAAGGTGGGCTGAGGTGGGAGCAGAAGAAGGGGAAAGCTCTGTGGCCTGCCCTGCAGGGAGGAAAGGGAAGATGAAAGTGTGATTGCTGTTCCCAGGCATCAGAAGTCCTCCAGAGGGAAAGCAGGACAAGACAAGTACAAGGAAATGTTGACATCTGAAAGGGGATAAGGTATGTCCAATGGGGCTGGCACATGGAGCTGAGGAAAAAAAAATACAAGAAGAAATATTTGGAACCTAGATTTCCTTTGCTTTCTCTTCCAAAACAGAGTCAGGTGTAGTGTCCCCATGGCAGAATTTTGCGGTTATAATTACCTGATCATGGTACATGCTTTTAACAGCCACTTTGTCAGAAAAAAAGAAAAGAACAGCACTCAGCACAGGCTTCTACACTGTTTTCTCCTGCCCCAGAATCTAACTCCCAGAATTCCCTGGGGTACCCCCAGAACAGAAACCTCAGGAAAGCCTTACCTAGGCTGGAAAGACGTGGGCAGCTGAGGCCATTGGATTTTAGCTTTATTTTTTTTTTT
>PVJL010002145.1:0-11784 GCA_004026885.1 Lyroderma lyra | reverse complement strand
ACTGCATTAAATGTCATGCCCCAAGGTGATTTTTTAACGGGGCAAGGAAAAAGTCAGCCAGAGTTCCCCTCCTGGGGGAGGTATGGGGACAGTCCTCAGAGTCCCACCTTCCCTCTCCTTCCTTGCTATGACAGCCATGAGAATGTTCCTCCTGGACTTACAATGAGCATAAATGACTAAGAGCTCCAAGTCCTAATGTTTTAAATCTATTGACTTTTGCTCAAGGATTCCCTGTGGCTTTTTAGAACCTTCATTAAACTAACCTAGTGTTTTTATCCAATCTTTCCCCCATCTCCTTCACAAAGTCAGACTTGGATGGTGGTCTAATGGGGTGGGTGGGTGGGTGGGTGGGTGTGTGTGTGTGTGTGTGTGTGTGTGTGTTAAGAATATATAACATAAGATCTACCTTCTTAACAAATTCTCAAGTGCACAATAGAGAACTAGTAACTATAAACACAATGTTACACATTAGATCTCCAAAAATTTTTTAACTTGCATAACTAAAATTTTACAACCATTGAACAGCAACTCTCCATTTCTCCTTCCCCCCAGACCCTGGTAACCACCTTTTTAAACTCTCTATTTCTATGGGTTTGACTACTCTAAATACTTACTATAAATGGAATCATGCAACATTTGTCCTCTTCTGAAGGGCTTATTTAACTTAGCATAATGTGAAGGTTCACTCTGTTGTCTCATATAACAGGATTTCTTTCTTTTATAAGACTGAATTATATTCCACTGTATGTGCATACCACATTTCCTTTATTAATCTATCAGTGGAATTTAGGTTGCTTCTAAACCTGGGCTATTTTGAATAATGCTGCAATAAATATAAGAATGTAAATTATCTCTTCAAGGGCCTAATTTTAATTCCTTTGGATAAAAACTCAGATGTGTGATTAATGGATATTATGGTAGTTCTATTTTAATATTTTAAATCACCGTACTCTTTGCCATAGTGTCTGCATCATTTTTCACTCCCATAAACAGTGCACAACAGTTCCAATTCCTTACCAACACTTGTTATACTTTGGTTGTTTTGCTGCTGCTGTTATTTTTATAATGGCCATCCCAATAGGTATAAGGTGATATTTCACTGTGGTTGTGACTTGCATTTCCCTGATGGTTAGTAACATTGAGGATTTTCTCATATTCATGTTGGTCATTTGTATGTCTTTGCCCATACTGTCAACTAATCTTCAATAAGAATGACAAGAATACACAATAGGTAAAGAACAGTATATTCACCAAATGGAATGGGTCTTTATTTTACCTTCATTCCTGAATGGTATTTTCTCAGGGCATAAAATTCTAGATTGGCAATTATTTTCTTTTATTAAACATATTAATAAGCACATTAATAAGACATGCCATTGTCTTTTGGCTTGCTTTCTTTTTATTTTCCTATTGTAAAGTTTCCCATCTATCTAATTATTGCACTTTGAAAGTAATCTATCCTTCATCTATGACTGCTTTTAAGTTTATTTTGTCTTTGGTTTTCTGCAATTTTAAAATGATGGACTATGTGAGATTTTAAATTTTTTTACTTGTGGTTCACAGCATTTTTAAATCTTTTAACAATGTTGGAAATCTCTCAGATATTTCTTCATATAGTTTTTGCTCCATTCTCTCTCTTCTATTTCTGGGAATTCAATTAAATCTGTGGTAGAAGACATCACTCTTTCCTCTTCGTCTCTTGCCCTCCTTTCTATTTCTTTCCACCTTTTACTTAAATAGGCTTCATTATGGATTTTTTCTTATGACCTATATTCCAGTTAACTAATTCTCTCTTCAATTATGTCTAATCTTCAAGTAAACCATTCCATAAAGTTCTTGACTTTGAGTATGATTTTTTCTACAATTTCTACATAACAAAAATTTTTTTTAATCTGGTATATCAATTCTACTGTTTCTTGTTCTCTCCTGAAATTTCAATCTTATTTTAAGTACTTGGAAATAGTAAATATAATTACCTTGAAGTCTGTGTCTGATATTTTCAGTATGTGGATTTTCACTTGCTTTTGCCATAGTCTCAAGAACAGTAACAATCTTAGATTACCTTAATCCAGTTTGAGAAATCAAGAATTTCTGGATCATCCAATGACTCAAGCTAGGCTGGAGTCTTGAGAGGGTTCTTTTACTTCTAGTTCACCTGTATTCCTAAGGTATACCCATTCGAAGTCCCAATCAAAATTGAGGGTGATTTACCAGTGCAACTTCTCTGGGTTTTGATCTTCTCCTGAGAAATTCTTTACTACTTTGTTAGCTTTCCAATGCTTTCACACTCCTTTTTGTTGCTGTTATTCATCTATTCTAGTCCTCAGCAGAAGGGTCTGTCCAAGTTCAATGGTCCACTAATTCTGGCACTGTCCCACATTTGATACTTAGGAATCCTATACTACCTGCTAACCCCACAGAAACCTCTGCCTACTTTCACCCCTTCTCTGGAGCTATGTTACTACCAACTGTAATGGAAAGAATTGTAGATTGTTACTCAGAGGACTCAATTCCAATTTACCTCTGCCCTAGTCTGGCCTTGGCCTTTATGTCTCAGCACTAGAAACTGGGCTACTATCTTAGTCCTGTGACCAAATAATTCTGGTAACAGTCATTTATGTCCTTTTCTTTGGACCTAAAGACACGCCCTGTTCTCCATACCCTCCAGGACTAGGTGTCTAGCCTTGAACCATAGCAGCTCTGTGTGTATCAGGCCAAGACCCTGGGACTTGCCAATGTTACCGCGATGCCACCTGCTGGCCAGTTTCTTGGTTGTTGAAAAATGATTCCTAGTCCTGCCCTTTCTAGGACTTTCCTGGGGTTATCTGCAAGGTCATTATCTAGCTGTTCCTTAGCACTTCAAGGAAGAGTCTCTCCTGCAAAGCAGGGCTTCCACCTATTCTTGCTGTTATATTTGCTCATCCAAGGCTATTCTCCACCTGTCTGGGCTCCAGCTTCAGCCAGGACTGTCCATCAAATCCCATCGTAGTTTTGTTTGTGCTCCCAATCCAACCAGAAGGCAACCTGGCCATAACATGAGGTGAAGGACTGAACCACAGTGAAGGAAACCATAAAGCATTCCTTCATTCATTCATTCACGCACTCACTCACTCACTCACTCATTTTCTTCTTCATGACCTAGGATTCCAGAGTGAGGGAAGTGGTAGGCACCTTTGTAATAAAGTAAAACATAACATTTAGCATCTAATTACCAATAGGTTAACTACTCAAAAGCTATTCACTTTAATTTTATCAAGCTACCTTTTCAATATTGTCTCTATAGTGGTAATACTAGGTTTGGGAGACAAACTTATCCAGGATTTGGCTAAAAACTATACAACCTTATTCTTGCAATAATACCTGTTTGAAATGAACACAGTATCGTTTTTATGTTTAAAAAAATGTTCTGTGGAAGCTTTGCTGTATTTATTCACTCAACAAACATTTATTCAGGTAGGCTCTGAATTAGGGCTAGAGAGAAAAGGGACTGGGAGTGTTGTCCTCCAGGTTCCTAGTCTGTTGCATTGTGCTAAGGGCCATAACGAAGGGTGTCATGCACAGAAGGGCCTTCTGCCTCTACAGAACAAGAAGTCAAGGAGAAGCTCCTACGCACTGACATTGGGCCTGTGCTTGGCAGTCAGCAGTCCTCTGCATTCTCCCTCCCATCCCCACCTCCTGCTTCCTTTCTGACACTGCTCACTGACTTTATTGATACATTTTTTCAAACTGCAAAAGCAAAATTAAGCTCTGTGGGTCTGAGTGATTGCTTACTCTAAATTAGTAGAGTTTGAGTTAATGAGGTTTAAGAGGGTCATTTTTCTCCTTATAGTCAAGTGGGTCCATGCTCTCTGCCCATGAGGCCCCTGGAATAAGAGATTGTTCTATTCCTCAGTCCTTTATCCCATCTGCTCAGTTTTCTCACTCAAAGGTCTACTATTTCTTACTACACAAGCCAAACTAAAGTCCTCCAAATTCCTCATTAAGAAGGCTGGCAGGCTATATCCTCTAATACCTCTGTTCTATAAAATTTCTGTTTATTTACCAAGCAGTATAACCATTTAATAATCTCCAACTCTATATACCTGGTACTTAGGTATTACAGATTTTTAAAATAGGGCTCCTATGCTAAATATGCTTATAATCTAGGTGGGTGGAAAAGAGATATTTGCATGACAACACAGGCACTATACACTTATTTATTCCACAAATAATTATTGGGCATTGAAAATGTGCCAGGTATTGCACTAGACATTAGAAGCCCTAAGCCAGCAAGAAAAGTAGACACGCCAACAGACGACTATAGTTAGAAGCAGGGGATCATGTAAGATTCCCTCAGTACAACAAGTAGATGGATAACACAAGAGTTAGCCTGGAACCTGTAGCCTCCTGGGCCCCCTATACATCACAGCCTCAGCATGGCCCTGTTCTGAGTTTCCTGTCCTGGGATGTTGGGCTCACGCCTGTTGTGGCCTTACCTGATACAAACTCCACCTCCAGATGTGAACTGAGTATCTGTACTTCCACTGTAAAGAATCTGAACAATACTACAGGACAGACCCACTCCCTGGAGTTCTGGCCACCTGGCAGGGATTTGGGGAGGCCACCCCTGTTTGCATTCTGAGGTCTGAGTCCACCATGCACACAAGCCATGCCCAAATGCAGACTGCTGATGGAGACATGGATTGTAATTGCCAGAAGCAAATTACTTATGGTGAAAATAAAGGTTTTACTCTGGAGGAAAGGGCTGTTGGAAACCTGAGAGGAGGAAAAGGAAAGCCAATCCCTGAGGGAGGCAGGATGTGTACTCTTAGTGGCTGGGAGGACAGGTCCATCCATCCATTATCGCCCTCTCATAGTCTGGCCCCTCAGATCTGGGTCAGAACAAGTGGGTGGAAAGAAGGAAGAGAGGTGCAAAGTGACAAACCTCAGGTGACAAAAAGGGAGAAGGCCACAGGACAGATTTCTCTAGGGGGGACGCTACAAACAACTATGCCAATACTTTATGCAAATACAGCTCATATTAATGCAAATACCAACAAAGACTCTACTACTTGACAGAGGCAAAAGGGCAAGTTCTGAGAGAAGGAGCCTGCTGACCTCCACTCTCATTCTGACTTTGACCTCCCTACCATTCTCTCCCACAGTCAGTCAAAGGGCTGGGACACAAGGCTTCAACTGGTGGGTCTTTAGTAAGCTCAGCCTCAACTACAAACAGACATGACTTCCTTCAGCAGGACTAGAGTTCCTTTTGCAGGTAGCCAGGCCCCTGTATTTAGACACCAAACCTAGATCTGCCAGGACCCAGGCTATAAACCTTGTTCTCTTCTCTGCTTTCCTTTCAACTTACCCCTCACCTAAGGACCCTGAGAAATGACTAATGCTAATGTGACACATATGTCCTGCTAATACAGTTAAATGTCATACATATTTGAACAGGTATCTTTATACCTTAACCTAAAAGATAAGTGTCTCATAAAAAATGCCAAGCAAATATTTATTTACGATGAGGGGAGGAAGAGGCATCCCTTGGGCTTCCAAAGTCAAGTGCACAAGCAACCCCTCCCCTCACCTCACCAATGACAATGAGGACCCCACCCCATGTTGACTCCTCCCTTCCTAGGAATCCTCAATTCCGCTTGTTATTTTTATTTCTCAAGTGGTTCTACACCTGAAGCAACTCCCTTAAATGAAACACAAAGGCTGAATTTTTAGGAAACAACTTCCCTGGAGGTCTGACCAGGGCTGGCTTCTGGAATTCATTTTCCAGCTAAGCACTTTAGAACTGTGTTCCTAGTGGTTATTAGCACGAGTGACAACAGCCTTTTCCTCCCTGAGCCACGCAGATTAAGGAAACCTAAGACGACATTTCTAAAAGTGTTTCCATTTCAACCCACAGAGAATCAATACAAGACAAGAGCATTGCCTTAAACGCTAATGTTATCCAAACTCAAATTCATTTTTGATGGATTGGTGGCTGGGTTTTCTTAAGGCGAGGCCAGGATAAATTTATACATTTCCTGAGATTGGTTCTTTTTCTTGCCCTACCTCCATCTCCAGCACATGGAGAGAGAGCATAGCAAATGACACACTCACACCCTTCATCCCTTCAGGACACAATCTGGATGGGGGAATTGAGAACCTATTTCTTTCCAGCAGAGAGGTCCTGAGGCTTGCAATGGCTGTCTGCTAGCCCTGACTCTATGACTCAGGGGTCTGCAGTCTGATGGGAGACGCAAGGCACAAACTGTAGAGACCCCTGGGCATAGGGTACAGGTGCAGACACCAGGACTATCTGCAGTCACTGTTAGACCCCAACTCCTCCTCACCAGTGAGGTCCCTTGATTCCTACTGCCACCACTGCTGTGCATTCAAATCCAGCCCTGACCCCGTGCTCAGGTCCATTCATTGCCTAAAGGAGGGGTTGTCAAAGTTCAGGTCCACATCTGCAGGTTCAGCATCAGATGTCTGCCAGGCTCTCCTTCAGCTCCTTGAACGCCAGTCCTCACCTTTTTATTCTCCTAGACTCTGCTCCTACATCAAAAGTCTCCTTCCGTGATGTGTGTGTTGGGTTGGCCTCTTCTGTCTCTTACACCAAGGCACACCTCCTCTATAACAATGGCACCTCAAGCTGCAAGTGGCTCTCTATGTATCTCCCATGTGAACTACCTGGGAGATACTACCACATCTCACTCAGCAGCAGATCTGAGACGGTGCCTGACACACCATAGATTGTTTTTTAAGGAAGAAATGAAGGAAGGAACAATGGAATAAAGCCTAGTCAAGACCAGGTACTCAATTAATAAACAAAGCTTCTGCTTTCATCCCTGCGATTATATTTTAAAACATCCGTTTTTTTCAATGGAATAGTAGTTCCTGCCAAATGAGAGGTGGGTTTTTCCATCAGGACTTAGCTGTGGGACTTGCTTTGCCCAAAGGAACATTATGACAAATGTGATGCAAGGCCTTGGAAATGGAGCTTGCTCAATGGAGCTTGCCTCTTTTGCTGCTAGGAATCTAGCAGCCATGTAAACAAGCCTGGGCTTCCTATAGAAGGATAAGAAACCCCACGGAGAGGGAAGTCTGGCCATCTTCATTGGCCTAGCCACCATTCCAGCTGAGGCCCTTTCCTGATCATGCATGCTAAAACTTTGTTCTATCAAGCTTGTCCAACCTGCAGCTCACGGGCCGCATGCAGCCCAACACAAATTCGAAAACTTTCTTAAAACAATACGAAAATTATGCACACACCTTTTAGTTAGCTCATCCACTATTGGTTAGTGTATTTTATGTGGGGTACAAGAAAATTCTTCCACTGTGCCCCAGGGAAGCCAAAAGGCCGGATGTCCCTACTTTACGTGGTTCTCTAACCCCACCCCCACCACCAATTATTTGCTCCCTAAGTACTGTTTCCTTCATAGATCTTTTCACAATTTGTAACTGTTTCATGCATTTGTTTATTAGTTTTAGCCTGTTCCCCTCCAAGCTCCAGGAAAGTGTCATCTGTCTATGTACCGGATTGTCCCAGGACCCAGCAGACTTACTGGTATGTTCATTAATTACTTGGTGAAGGAAGTGAAAGCAAAAGGGAAGAAAGCCATCCCATTCCCTCAGAGGATGAGGTGCTTTTCCGCTCTTGGCCATCCACTTCCAGGTGCCACAGGTGGGTCCGTCTCTATCAGCTACCCCTGTGCCTTGAGGCACAAGTTTCATTTATATTCGTGACTGTCACTTGTCCTAGTACCCCATTGCTGACCCAGCCCCTATTACTGAAATGTGGCCTGTGATTGCTGCACCAATGGGGCGTTCACTGTACTTTCCTCACAGTCCTGAATCTCCTTTTGCAGCTTCCCATGGGGTCGGTCGGTCCCTCCAGGCCTCGGTTCTCGTTCCCTTGATGGGCAGCTTTGGCTCCTGTTCATACTAGGTCGTTCCCATCCCGAAGGTCCCAGCCTGGGCCTGGCTAAGTCTTCAAATGTGTTACTAACAGAAAAGTGACCCAGCACAAATCACAAACAGATACACAAAATGATACACAGACAAAAACCAATTCTACACCTAGGAGGGTCACGGTACTATTGCCATTTTTGATACATTGGAGTCAGTTCAGGCTGACCAAAAAGGCAGCTTGGAAAATCAACACCCAAGCAGAGTTCTAATGGAGGACAGAAAATTTAGCCCCACCCCACTCCCCAACTTTCATGAGAAATTAGTGGGCTGGGGGAGGTATGTGAGTGGTGTGAGATGGAAAGAAAACATCAAACTATCAATCAACAAACATGACAGAGAATCTATTGTTGGCCAGCCCCAAGATCTCCATCTGAAAAATTACAAATAAAGGCAAATACTAGCATAACAAGTACATCAAAGTCACCTACAGAATAATCACTAAATAATCTAAGCCACCGTGATGCTGTCCTGAATCACGGTGGGTGAAGGGTGAGGATACGGAAAGGCAAATGGGGCGGGGCTAGAGCCAGTGGGCGGGATCTACTCTGAGAAGGAAGCCTAGGTAGTGAGTGACGGCAAGGAGCTATATTGGGCCCTAACACAAGGACAGGAAGCAGTGAGGTGTGGTTGCAGACCCAGCCCTGTCCCTAAAGCCTAAGTGCTAACCTTGGCTCAACCACTTCTCTCACTCTCTGGGGAAAAAGAAAGCTGGGGTCTAGTCCAGAAGAGAGCTACCTCACCCTAAGAACTTGATAAAATAGCCCTGCTTTAGCATAACTGGGAAGGGCTTACCTGGCAAGATTTCATCCATTAAGAGTTATATCCAGCTGCTCTCTTCCCCCTGACTCTCTAGGTTTGGACTCCATGCTGTTCCAGTCCTGGAAGTTGTCCTATTCTACCAGAGTGGCTTCTGTCCAAAAGTAGTGTGGCCCTGCCCTCATGTCCTGGGCTGGGTCTGATTCTGTCCATTGTTTCTCCAATACAAGACTTGCTGCCTCCAATTCTGTCCCACTGGATGTTTCCTGAACTATGAAGTCCTCATAAAGTTCAGTGCTATCTGCTTTATTATCCTTACAGTCTCCCAGCCAGAGCAAACTTGAGGGCTAGCACAGTTGTTGCCATCATGTTGTACAGGAAGCTGCCATCCACTCTCTCCTGGCAATGCAGTGACAGTCCATCCAGACTCCTGGCATGGCCACTGGGTGAGCAGAAAATGACCTGAGCCAATTATAGTCCAGATATGAAGGTCAACTTCTTGAGAGTTTGGCAGAAGTCTACATAGGCCATCTTCCTGGTTGGGGAGAAATGGGAAGAGAGAAGACTAAATTACAAAAGCATGTCAGCATTAGTTTCAATCCCAGATTCCTCACACATGGCTGGGAAGTTAGCTGAGGATTAGGGGTCCCAATCCAGGGCATGGCTGGACCGCAGGAGATCTCCAGAACAAGAAATTGTCCTCTGGAGGCAAGACCCCACTAATGCAACCTTTTATAGAAGCTGTGAGAATGCACATTCAGTCACATCCTGGAGTTTTAGGATACAGTGACCAAGTTTGGGCCCGTGGAATTCCAAGGGGAAACTGAGTCACTGCAATCCTCCAGGAGATACTGGTTATCTATGTTCTATTGGGGACCTATTCTCAGCCTGGCCTTTGGCAGGGTGGAGGGATCTATGGCTAGATGGGTCAGAAATATCCAGTCCTCTTTCTCAGATAGTTTACCATCTGAAAGAAATAATTGAAGGAGGTGCCACAGCATTGATATTTAGTAAAAAAAAAAAAAAAGAGTTGCATGCTTTTGGGTGACATTTTATTATATTTTTTTCTTCCTTTAGGAAATTTCTCACTGCTCACCACATAAAATTAAAGATTAATTTTAAGTTCTCAGAAAGAAAGGGTGGCATCTCTTTGGTTTCATTGTTCCACAACATTTAACCATGTAAATAGCAAAATCGCTGTGTCTTACTGAATTTGAGTGAGACTATGTGAATGATCATGAAAGACAGAGAACGGGAACATTGACCAGTGATTGAAACGTAACATTTGTTGTTGGAATATCATCTCCTTTCCAGTTTCAGGTTTGGGATAAACCAGCTTTAGTCCAGAAGAATCCAAATTGAGGCCTGTGAATTAGTTCTGCTTAGCAGATATGCTCAACTATCCATTTATGATTCATTTGCTCATTGATTCAATACATTTATCAAGCACCTACTAGGTACAGTCAGAGAATTATGCCTGCCCACAAAGCTGATGGGAGAATTGAGTGGGAGCTAGAAAATTCAAACCAGAGATGAACATTGCTAGAAAGAGTGAAGTCAGGTAGTTAGTAGGGAAAGAAGTAGTGAGGGCATTCTCTTGGCACCATCATAGAATCAAATAGTTGAGTTTTCTTACATTTAACGCAAACCCTCTACTTTCTCTAAGCTCCAGCAGTCCACCCACTTTCTCTTTCTGCAATATTTATTCTGTACTATTCATCCAACTTTAATCACATCACCTGCATCTGGACAATTCTAAGAGTAAAAATCTAGTGTAGATCTCAGCATCTCCTTGGAGCTAATCGCAGCTTCATCTAACCCTGCTTCATTCAACATCAGTGTGCAGCTATTTCGATAACACTTGGTCTGGCTCCTAATTATGATTTATTTTTAATATGCTCTATTGTTTCCCATGGAGAATTCTAGGTCCCTAACAATTTCCTCAGGGGAGCAGTTCTTCTCCTTCTCTTGGTCTCCCTGTATAGGACAAAGTACACAGTTGGAACTTAAAAAAAATTTCATATGTATAAATCAAAGAGTAAATGAATAGATTATCTAATTGTTCTCCTAGATAAGGGAAGACTTTTTGCACTTGATAATGGAGTGCAATGTAAAAGTTAATTTATACTAAAATGTGAGTGGTTGACAATTATAAACTGTTATTTCTGCAGTTTTCATTCAGTCAGGTATCTTTAGTCTTACCCCAAAGAAATGTATTACAGTTAGTCATTAAGCTAGACATATGTAATCCAAACTTACACTGCTGTCACTGACAAGCACTGGCCCCTCTTAACAACATCATCACTGCCCCCAGTTGATTTGACAGTGCTATCACAAGCAGAAGACTGTATTTGATGAGACTCAAGGCTAAGTGCATGTAAGTATCACCAGCCAATGCTAGCAAGCTCTGACTTGCCCCAAGCTAATGGTACATGAGAAAGCACCCTACAACCCCACCACTGCCTAGACACACACACACACACACACACACACACACACACACACACATATACAACCATCCCTGGAAGTCTTACAGTTCCCCACAAAACTGTTTCTCTCAGGAGAGTGGGTTTTTAAGATAAACTCCTTTAAAGGTTGCATGCCCGCCAGCCACTGATGCAAGGAACATAATTAAGATGGAAAAACAACCAAATCCTAAGAGGAGCAGAGGCAGAACAAGACTGGGCCGCCTCAGTGAAAGAGACCTCTCTCCCCTGTGGCTCTGTGCTCAAGAGCTCTTCACAAGCAAAGAAATAAGTGAGAGTGGGAAGGAACACATGAATTAAACAAAACGTACATTTATGGAGCTCTGTTGGGCAACCCCTTCCATTGCCCCCTGCTGACCTGACCCCAGTCCAGGGCCGGATCACCATGCTCCACTATGTGTGCTAATAGTAGGGGCAGTGAGGAAAGGAGGGAGTTAGGCATGGAAGCTTTTCTCCATCCTGCTCATAATGGGGATGAAGGAACTCCAGCAGAAGGGCAAGAATGCTAGGCTCAGGGTTAGGAGGTCTCAGCTCTGGTTCTTACTCTGTTACAAGCCAGCTGGGTGATACTGTGCACGTCACTTGCCTTGTATGG
>PVJL010002144.1:0-213378 GCA_004026885.1 Lyroderma lyra | reverse complement strand
CTCCCTCTCTCTCTCCCTCTCTCTCTCCCTCTCTCTCTCCCTCTCTCTCTCCCTCTCCCTCCCTCTCCCTCCCTCTCTCCCTCCCTCTCTCTCTCCCTCTCTATCTCCCTATCTCTCCCTCCCTCTCCCCCTCTCTCCCTCACTCCTCAGCACTGGATGAAGATGGCAATTCCATAGCAACTTTAAATCTACCCAATTTAACAGGCTCCAGCCACCATATGCCAAAATACCAGTTAGCTTCCTGGTGGCACCCAGCAATTCATAGTGGTTACAATGGTTAAGATAATAGCTTGTGCCTCTGTTGCAGTTTGCTTTATAAACTTTCCTGGCTTATGGCTTTTTGACTTTGCAATAATGAGCCCCTTGGTACTGAAATGGAGGACAAAGGATGGAGAAGGGATTCAGACTAAATGTGAAAAGGAGAAGAAAATAAAGTACCCATTTTCAAATTATATGGCAGGAAAACACAGGAATAGGAACCAGTTGTTAGAAATACTGTTTTTATAGAACTTGCGGCAACCAGAAATTTACATTATATATGAAAGACAACTACATTCGTTGATTGGAAATGAAGTAAAAATTGCAGCATGTATTTCTGTTTTTCTTGTTTTGTCTTTTTAATTACAAATTTTTACAAACTTTCCTGTGATTTGTTCATTTTCTACTGTAACTATTGAAAGACTCTCCTCCAAACTCAATATGAATTGGCTGAATTATACAAATAGAACAGAAAAACTCTTTTACTCACCCTTTCTTATTTCAGTTTTTTTCCACATGGCCCTGAAAGAGCTATCCAAGATCCTCTTATTATCAATCATAACCCACTTTGTCATTTAGAGGGTAGCAAGTGCCCCACCACACTTTCAGATCTTATCTCAGTTTTTTCCATGGTGTCTTTCTCACTTAACTTCTACTTTTATCCTCTCCTATTCTTTCATTCCACAAATGTTGATGCACTAGGAATATAGCAGTGACTACACACTTGTGCGTGCGCACACACACATTCGTGTATATGTATGTGTGTGTGTGTGTGTGTGTGTGTGTCCCAGCCCTTATTTGAAAAAAAGATACAATAAAGAAACTACATATTTACCATATATTATTGTTTTATGGTGGTAGGTTGGGGGAAAAGTAAAATAGGGATGGGTCATATTGATGTTCTGTATTTGCTGTTTTGATAGAGTAGTCAAGGATAGCCTCCCTGAGAAAGTGCTCCCATCAGAGCATACAAGAACTTGCTGAGATGAAAAGACAAATATTAGATTTGGGCAAGATTGAGGCAGTCAGAATTTGTAGGGCAGAGTATTGGAGAGTAGTAATTTGTGCACAGAAACATGAATAAAAGTCCCTTTAACTGTGCATGTAGATAATGAAACTCCACAAAAAAGCAACTATTGAGAGAAAATACCTACTGAGAACCATATGATGAACCATTTCTAGAGCTTAAACAGATTGAGAGATTTAAACTCCTTCCACCTAGAGCAGAGCAATGTCATTAAGCCCTCAGGAAATTCTGTAAAGAACCTAAGAGGGTCATTTCTTGGTAGTATGGCTAAATTAGTCCTAGGATAAAGGTAACTTTAGACCAACCCTAACAAGCTTAAAAACGCAAGCCTTGCAAGTAACTTAATTGCCTAACAAGACTACTTCGACACTCTTTAAAGGAAGAAAATATATTAAGCACTCAATATTGTAATACTCATAATATATTCAATAAAAAATTGCTGGACAAGTAAAGAAACAGCAAATTGTTACCACAAAATAGAAACAAAACCAAAAATGATGATGATGAAATTAAAAAAGAATGATTTTAAATGAACTATTATAAATGTTATCAATAGTGTCTAAAGAAAAACGTAATCATAATAAAGAACTAATAAATAAACTTCTAGAGATGAAAAAATACAATATCTGAAATAAAATTTACTTAATAGAATTAATAGATTGATACTGTAGAAGAAAAGATGAACATGAAGACACAGCAATAGAAATGATCTAAATTGAAGCATAAAGAGAAAAAAATGGAAAAAATTGAAGAGATCCAGTGATCTGTGGGACAATATCAATCATCTAACATCTGTGAGATTGTTTTCCCAAAAGGAGTGGAAAAAAAGGCATATAGAATTTTTTTGAGTAAATAATGGCAAAAAAGTTACAAATTTAATTTTAATTTCTGATGGTTTACTAATAGTATGTAGAAATATAGTTTATTTCTGTAAATTGACCACCATCTTAACTTTATAAACCCAATTATTAGTCCTAAAAGCTTTTTAAAATAAATTCTAAGTGATTTTCTATATAAATGATCATATTGTCTGCAAATAAAGATCATTTAATTCTTTACTTTTCAATCCATTTGCCTTTTGTTCTATTTTGGTTTTTTGCTTGCATTATTGTGTTGGCTAGGGCCACCAATACAATGTTGTATAAAAGTGGTGATAGTAAAAATTTTTGCCTTTTTTTGATTGTAAGGGAAAAAAATTCAGTCTCACACCTTAAGTATGATGCTAGTTATAGACTTTTCACAGATGCCCTTTAACAGGTTGATTAAGTTTTCTTCCTAAGTTATTAAGAATTCTCTTGAAAAGAGTGCTGAATGTTACCAAATGCTTTTTAATATATATAGAGATAATCTTATTTTTTTTCTTATTTCATCTGTTAATATGAGCCAGGGTTGACGGACTGCAAAAGAGCAAAAGGGAAATTTGTGGGTCGATAGAAAATTTCTAGATTTTAATTAGGTTACTGGTCAGTATTTGTCAAAATTTATTTAACTATAAACTTAGAAAGTATGTATTTTTTACTATGTATATTATATGTCTACAAAGTTTATTTAAAATTACATCTTCTATGCATTCCTTTCCCCTTATGTTGTTATATCTTCCTCCACCCTGTTGCCTAGAATTCATCCATAATGATTGAAGCGCTCATTGTCATTTTATACCATTAATATGAGAGTAATATCTGTGCGAGGAGCCTGAGTGCCTGAAGTCCCTGAGGAGTTAAGCTGCCATACCTAGCCCTGCACTGCCCACTGGATTTTTATTGAAGAAAATTAAACTTCAAACTTTTAAGCCATGGTTATAATTTGACAACATTAATTTTAGATGACATAGGTTGGTATAATGTGATACCATAAAAATTTGATGCAGAGGCCATACTAAAGACATTCAGTAAAGTTCATAGGGAGTTACAAGTTGGATTTTAATAAAGTCTTTGTTGGCATGAGAGGGAAGCATTTAAACTGAACCTTAGGAGTGACTGTAACTTCAACATATAAATGTGGTAATAGAATGTTTCAGGCAAAAGACTATCATAAAAGAAGGTATGTAGATAATGAGAAGTCAAAGCATTCAGGTGACACAAGAAACATGAGAGAATAATAGGATAGAGGGCTAATAATTATATATGCTGGAGTGCTCTGAATGCCAGCATGGAGAGTGTGAATTACTTAAGCTATAAGAAGTCAAGAAAGTATTCTGAGCGTCAATAATAGAATGAAAACCATACTTTTAACAATTAAATTGTGACAACCCAGATATAATAAAAATATAAATTCAAAACAAATGAAATGTGTGCAGAATTCAGTAAAGTAGCAGGACACAAAATTAATATTCAGAAATCAGTTGCATTTTTATACACCAGTAATGAACTACCAGAAGGAGAAATTAAGAAAATAATACCATTTACAATTGCATCAGAAAGGTAAAATGCTTAGTAATAAATTTAACCAAGAAAGTAAAAGACCTGTTCTCAGAAAATTATAAGACATTGAAGAGAGATATTAAAGAAGATACAAATATTATTGATGGAAACATATGCAATGCTCATGGATAGGGAGAATTAATATAGTTTAAAATGTCCCAAAACATGTATTTAATAAAATGTCCCAAAACATATTCAATGCAATCTCTATGAAAATACCAATGGCATTTTTTAACAAAAGTAGACCAAATAATCCTAAAATTTATATGTAACCCTAAAAGACCCCCAGCAGCCACAGCAATCCTGAGAAAGAAGATCAAAGCTGGAGATATCATGCTACCTGATAGCAAACTATACTGTAAGTTCATACTAATGGTGGTTTTTGGATTCTGAAAACATTTCCCAGTATGTTTTATGGTCTTTTAGTTTTTTTTTTGTTTTGTTTTGTTTTGTTTTTTATCAAACCCAAACACCATTTTATTGTGCTTCCAACCATCCTGGCACATAGAAGTTAAGTGATTTGCTCCAGGTCACACAACTAGAATTTAAAACCTGCTATTTACATCTCTGGTATAACATCAAAGCCCAGTCTTAACTGCGAATCTGGAATATCTACTCCCCCTCTCTCCCATATAGCATAGCTTCAGCATTCCCCAGAACATTAATATATTGGCTATTGGACCTCTTATTGCATAGATACACCATGATTTACTTTCCTGTTTACCTGCCATTAGACAAATGTGTGTGTACTGCTATTATAAACAACCTTCTGATTAACATTAAGGGTTTGGGAATTCCCTGGTGGTGTAGTGGCTCAAGGCTTCAGCACTGGCGCTATCAACGCCGCGGTCTGGGTTCGACTCCCAGCCAGAGAACCACCCACACACCAAAAAAAAACAAAACAAAAACATTAAGGGTTAACATTTATATCAAGACCTGCCCCTACTCTAGACAATTACCGTATTGTCGAGTTATTTAAAAACAAATAGGGAAACACACACAACTGAGAAGCAGCAGTTGCCAAGTGCTCTTCTGATTTCAATTTCTTAGCTTTCATATAGATTGAACAATTCTAGTAATATAGGCTGGAGAACAAAGGTAGTATTGAAATACAACACAGACAGGCTAAAATAGCATTTGAAAGCAGAGCGCATGCTGCTCAACATTACCAGGCAGAATGAACAGGAAAAAAGTAAAAGTACGCTGTCACAGCAAAACCAGCTCATTACAAAGGTTCAGTTTAATGGGAAACTATAGGTCACATCCAATCTCACCAATTCTGTGACCATATCTGCAATCAAAATGTTCAAAAATAGAAAATTCCATACATATATAATACAAATATTTTTTCTATCCTTTATTTATTTAATTTAAAACATGCTCATTCACATTGGACTGACTGACAGTACATGAAGATTCTTTTCACACCAGTACAGGGCATCTATGTTATCCCAATTATGCCAAAACATGTACAAAATAGTGTTACAAGACTTCCTTGCCCGAGATTACAAGACTAAGTGTGTGTGCCTATATATTTTACATCCCTTTATTCCCATTCCTTTCTTTGGACTGAAATTTATTCATGTATCTGCCCTTCTTTATTCCCTTCTTGTGAAAGGCATCACAACTAGTTACCCAGCCCACACTTTCTCCTTCACCATACCCCACGTCTAGCCATCAAGTGCTAATAAGAGGACATCTTCCTAAATCTCTCTGGAACTGATCTCTTCTCTATTAGAGGTCCCTTTTGCAAGTCCACTTCTTCCTAAATCTGACATATGAGATTTTAATTGCTGTGCCACCGTTTTCTCTTCTTCCGTCAGTGGTGACAGCTCCAGATCTGTTTGCTTTTGTAGTTCTTGTATCATGGTCGTAGTCTTATTGAAAGTAGCACATACACGGCTCTTAATCTCTTTCTGCTCGACAGCAATTGGTTTAAAGCGTGCATGCAAAGTTTGATATCGAGACTTTATTGCTGATAATTCCTTTAAGAGTGTAACTGGATTTTTCTCGCCTGCTGAATCAGGATGATTAGTCTTGATTTCATATTCCACCCTGTGTTGAATGTAATCCAGATCAGAGTCAGCTTTCTGGAACATCAATTCCAGCTTATCGACCTCCTCCTCCATGTTGAATAGTTCTGGTCTTTTAGTTTTTGAAAACCTCAATCACATATGGTGATCTTGAGAGTTTTACTCCGAATGTTTCTAATTTATATTGATTCAGTTCATTCAAGAGGGTCTCCTAGATGACAAAATAATGACCACAAAGGTAGAAGATTGACATTTTTTTTGTTGGTTACACATACCTGATTGGAGTACCTCCAGTCTTTGGGAGTCGAAGTAAGTTCAGAACTTGGCTAAATTATCTTCCTTTACCTCAATATCCGTTTCCTCTGACTTGTGGCAATATACTCTGCGTTGTTTCTTTCTTGGTCTACTCATTCTTCAGTTTGTCTAAAACTAAAATACAGTCTGAGTTCAGGATACCTTAGCAACATTGATAATGAGATCAGACTCATCTTTTCTGGTTTAAAGTGTACATGACAAGGAAATGATTTACGTCCACACTAGTACTGTGCTAACTGAATTCAGAATAGTTTTTTCACCCTATCTGCCCCACTTACTTTGGATTTAACCTGAGGGACAGTTATTGTTAAGACCGAAAGAGTGCTGAGACCTTTGCAGTTCTTGCCTAAACCATGCAACTCCCCCATATCAACTGTCACCAACCCATCTGCTCCAGTTAAACTCCATTGAATTAAGTTAGTTAATCCACCAGACTAATTCACTGGCAGTATTTTATTTATGCTGCATAAACTTCACAATCTCCACTTTGTCTATGGCTATCCCAGAGACTCTGCCTGCCGCTCCTCCCCCCACAAGTGGTTTCTATTCTTGGTAGAGATCTTAGAATGGCTATTTGGGGTGAGATCCTATTTTAGGGCCCATATTAACCTCATGTAAAATTTATCTTTATAGAAACTTTATTGATTGTCAGTGAAAATGTATTGAGCCCTACTGTGCCCATGGGACTGTGCTAGTCACTGTAGTGGTTATCAAATGTGACTCCCCTCTCCTTCACTATGCTCCAACCACATTTGACTTTCTTTCAGTTCCTCATTTCTGGAAGGTCTTGCCTAAGATATACACACATGCTGTTCACTCTGCCTAACCACCTGCCCTTGTCTATCCTCACAAATAGACACATGCTGTTCCTAGCTGACTACATCTTACCCTTGAGTCCTCAGACTAAATGTACCATCCTTCAGAGAGGCCTTTTCTCACCATGCAACATAAGCTCTCTCTCCTAGCACCCTCTGTCTTCATAGCACATCATAATTTGTAATAAAATATTCATTTGACTGTTTTCTTATATACTTTCTCTCACAAGACTGTAAGTTGCACAAGGACAAAGACCATGTCTGTCTTGTCAACCACTGCGTGCCCAGTGTTTTGACCCACTGAGATGTAATTGCCTGTTCACATTTTAATCTGATGGACAACATGTTTAATTAAATAAGAGCATGTGAATAGATTTATAGACAGTATTATATTGATAGGCAATAGATGGATCCAATAAAGAATATATACAACTGTCCTTCTCTATAAGTTTTTCCTTTGCTGATTAGTCTAAGCAGAAATTTCCTGGCAATAATTTCATACACTGTTGTGAAGTTGGGTCAAATAATAAAGGTCATAAAACTTCCTCTTACTAAATTCACTAGAGCAAGAGAAATGGAAGTGATTGTTCTTTGTTGGAAATAAAAAATGCAATGAGTTACCCATTATTTTTATACCATTTTATATTAATTATCTCTCTGGATACTTAATCTATTATTCCTTATTGTTAACTATACTTACCAGAAGTGAATAAACTTTCAGCATTCTGTGCATGAGCTAAGAAGAAAAAAATAAATTAGACATAATTTCAAATTGTTCTGATATTCTGTCCTGATTTGGTTTGCATTCATTCAGTCTACTAGTAAGATAATAAGCATGAATGTCTCAGTGAAAGTAGAACATGTTCTTTCAAATTCCATGTTACTGGGAATTGTTGATACCAATTTTAATGTAACATGGGAAAATAATAGCCACTAAGGGAACTATCTGGTGTTTCATAGAATTAGGGTCTCTATGTCTTCCTTGTTGATGCTCTGAGGTCATATCCTAGTAACTTCTAATTAGTAGTATCTTCTTCTCCGATACTTTTTAATTAATCTAATATATAATGGTTAATCACTCTGCTGCCTGTATGAGATGGGAATTGGGACAATTAGCCAGGCACCTGGGGTGGTAAGCAAGAGAGAGTTCATGGGTGATCCTTCAGGGTTTCATAGCACTGTGGACATTGGGAACATGATGAGGACAGAGCACACAGGATGTCACATGACCCAGTCACTGAAACAGTGTGAAGAAGAGGCTGGAGTGGGACAGAGATATCTGTTTGTGTCCCCCGTCAAAAAAGCTTCAAAACTGGCCTTCCAACTAAGCAGCCTTTTGTTCCTCACCCCTCTCCTAACCCCAGATTTTTCTAGCCCCATTTAATACAATGTTATTTATTTAGAGAATACAGTGCTCTACTAAGTGCTGGACATTATACTTCCCACTACAAAGCTGGAAAACAAACAATGACTATTACCCTTGGGGAGCTCATTGCCTTGGTGTAGAGGTGAGAGTGAGAGTTGCTGAGGGGACCTGGACTTATTCTGTAATGTATTAAGTGTCATAACAAAAGGACATACAATGTGCTATGAGAGTATAGAGAAGAAGAGAGTACATTCCCTATAGACTTCTTTGAATACTGTGAAACTACAGTGGCCTCAATTGCATCTAGCACTTTTCAATTTATTTTTCTACCATGTTGGAGGTTCCCACATGCACCCTCAGGTTTTATAAGTTACTATGAGGACTCTTCAGGGCTACTATTTATTACATTGAAAGAATACAAGGAAAAATCAGCAAGTGGAATAGGTAGATAGGTTGAAATCCATGGGAAACCAAGGGTCCTCTCCTCTGGTGTCACATAGAATGTGTTTAATTCCTCCAACAAATGTTTGTGACAACTTGTGTGAGATGTCTACCAGGGGAGCTCATTAGAAACTCGAGGGTTTTACTGGGGAATAGTCACAGAGGCACCCACTACCTAGCAAGTAGGAAAACTTCTGATTCCCAAAATGAAAATAGGTATTCACCACAAGCCACATTGCTTGTACAAGTGGTTTGGGCCCAGTGAGGGACTCTCATCAGTCCAGCCCTGGTGAGAATCCTCCCAAAATCCAAGCTCGCAAATGCCAGCCAGTAGCCAACCTTCCAAGCAGGTCTTTTTATGGGTAGCCATTAACATTAACTCATTTCTGTATACCTACCCATTTATTTGTTTATATGTGTGTTTACAAATCTAGAAAGGGGTGGTTTTTATATTTGTATTCTGGTTTCAATCCATGTTAAAAAATACTAGGTTTTCCTTTTTAAGTGATATAACTTTAATCTTACACACACACACATACACATATATATTTCCCCCCCAGTGGTGTGCTGGACCCAGTTGGTACCTCCTTACAAGAGCCTACTGTTAAATCACCAGAAATTTTGTGAGCTCCACATTAGTAGCTTGAAATCCCCTTCGGTGGGAATATTTATACCATGGAAATTGTCAAATGCTACAAACCAGGCCTTCCCCCACTTCTCTGAAGAGCTAGTTATTAAACATTTACCAGGACATCAATATCTATTTTTATCTTCCAAGGGAAAGCGTGAGAGAGTAAAAAATTTTCACAGCTACTCACTTTAATTGATTCATTTATTTAACAAATGCAAAATGTAGAAAAAGATAGACAAGTTTACTGCCTTTTGGGAGCTTGCTATTCTCGTGAGGGAGACAAATAATATATACCAACTTAGCCGGTCAAATTATTCTCACATTAATGTACATTTTTCCTCACCCCCATAGAAGACTCAAAAGAAAGAGAAGTATTTTTCCTTTTACTCTAAGAATTTTAATCTATGTCTAGACACCCTAGTTTTTAATAAATGTGGTGATAAGACATTTTTTGAAGACAGTCTCCCTCCCTGCAAAAAATAAATGATTGGACTTTTGGCGAGGGATAAGGGACATAGAGAGAGGCTGGTGCTGACAGTGGGAGCACAACTGACTTTCCCACAGGAAAAGATGCTGGTTTTTGTGATTTGGGGGAGAGCCATGTACTTAGGTTGGTGGGGGTTAGCAGGGAGACCATCAATCATGGCACATACTAAGGGTGGTTCATCCCTCTCCTGCCATCCCATGAACTATTTTGTACAAACAAAAGGCTTTCAGGAGTGGTAGAGGCTCTGAAGGAATGGCACACAGAAGCCAAGGGGGTCAAACTAGGAGGGGCAGCCCTCAGAGCAAACTAAAGGTTCTTGTGCTTCCAGGCAGCAAGGAGTAAATAGCATCATTTACAGAACTCTTATAATGCTGCAGACACTGTTTTAATCATTTTACATACTTTAACACTTTTAGTCTACACAATAGCCCTGAGAGGAGGGTACCATTTCATGAAAGAGAGAGCCATAGCGAGTCTAAGCGACACTGCCACATAGCTAGGAAGTGCCAGTTTTGCCCTGAGTTTGGCCCCAGCAGTCACTGAAAGCACTGAAAGAACCACTACAATTTTTGGTTACAGATACTAGATTTTCTTTCTTTTTAATTATTTCATTTGACTTATTTATTTTTCAAGCTTTATTGTAGCATAATGGACATACAAGTTCTGGGCAGTTTAGTTCAATAACTTGTCACCATGCTCTTACATTGGCAGCACTGTACAAACAGCTCAGCAAGGTTTCATAACCTTCATGTATCTGTGTCGCACAGCTGTATTCATGACATTGGGTGGCAGTGTCTTGCTGAGCGGCGTTCATTATTGTTGCGTGTTTTTGAGTGTCATTGAGAGAATGTCAGAGCTTGAATTACAGCAATGAACAAACATTAAATTTCTTGTTAAACTTGGCAAGAGTGGAAGTGAAATCAGGGACATTTAGTCCAAGTTTATGGGGATAATGCCATGAAGAAAATGGAGGTGTACAAATGGATTAAATGTTTCTCTGAGGGAAGAGATGGTGTCACTGATGAAGAGAGGTCAGGGCAGCCAGTAACAAGTAGACAAAAACATTGCAAAAAGTTGTCTAATTGTAAGTCAGAATCATCAAATGACTGTGAGAAGCATAGGAGACCCAGTAAACATTGATAGAGAAATAGTTAGGAAAATCTTAATTGAAAATCTTGGTATGAGAAAGATGTGTGCAAAATGGTCCTGAAGGAGCTCACCAGTAACCAAAAGCAAAGGAGAGTCAAAGTTTGCCAAGACCTTTTGGAGAGGCAAGATGATGTTTTGGGCCATGTTATCACTGGTGAGGAAACATGAGTGTACCAATACGACCCTGAAACAAAGCATCAAAGTGCGTAATGAAAATCAACCAATTCTCCACAACCAAAAACGTTCTGTCAGTCCAAATGAAGAGTCAAAATGATATTGCTAACCTTTTTTTGTTTTCAGAGGGACTGTTCATTATGAATTTGTACCAATTGGACAAACAGTCAACCTAGGTTACTATTTGGAAGTGCTGAAAAGGCTTCAGGAAAAAGGCAAAAAGGAACTGAACGTTTTGCCAACAACTCATGACTCTTACATCATGGCAATGCACCAGCTCACAGGACACTGTCTGTAAGGGAGTTTTTAGCCAGTACACAAATAACTGTATTGGAACACCCTCCCTACTCACCTGATCTGGCCCCCAATGACTTTTTCTTCATCTGAAGATAAAGGAAATATCGAAAGGAAGACATTTTGATGACATTCAGGACATCAAGGATAATACGATGACAGCCCTGGTGACCATTCCAGAAAAAGAGTTACAAAATTGATTTGAAGGGTGAAGTAGATGCTGACATCAGTGCACAGCTTCCCAAGGGGAGTACTTCAAAGGTGACTTAGTGATATTCAGCAATGAGGTATGTAGCACTTTTTCTAGGATGAGTTCAAGAACTTAATTGTCAGACCTCATACAACATTGTGTAAGGTATATAATGTGATGAATATCTTTCTTTCTATGTATCTATCTGTGTACACCACATACACACACACACACACACACACATATACATACATACATACATACATACATATTCTCCAGAAAAATATCTAGCCATAAATGCCTCTTTTTTTTCATATTACATGGCTGGAAAACTTTAACATCTGTCACCTTACACAGTTATAATTCTTTTTCTTACAATAAGAACTTTTAAGGTATACTCTCTTAGCAATTTCTAAATATACAATACAGTATTGCTAACTATAGTTTCCATGCTATACACTACATCCTCATGACTTACTTGTCTTATAACTAGAAGTTTGTAATTTTTTATCACCTTCACCCATTTTCCCATACCTCACCTGGCTGCCTCTGACAACCACCAATCTGTACTGTTTCCAAGCGTTTGTTTTCTTAGATTATACATATAAGTGAGATCATATCATATTTGTCTTTTTCTGTTTTACTTATTTCACATAGCATAATGCCATCAAAGTTCATCCATGTTGCAAATGGCAGAATTTTCTTAAGACTGAGTAACATTCTACTGTGTGAATATGTGTATGTATGTATGTGTGTGTGTACATGTACGTGTGTGTATGTAGGCTGTCCAGAAAAATTTCAGCCATAAATGCCTCTATTTTTTATATTACATGGCTGGATACCTTCCAGACAGCCCGTGAAAGTCACCAAGAGGGTAGACCTTAAAATTTCTCATATACAGAGGCTGCCAAAAAAATGTATATACATTTTGATACTCCATATATACTGATAATGAAAGATGAATGCAAATCACATTTGACTTCTGCAATTACAAGAGGTGCTCAAAAGGGTTAGCATCAGCATCCAGACACTTCTGATAATGGCAAACTACTGCTTGAGCAATGTTGACCAAAGTGTCCACTTGTATTGCTGTGCATGCCATTTCAATTTCTTCCTAAACTACTGCCAGTGTTGCTGTTTTTGTACAGAACACCACATCCTTCAAGGTAGAAGTCAAGGGGTGTTAAGTCAGGAGAATGTGGAACAAACTCAAGCAATGTTCTCAGATTTCAAACGCCACTTTAGAACGGCCTTGCGCTCCTTGAATGACAACTGTGCTTCCTCCATTTTCTTTGACTGTCCTGCCTGTTGCATGGTGATGCTAGCACTCATTTGATTAAGGCTATCTTTTCGGTGAAAGTCTTACTACACATTGCTACTGTAATTCAATTCAACTTTGAAAAATGTTCCATAGATAACATCTCTTAAAATGTGTCTACATTCTTTTGGCACTACCTAAGTGCCCATCCACAGACGAGATATATACACATCTTTATCCACTCATCTGTGGATGGGCACTTAGGTTGTTTCCATGTATTGGCTGTTGCAAATGCTGTAATAAACATAAGAATGAAGATATCTCTTTGAGATAGTGGTTTCATTTCCTTAAGATATCTACCCAGAAATAGAAATACTGAGTTGCGCAGTAATTCAATTTTTACTTTTTTGAGGAACTTCCATACTGTTTTTCATAGTGGCTGAACCAATGTACATTCCCATCAAGTGTACAAGGGTTCTCTTTACTCCACATCCTCACCAATACTTGTTATTTCTTACCTTTTTGATAATAGCCATTATAACATTTGTGCGATGATATCTTATTTGTAGTTCTAATTTGCATTTCCCTGATGCTTAGTGATGTTGAGCACCTTTTCATGTACCTGCTGGCCAGCTGTGTATATTCTTTGGAAAGATGTCTCTTTAGGTCCTTTGACCATTTTTAATTGGATTATTTGGGGTTTGTTTGCTTTTGAATTGTATTGATCCCTTATCATATATGTGGTTTTCAAATATTACCTCCAATTCCATAGGTTGCCTTTTTATTTTTTTTATCATTTCTTGTTCTGTATGGAAACTTTTTAGTCTGACATAATCTCACTTGTTTATTTTTGCTTTTGTTCCTTGTGCTTAGAGTGTCATAGCCATAAAATTGTTGCCAAGATCAATGTCAGAAGGGTTTTTCCTGTATTTTCTTCTAGGAGTTTTACAGCTTCAGTTCTTGCATTGAAGTTTTAATCCATTTGAGTAAATTTTTGTGCGTGGTGTGAGATAGGGTTCAGCTTCATTCTTTTGCATGTGAATACCTAGTTTTTCTAGCAGATATTAGGCTTTCTTTAAAATAAATGGCCATTCATTATTGTGGTCACTATATTGCAAGTGTGATAAAAAATATATTTTGAATTATTGTGAAATTGATATCTCTCTGAGGGGTATTTCTGAGTCCTGCCCTTGGGAATCTCATTGAACCCCTAGGTTTCAGTTTTGCCTTGCTTACTACTTCCCTATGAGTCTGCTGCATGCCCTAAACAGAAAAAGTGCTTTTGAGTCAATATGCTCAAGCAGAATGTCATTTTGAAGAAATTTCAGCTTTAGTTAAAATAACTTGTTTGTTTCACTGCAAAGTTTTCTGCCCGTGCTTTGTTCCCTTTCATACAGTTTTTTCAGAGACTCTCACTTCTGCCTGGGATTCTGGAAAGACCATGAATTCAGAAACATGCTTTAAGAATGTGTCCTTCAAAAAAACTGCCCCTTGAAAACTGAGTCCTCTAAAAACTCTTCACATTTCTTGGTTGAATTAGTTCAATGCAAATAAACTGTTCGACTGAGTATAGCAATGAGAGTATGAATAGAGAATGTTTACCTGAAAAATGGCAAAAAGTATTTTGGAGAAGTGTGACTTTACTATCATACCTGTTCTTTACCTCCCTTGTTGCTTTCTTCTCATCCTTTGGCCAAATAAATTTGTACATGGAGCCTTGTTCTTTCAGGTTGCCTTTGCCAGAATATTTCCCTGGAATCATTTTCCCTCCCATTCCACAATCCTACTAACACAAATCTCATTATCAGTGAGCAAATATTCCCCTCTTAAACTGAAGTTCTGCTATTTTAGTTCCCCCTTGCCGAAGCCAGCATGACTTGAACATTCCTCCTTACCCTAATATCAATCCCCATCAGATAACCATTAAATGAATAGAGGCTGCAGGTTATAAGGAATGCTAACAATGCAGATAAAGTCCTGATAACTGGCAGTTGTGCATTCATTCAGCCAGCTCACAGCCCAGGAGGGTGGCAGTCAAAGCGGGCAGAGGGTGCTGGGGAGGCTTGGCATAGTGCCTGTAACTTACAGTACTTTCCCCTAGGCCAAGCAGCCTGGTATTTCATATCCAAAGTCATCACAGGAATGAGATAAATTCCATTGTCCTACCTGGCCACGGCTCACCATGGCGAATTAGCTCTGTAACTGTTGGAAAAGGAAACAGGCACATATGTTCACCCAGAGGAATGAATGAAAAAGATTGACTATGAGGGAGCCACTGACCCAACTAGGCATTGAGAAAAGGGTCAATTGACCTCTTAAGCCATCCCATTTATACCCAGAATTCCATAGCCCACTAAGTCTGGTAATGCATGAGGCAGGGTACCTTTTGCCTAAATATTTCAAAGCAATTACAACCTGTTTATTGCCTGTTTCTAGGTTGGCAAGAGGATACACAAGCAGAGCCTTGGGGAATTTGAGTTTTAATCTGACCCTTCTGCTTTCCTTGTGATCCCTCTCCACAGTTGTTTTGTTTGTGTGTGTGTGTGTGTGTGTGTGTGTGTGTTTGTTTTGAAATTTACCTTCACTGTCAGCAAGAAGCCACTATTTTGAATATCTGAGCCTAGAGGCTAACCTTTGCTCAGTTTGAGTGTTTTCTCCTTCAGTGATTTTTGGAAGAACACTTAGTGTATTCATGAGTCTGACCAGTAGATGGAAACATTTTTGACTGTGTGATATCTCTAGCTTCCTACTCCTAGAAAAGAAGAATCTTTGATTTCCTGGAAAACCTGAGAAGCTGAATTGCCAGACCCATTGTCTGACATGGTATCTTATTTGTGTATGGAACAGTTTTCTAAGTAAAAATAGGTGTGGCTATTGTGAGATAATTAGAAAAAAATTAACAAGTTTACTTTCAATAACCTCAACTACACAGTTCTCTTAATTCCCTCACACTCTTTTTTTTTTTTGATCATCCTATTTTATTTTATTTTTTAATCATTATTTTTATTTTTCAGTTACAGTGGACATTCAGTATTATTTTATATTAATTTCCAGTGAACAGCATCATGGTTACACATTTCTATGATTTATGCCTCACACTCTTTTAATTAAGCGATGTAAAATGAAGATCATAATTTATATCAATTTATACTTTAGAACCCATACTCTGTCTTTAAACAAAGTCCAGTGAGAAAGGGAGCTTAACATCAGTACTCTGCCCAGCTAACTGAAAAACAGGGTTCTAAGGCAAGCTGTCTTTCCACTGAGACCTTATGATAATATCTCCTTTACCTATGTATCTTAAGGTTGGCAGATTTTAATTTAGAAACCATAGCATGTTTTTTGACAGAAATGTCAAGATTATAAGTTATTACTAATGATTGGCAGTGACTCAAATATGAAGTAATTATGTGTCTTGACATAGTTGATAATTGGACTGATATTGAAGCTGAAATATAATCTCTCTCTTACTCTTTACCTCCTGAATCTGAAACTTAAGGCATGTTCAAATAAAGCCTTGAATGACTTTTCTGGCACTGAAAGAAATAAAGGCTACAGCCCATACTTTGAATCATACCAGAGGGACGACTGGCAGCCCTTGATGATGATATTAGATGTCTTACGCTAGGACATTCTCTAGCAAAAGCTCCAGTGTTCTTTGATAGATAAAGGTATTCCAGGGACATCTTAGGGATTCTACATAAGGAACAACTTAGAAACTTTGTTGATATACCCACCTAAATATGTTCTTTTCAGACTTGAGAGATATACATACATGTATATACATATATAATATTTATATACTTCTTATGTAAATTTATATATATATATATATATATATATATATATATATATATATATATATATATTCATACACAAACAACCCCAGAATGAAAGACCACACAACTACACAACTATACAAGAGAGTGTGTATAAGGCAAATATGGATGTATTCATTTAATCCTGTGATACTAGAGCTGCCCCCCAGGTAACTAACTGCCCTGACCTTGAAATAGAAAGTTATATGACAAATAAGAAAAAGTATTATTTCTGTCCTGCCACTAATTTTCTTGCCCACTTTCCACTAATCTCAGTGATTTATTCAGAGACATACTTTTTGAAGGAGTTGTTTAATTCTCTTTCCTCACTTCCCATACCTTCCTTAACCTATAGAAATCTAGCTTTTTTCTTCCACACTCCGACATTTCTTTCATAAAGGTGACCAGTGACCTAGTCCTCTTGGTATCTAACAGAAACTTTTCAGTGATTTGCTTGACCTCCTAGCAACATTGAACTGCATTGAACATTATTTTTTCCTTGTCAAAACCATCTTCTGCACTGGTTTCTGTAGTACACACTCTCCTAATCCTCTTCTGTGCCATATCCCATATCTCAGAATTAGATCTTTGGTCTTCTACTCTTCTCACTTTACATTCTTACCCCAGGCAATTCCATCCACGTCTGTAGGTCCACTTACCACCTACATTCTGATTTCACATCTAAACCTATACCCCAAACCCAGATATCTCCCATATGTAGACCTGTAAGTAATTCATTAGTGGGTTTGATAATCAGTTAATTGACTATAGAGACTGGCATTTCACACATGAAATATGGAATAGAATAGAGAATGTAGGAATGCTTCAAACATATAGAATAATTATTATTTCATGAATTTATTTTTCATTTTATGGGAGTGTAGGATTGTGATATTAAACATATTTCTTTTTCTGGGTCATAGTCAAACGTTGGAAAAACACTGGTCCACTGGATGTTCCCACATAGATATTTCAAAGGTAATCCTTGAAGCACATTTTTAAAAATGAATTCGTTTTTAATCCCAAACCCATTTCTATTGCAGAAAGTCCTATTTCCTAGTTTCTTGGTTCATTACCTAAGTCAGAAACGTACAGGTTGCCTTAAAGTCAACTTCTTCACACTCCACAAATCATCAATAAATACTGCAAATTTGGCCTCCTAATGTGTTTACAGTTTAACACTTCTCTCCATCTCCATGACCACCAGGCCACCAGGGTATTTTTCATGGACTATTACAGTTGTTTCTAACTGGATGAATGCATTAGTAATAAACAATGAATATATCAGACACTAAGAAGTAAATATACAAAATTATTAACTTTTATAAGCAAAATACTCTAAAAAGTAAAATCAAATTAATTTAAAAGATTGAGCTAAATGCACAGATGGTACATCTTTAGCCGACTGCTGAGGGATTTGTACAACACATTGAATATTTTAAGACTGGTATCAACTAACACTGGCTCCTGGATTTTATAGTCAGAAAAATACAGAATAAATTAATGACCATTTGGACTCTGGAGTGGACCTAAAATATTTTTTCTCAAGTTTGTATGAGGATAAGAACCCCCCGTTACCCAAATCCTGATCATCTGTAGCAGCCATGAGAGCTGCTACCTAAAAGATTGTCAGGAATTAGGGAAAATGCTAATGATGCTAGTCTCTATTGTTTTAGCAGCACCCGAAATTTATGTTTATCTCTCCTCAAGTTCTACTTTCCCAGGCTAAGACTTAAATAAAGAAATGCAAACACTTATCAGAGCACATACAATATATGCCATCCTACTATCAAACTGACCTTATTGACCTAAACTACAAAGTAAACAAGATGATGTCTAATAAATACATAGGCTTCCCAAGGATTTCTTCATTGAAGGCTACAGGTTTCTTAATTTCTGTTAATAATAGTTTCTATACATTTATGGAATAGAGAAAATCAGCAGCTTTTTCCCGAGGTTATTCAAGATGACTGACTCGTAAAAATACCCAGCTTCTTTGCCATACTACTGATTCTTTCTGAGACCCTTCTAGTGTAGGAGGAGATAGGAGCCTTGGCTGGTATCAGTATTGGAGACACTACTCTTCTCTTTCGGGGTATGGCACTCCTTCTAGTGCCTTTCCGTTTGCAGGACAGACAGAAAGGCTTTGTTAAGAGGAAGTGGAGCCAGAGCTACAAAAGCATGAAGCCTGTGGAGGCAGGCGTCATGGGCTCCGGACGTCTGCAGAAAACATTGAAAATGAGCCAATGTGTGAAGAATTGGAGGCGTTCTAAAGCTCTCTCAAGACATCAAAAGCCAAGTATCAAAAGAAGAGGAATAAAGAAATAAAAGCTGCCATTTGTATAGCCTTCTCAGTATTACTACCAATTTCATTAAACCTGAAAATATTTTATTGGATTAATGTTATTCATCACTATAAAAATAAATAAGACACGTGTCAAAGGAAAAAAAAATAAAACCTCCTGAAGAAGGAATCCTTTGCTAATGACTATTTTAGCATTATATCAAGCCATGTGACAATGTCATTTGCCTGACTATTAAGTCCAGGGAGCCTCCAGACAATTAAGCTCATCTCTGATTATGAATGTTTCTGCATCACACCTGAAGGCCAGATAGGATAGAGCAACTACCCAGAGTAGCAGAAGTACATTTCTCCCTAAGACTTCTGCACTGTTAAGATGAATCCAAAAGTGGAGATTAAAAAGTAGTCCTGATCAGGATTTAAAAGGTTAATATATCTACAAAGATTTCAGAAAGGTGTTTTTAGATGACAGAACTTTCAAAACTCATGGTGTCTGTGGCATACTGTCAACTCATTCAAAACCTCCTAAAGTGTCTGTCACTTTTCTCCTTATTCATAACATTTTAAAATTCACATTTCCATGAAAGGTCTTTTTAAAAGATTTATGTTGAATGATATGAAGCTGCACAGCTCAATATGGTAGTTATTGGCCATGTGCAGCTATTTAAATTTAAGTTCACTGAAGTTAATAAAGTTAAAAATTATATTCTTCAGTCGCATTAGCACATTTAAAGTGCCCTATGGCCTCATGTGGCTACTAGCTACCATGTTACATAGCACAGACATAAAATATTGTCAACGCTGCAGAAAGCTTCATTGAACCGCACTGAACTAAAGAACTTGTCCTAATGTATTTCCCCCAGTCACTAGCTCTAGGCTTTTAATAGAAGGTAATGTACAGAGAATTTTGAGTTAAGGGTTTACTTCTTGCAGTATTTATTTTAATGCTGTCAGTATCTAAGAGGAGGCTCTGAGACACAGAAGTTTCCCAAACCAATTTAGACATCAAACTTTTCTTTGTGGAGGAACGCCCAGGGCAGTGTCCTTTGGAGCAAACTTTGGGAAATGTGGATGTGTAGAGTAGGTAGTTTGATATCACGGACTACACCTTACTCATCTCTCCACCTGCTGTGTCCAGAAAAATGCTTCACACATAGTAGGTATGCAGTGTTGGCTTAACTGAGCCAAGTGCTAAGGCCAGATGAAAATGAAAGTGGCCAACAGATAGAGGGTGAGAACCATGTAGTTTTTAACCTCCACTGGGGCTAACAAATAAGGTAAAAAACCCCACCAATCTTCTATGCCCCAGTAAACAACTTTTTATTTTCTACATTAGATCCATCTCTCTGATGTATACCATTAAATGATTGTTTTTTTATTTTTGAGAAAGCAAGAAATATTTTTAAAAGTATATTTTCCTAAATTATTTAACTTGCCAAAATAAGTTTGGTTGGAATTTGCTTAAAACTCCAGTCTCTAACTGCTCTGAAAAGAAAGACATCTACAGACTCCAAAAGTCCCCTATCTTAATACTATTGCAGTTTGGACAAGTTCTAATGAAAATTTGATGCTTTAAAAACAACTTAAATTTTCCTTTTAGTGACATATCTTACCAAAAGCTGGTCGGAGCCTGGGAGGCGAGAGAACATCTTTTCCAAAGAAAACCACAAATCCTTCTTTTCATAAAAACTCTTCAATATATTACAGTTTATTTTTCTTTTAACCTTTTTTACACTCTTAGTGCCTTCGTTGTCCTAACTCTAAAACAAAATAGATATTCTGAGACCCTAATGCGCTGGTTCCCAAGTGGTGGTACACGTACTCCCCGGGGGCATGTGCTGGACTATTCATGGGTATGCAAAAAATAATCAGTAATGGCAAAAACAAAACAAAACAAAAAACAAGTGAAAGAATGCAAAACGTTAGTTAGGGGACAATAAATGTTAAGTTTGAATTACCTTCAATGGAGACATTTCAAAATTAGATCATGTTAGGTACGATGATTGGTGAGGACGTGGCTATGAACCCTTCTCCCAAACCGCTCTTCTACCAATCATTATGCACAGTTTCAGAACAATCCATCTGCCATGTTTCTACAACTTCCCCAAGTATATAAATAAATCTGTAGCCAGACTGTTTGATCAGTTTAGTTATTGACAATAAAAGTAAGTGCATTGTCTTTAATCATGATTCCTTTCAAGTAGTTTTTTATTTAATGTTTAAATACTTGATCATCATTATCAATATTTAACTGTTACAAACATTGCAAAATTAAATCTGTGGTCTGTACTTTTAGTGAATTTTTCTTTCCTAACTTATTACCTCATTTCCACTTTTTATATTAAGATACACACTGAACAAAAGTGTCAGTATTTAAAGACAGCTGTTTGAAAAACAAAGGGTACAATTTATAGAAATGGGTTTAAAAGGGCCGCACAAGTGGAAGAAGGTTGGGAACACTGCCCTAATGGGAGGTTAGAAGAAAATCAGTGGTGAGAGGACATGGCCTTAGTTTCCACAGAGGACAGACACCAAGCAAACTGTCTATTGTCTTCCTGTCCCGAGTCTTTGCTTCTCCTTTCTTTGCCCAGACATCTTTCTCTTTTACATTCAATGACCCATCTTCTCCAGGAGACTTTTACTTTACCCCTCTTCTTAATGCCAATCGTGTTCACCTTTGAACCTCACAGTTGGCTTGGCCCTCGGTCTCCCTTCTTTTAGGTATGTACTGTTGTGCCATGTTCTGTCTCCCAGATGAATGGAATGGCTCTTTAGAGCACAGATCAAGATTTAGTGGTCTCTTTGTTTCTGGAACACTTAGCACAGTATCATGCAAGTACTAGTGGCTCAAAACAATGATGATAAATAGCATCTTCACACACTGCTTAGGTAAGTTACATCCAACGGTAAAATTTAATTTATTCAAGATTGTCTAATTTAGAATTTCTGGCAATACATATAATAGGTAAGAGATTAACAAATTAAAGAATAGAAGTCACATAATTTTTATAAATTTAACCTACATGAAAGAACAAATTACTTTAAGATCTTTAAAGATACATATTCACATAACAAACATTGTAATAATGCAAAAAGTAAATAAACTAGAATTTACCTAATTCTCTTTTTTTCATAGTATTTTTAATTGTGATGTACTTCATATAACATAAAATTTGCCATTTTAAAGTATACAGGTCAATGGATTTTAGTATAATCACTATGTTGTACAACCACCACTACTATCTAAATCCAGAACTTTTTCATCATCATTAAAAGAAACCCTAGACCCATTAGCAGTAAACCCCAATTTCCCTCTTTCCTCATTGCCTATAAACTGCTAATCTGTTTTCTATCTTTATCGATTTACCAGTTCAGGACATTTCATATAAATGGAATCATGGAATAGTATCCTTTGTGTCTGGCTTCTTTCAATTAACATGTTCTCAGGGTTCATCCATGTTGTATGGTAGTATGTATCAGCACATCATTGTTTTTAATGTTATTCCATTGTATGGATATGCTGCGTTTTGTTTATTCATCAGGTGGTTGACATTTGGGTTGTTTACAGTTTTGAGCGGTTATAAATAATGCTGCTATGAACATTTATGTCCAGTTTTTGGTGTGAACTTATGTTTTCCATTCTCTCAGGTACTTATAATACCTAGGAGTGGAATTACTGGGTTCATTCTCTTGTACTCTTCATGTAAATCCTTGAAATCATAGGCTTTTATATCATTCTTATATCATCACCAAAAAGATCCCTGAGAGATTTCTATTTGCTAGCATGATGCAAACCAAGTGATGGTTCTGAGAAAACATTAAAAAAAAAAAGTTTAATTCAGACTAGTTTCTCTGCAGTGACTCTTGACTCTGCCATAGGTTTGAGAGGGCCAGCCTCCCAACTTCCCAGCACAACAGGCCTCCTCAGATAAATATGTAATCTGGTTATACAAAGACAGGTTAGGACAATTCCCTAGGCAATTCCAACCAGATGGCTGCCCTCAAGTCTTTCCTAATAGAAATTCCGGGGCTGCAGCTGCTCTTGTCCCAACTTTCTTAGGCTCCTCTGCCACTTGAGTCACCAGAGCTATTTGACTGAGAAGCTGGAAAAATAAACACCAGATCATCACTGAGCACAGAGTTTTTATGGGAACATTGTTCGGTGGTATGTGTCAGGGCTGTGTGGAATAAGATTGTAGAGACACTTCTTAATTTGCCATTTAGTAAGGAGGGACCAAGAATGGCGAGGATATTGCTATAAGTGACCCAGTAGCAAGAGTTTCTCCTTGGAGAAAGCTGTGGGAATGAACTGTTCACATCCAAGAGCCTTTCACTTTTGAAAAAGGTTAATTGATGATTTGGGAAGAGGAAATGTAAAAGTGATCTGTAAAGTGCCCCTAGGATGAAAAAGGACAGCCTGTTTCCAAGTTCAAAATAACAACAATGATAACGACAACAAAAATCGGATGTGCTCCTATGAGCTTAAAAATGGTTTTGCAATGTTTTCCACCCTGCAGATATAAAGCAGTTTTAGTAAGTTGCAACAAGTAGTGTTTTTATTGGAATGGAGTGAGAAGGGGTGCGATGAGAAGAACGGAATGGAATAGTGTACAGTAGAGTAGAGTAGAGTAGAATGGAATGGAATGGAATAGAATGGAATAGAATAGAATAGAAAAAGAGCATTCCTCAGATAGCAAGGATAAGTATTGTTTCTTCAAACTTTGTCTTAGTTGTACGTGGTGTGTGTGTGTGTGCACATGCACATGTGTGCATACACAAACACAGAGCTGAGTCATGATACATATTGTAAAATGCATTTCTTATTCTAGATAACCCTCCAAAATGTTTGAAAGCCACACTATCATAGAAATCTTCAGCAATATTTTCTTGTTTCCTGTTAGGAATGGACATTTGGAAACATTTCTGAAAATTTTCTTGGCTAAAGTATTAATACCCTATGTCTGAGGCAGAGGCTCATTCCACTGCAGCCAAAAGTTGTGTAAGAGGTATTTGTGGTGTTTTTTATATGAAAGGCCAGGTGAGATATTCTGTAGCATCGTGGAAATAAAGATTTCTGGTATTGCTAAATATTTTTTAGAGAAAACAGAACTATCAATCTTCTCTACTACGCCCAGGAACATTCCAAATGGGCTTTAAGCATTTTTTGTTTTTTGGAGATATGACTAAGTGAAACAAGGAAATTGGCAAACAACATGAGAGCAGGTGTGACATCCAGTGTTTTGTCTAGAAAATTCCAATCTGTCCTTCACATAAACACGCACATTGCCACATAGAATGAGTGGCTCCAAGCACGTTTTTAATGTACGTGTTTCTTAAGCAATGAGGAAATATGTAACTCTCTCTAATGGCATCAAAGGACAGTAAAACCCATGCTATATTAATGAGCACTGCCACAACATTTCCTGTTTGTAATAAATGTCCATTTTGTGGAAACCTGAAGGAGGAAATTTCAGTTGACCTCTATTAACACACTTCCTTCCCAGCCTTCGTTATCATACCACTGCTGTAGGGCAGAAATTCATATAAATCATCACACCTTCATAAGGGTAAAGGAACATTTTTCCAACGAAGACCTTGGTTGTGTATGTTTTATAACCAGTATTTCTAGGCTTTAAGTCATATCTCAGACATTCCTTAACATTCTTGGAAACCTGTGTAGAAGTCCAGATATCTTTTTCCCAAAGTCCCACTTAATTTCTTCTCCATTTCCCTTTCTCATGCATAGAAACAATATTCAGTCTTGACTTCTCACTTATACTCCAGTTTCAGATTTCCAAATACCCATAAAGAATTTTCAACTTGGATGTCAGGTTAACTAACCAGTTACAACATTTGCCTCACCCAAACCTGAAATCAAGATCCCTCTTACCTCATACAGTGCTACCATCATTTTTCAGGCAAAAAATCCAGACATCATTTTGATACACTTCATATACCATTTCCAGTCTGTCAATAGTATACAAGGGCTGTCCGGTAAAAATCCAGCCATAAGTACCTCTACTTTTCATACTATATGGCTGTATACTTTCCAGACAGCCCTCATACGTTATTTATTCCTTTGGAATGTCATTGAAATTTACCTTTTCATCCATTTACACTGGACCTATCATATTCATAACTAGTCATCTTTTGCTGAATTATTACTATAGCCTCTTTATTCCTTGTTCAATCAATGGGAAAATTATAGGCAGGAGGATAATTTAAAATTTTATTATTGAAATTTTATTATGAAATGGCTGTGTGTCAGCCACTATCCGAGTCACAGAATAAACATCATAATGAGTAAGACCCAATCTCTGACATCAAGTTGCTCAGAATCTCTGGGCTGTTACTGCCAGACTGGTACCAGACATTCTTACACATCACTGTTATCATGTCGCCTCTCCTCCTCTAGAATTTAGGATTAAGTACAAATACTTTCATCTGACTTTTGTGGTTTCTACTATTTGGGAAGATTCCATCTGCTCTCCTTATTACCCATAATTCCCTGAAATGGCTCATTTCATGCCACAAGCTGCATTTCCACCTGTCTCCTACACGACATACACACTTCTTTACCTTTACTTCTGGTCACCCTTCCTCAGGATCTTACTTCCTCCCTCTCTCCACAAAGACTTTATCCATTCTTCAGAGTCTGTTTGTCAGTCCACTTTTTCCACAAAGCCTTCTGCAATTTCCCCAAACCAATTTTTCCCTTCTCAATGCCTATTGTGCCTATAGTTGGAGGACAATTCTACCTTAGGACACTGAGTGTGCTATTATTTGTATCATATGTTTAAGGGTACTCATAGAATATAAATTTTTAGATCTTTTTTTAAATACTTAGTATGGCCTCATACTACCCAGCACTGTCCCAAAACAATAGATTTAGCCTTCATTAAGCACACTTTTAGTTCACCATTCCATGACTTTATTTATGAAATGTTCAGTGATTGACCACCTGTGTCTGACCCAGGGTTAGACACTGGGGGTGCAGACATATGCAAACAAGTAGATCATGATATCAGAAATGAATGTACAGCAAAAGTCCAGAAGAAGAATAGGTTAACTCTGAGGAGGTAAGGGGGACCTTCCTGAAAAGAATGCTCTTTCCTGCCTGGAATATTCTTTCTTTCTTGTTTAACTAGCAAGCTTTACTCACCTCTTAAGAATCAGCTGAAAGTCTACCCTGAAGCTTTGTCAACAACAACAATTTAGTGTTCTTAAAATTATACATAAGGGAATAAAAGACCCAGAGGAGTTGATGATTTGCCTAAATGATACATACCTTTTCTTCATACATTCTTTGTATTTTTCTCTTTGATATTTGAATAATTCTGCTTATAAATTTCTTTTTTAGATTTTTCTTGGACATTGACTCCAGGTGTGTTAGAGTTATTTGCAGAAATATTTAGGTTCTGTGACCCTCTTTGTCTGTCTTTTTCTTTCTCTGTTGCTTTTCTATTTCTGTACTTAATGTCTTTAAGGCTCTGACTGGACATAAGGAAGTCTATAAAGGAGGTGTTGTGCTCTCTACCTAGAACAAGCCCCGAACTGTATGGCTAATCTAGTGAGTATGTTTTGAAAAGGTCTCAGTTTCCTTCCCTTGATCACAGGGAAGAGGTGTTTGATCTAACTCACCTAATCTCTCATTTCCACCCAGTTGTGAAAACATGTTTCTCAGGATTCCAGACCGCTGCAAAGTGGGAAGTAAATAATCAGAAAAGAGTGGTTAAATATAGACTAGGGTTTAGATTTATAAAACCTGAATGAGTTGGTCTGACAGTTCCTTCACGGAACTCCATCCAGGACTGCTCTTGTCACTGGTGTGTGCAACTTCTATTAACCAGTTTGGTCTCAGAGCTCTTTATTTTCTCAGCCTTCCTAAGAATGTAAATGCTGTAATTTGCATTTTTTCAAGTAAAATTTTGCTATGACCATTTCAATTAATTCAGTAATGGTTCACTAAATTCCTATGCCCCAGACATTGAAAGTCACCATTAGGGAAACCACAAAAAGGATTCAGCTTAAAAATGTCACTGGGAAGTTTCCATTGATAAAAATTATTATACATAACTTTACCTCTTTTTGTAGAACATTGTTATATAATACCTGTGTATGAGGAGGGTATGAGAAACAGAAATTCTCCTGTGCTACTGGTGGGAGTATAGAATGGCATTTCAGGGTACTTTATTATTATCTATTAAAATTTTAAATATTCCTACTTTTGATCTATGAACTCCACTGCCATAAATTTAGTCTACTACAAGATTCACACAAATAGGCCAAAGGTTATGTGTAAAGAATTTTTACTGCAGTATTGTCTTAAATAGCAGAATTAACCATATATCTATTAATGGGGATGATTAGGAAAAAATACAATAAAGCCATTCAATACAATATAATGCAACTATTCTAAAAATGAGACATCTATATATGTGTATATGAAACTATGTTTGATGTATTGTTATAAAATAATTTTTAGCACATTTTTAGATCATTTTTATCTTTTAAAATGCTCTGAAAAGACTTTCATTTCCAATCATAACATAAAATTAATAGGTCAAAGTGATACATCAGACCTATGTTCTCTGTCCTAGATAACTATAAAAATGAACAAAATATTTTAAAGCAATTATGTTCAGGAATTTGACACTAGACAATGGGAGCTGTGTGTGGCCTTTGAGAAGAGGGAAACACAAGAGGTGAACTCCACATTCACCGTGCCTTTCTGTCTCAGGGAACCTTGCCAACTCTGGGACAGGGAGGTGCAGACCAGACAGAGAGCTATAATTTCTCTGGGTGAGAAAGAGATAAAAATTCAGGGCTGCCTGGGAGATAGAATTTGAAGGACAGAATACTGAAGAGGAGAGAACTGTACAGAGTATATGTATGGGGAGTACCCTTGAATAATGAATTGTGACTATCTGTGAGATCCTGGAAAATCTGAGATAATAGCTACTGAAGTGTTAAGAGCTCGATGGAGACTCTGGAGTTCGCCCAATGCGGAGATATCTTGGAGTTCCAACCACCCAGCATGGAGTCACCTTACCAAATTCCCTCCCTGAGCATTCAGTTGAGACTTTGCAGAGGACACACCATGGGAAAGGGCTATAATGACTTTGCATAAAGGTAATCATAGACTAGCCAACAAAACCCAGCCTTGCTGAGATTGAACCAATCCTTCAATAAATCAGCTAATTTTCAAGATAAAATATTGTACTATTCAAAGAAAGAAAAAAATAACCTCAAGAAAAGAGCCACCTCAATATTTGAGATATGATAAAATAAATTGCTAGACCTGTAAAACAGCAGGAAAATATGACCCATAAACAGAAGGAAAAATAAAGTAAATGGAAAAGGTCCAGTAATAATGCAAATGTAGAATTGAGAAGAAAAATATTTTTTGAAAGAAAAGAAAAATATAAGTATAATGAGAGAATAGGTAGGAAATTTCAGCAGAGAAGAGAGAGGCATATACCAAGAGAAAGAAAAAATTTTAGTGCCAAAAAACATAATATCTGAAATAAAAATATATAGTAAATGTGCTTAATAGAAGATAGGGCACTTCAAAAGAAAGTATGGTTGTCCCTGAAAATTGCTTAATACAAACTATATAAAATACAACATACAGAAAAGAAAAAAAAGACTAAAAAATAGAGACACAGTGACTTGTGAGACAATATTGAGTAACCTAACATATGTGCATTTGGAGTCCAAGGAGAGGTGTGAGACTGAGGCAAAAGGGGAAAATACAGTTTGAAAATAATAACAAAGATGTTTTTTAATTTTAATATAAATATTAATGCACAGAATGAAAACCTTACAAAAATCAAAGCAAAATAAGTAAAAAAACAACAACAACACATAAATCACATCATAATTAAATTGATAAAAATCTAAGGTAAGAGAAAAATTTTAAAGCAACAGAAGGAAAACACAACACCTACAGGGAAACAATAGTAAGAACAAGTACTAACTCCTCATCACAAACAGCACAAACTAAAAAACAATGGAATGTCATCTTCTAAGTTCTGTGGGAAAAAAACCAAACCTTCAACCTAATATGTTATAATCTGCAAAAGTATTCTGCAGAAAATGAGGCAAAATAAAGACATCTTACAATAAAAATTAGCTGACAGTGACAACATATATAACTAACAGAACTATACTATAAAAGGTGTTAAAGGAAGTTCTTCATTCTAGAGAATAACTGACACTAAAAGGAACTTAGATATCAGCAAAGAAAGAAAGAATGACAAATACATAAATTTATAAAAAATATAAGACTTCCTTATTTACTATCTTGGTTTCTTTATAAGAAAATTAACTGTTATCTGGTGCCTAATAGAGCCCAACATAATGTATTAATAGATAAATGATTATTGTCCAAACAATATCAATTGTTTGAGCTTTTAATAACTTTAAGTCTTCTTTATGTAATTCAGCATGTCAAAGACTGAACTAAAATTTTCATAGTAACTGTTAGAAATAAAATTAACTATCACTTTCAAAGAGCAATAACATTAATTGTGCAATGAGTACAATTGAACAATAAAATTAATTGTTACTAATGTTCCCGATATCTCAACTTACATATGGTAAAAGCTGAGGTCAGGGAGGCTAAATGATTTGTCAAGATTCTTATTGGTAAAGAGTGGCAAATTTAGAATATGCTGCCACATCCGATTCCTAAACTTATGCTTTTTATAATGGCTTCTTTTTTTGTTTCTCACATGTCAACCATTAATAAAGAGCAAAATAAAATTAGAAGTCACATTTTTAAAAAGGCAAATAAAATTTATAGTATAGCAACTAGAGTGATTGGTTTAGTGAAGCAGATAGTCACTGGGAAGAAGCGTTTCTAGGTGGTAGGTACAGAATCTGACTGAGGTTAAGCCAACTAGACTTCTGCCTAAGGCACTGACATGGAGCATTCAGGTATCCAGGGAATAAATTAGACATAAGATGCTTGCTGAGTTACATTTTACCAAGTGGCTTTTTCATGTAAAAATGTGTACAAATTCAGCTGAAGCAAACAGTGCTTCAGATGGAAATGTAAAGAGTCCTCACTAGCGTGGACATGCCTCTATTGAATAATTTAGCAACATGCATATCTAGTTGCAGTCAGCCAAAAGGCAGCAATAGCTGGCAGCTGAAATTCTGAGATCAAAACATTGCACAGCACAGCGCCATTCACAGTATTGAGGAATGTCCTTCATTATCTAAATCTTTAATAAGCTTGCCAAGAAGTTGTCCAGTTTGGATAATTTCAAAAGAACAGAAGAGAGAATAAGAGCAGGAAAGTTTTGTCTATTTTTCAGACTTTTGACTGCTTTGGGCAGCAAAATGAAGCAACAAATAAATTGATTTCTGTATATATTTTTATTAATGAAAGTCAGAGACTCCCTTACCCCCTAAGTAAATTCTGAATAAATATTTTAAAATTTATTTTGAAATGGTACCAATTTATAAGTCTGGAAACACCCACGTGTCTAGGTCCAGGCTTGGCTGTGTTTGTATAGTCCTTTTTTTTTTTTCAATCCTTTTCATCATTTCAATGATGAAACAAAACAAAACAAACAAAAAAAAAGAAAAAGAAAAAAAGCAAGGAAACCTCTTAAAATTAGGATTATCTGAAAGAAAGCAAAAACCACAGTCTTGAACCACATTTAAAAAAAAAAACATACGAAAGAATGAAATTGGATCACTATGTTATCCATACCCAAAAATCAACTCAAAATGAATTAGATACTTGAATGTCAGACCATAAAGCTAGAAGAAAACATGGCGGTAAGCTTTCTGACATTGGTCTTTGTAATAATTTTTTATATTTGACACCAAAAGCGAAGGCAACAGAAGGAAAGATAAACAAGTAACCAAATTAAAACAACAAAACTGCCCAACACAGAGACAGTTTTGAATGGTATATATTGAATGCTAAGATGAATATGGAACGTAATTGTGTTTTAAGAATTTGGGCATCAGAGTGTGCAGTGGTCAAAAGGTGTAACCTGACCTGTACTTGAAAGATGAATAGAATTTGGAACTGAGAGTTGAAAACCAGACACAGGCAGAATGATGCTAAAGAACTATGGTATTCCACTGTATTTCTTCCTGTTAGCTGCTCTTCACTGTCCCAACCATTTGCATAACTCAGTGCCTGTCAACTTTATATACGAACACATACTGCATATACACCTGTCCTCATCTTGAAGGAAGATTTTAGAAAAAGTATATGGCTCAGGATAGCTACTTTTCCAACAAAATTGATTTGGTAATTTGCAACAGCTTCTCACAGATAATAGTCCTTACTGAAAAGCAGAATAATAAAAAAAAAAAAACATAAGACAAATTTTATATACCTTGGATACTTCCACAAGTATAATTTTCTTCAAACATCATCACAGTGGAAAAGTTACCAAAAAGTTCCTATTCAGCTTGGGACATAATAAAAATGCTGTGTACTTAGCACCTGCTTAAAATGGAAGATGCCAGTAGCTCTATTTTAAAAGAGGCTTCTGTGAACAAGGACTTGGCCTACCTTTAGTCCTTCAACACCATCTATAGCAGTGAGGGTAAAAACACCAGCATCATCCAATAGGTAATTGATGAGGAGGTTTTCTGTTGTTTCTTCAGCACTGAAGCAGATGTTCGCGTGGCTGTGTATTTCTCTCATTGGCTTCTCATGAAGAAGTCTTGTTTGGAAAGTTTAGCGCATGAGGGGCACTGTGTTGGCAAAGGGAAAAGAAGTTGGAAATTTATGAGATATTTCTATATTAGGATAGATTGTTTTCCAAAAAGATTGTTATAAAGATAAAACACTCTCGTACTTTCAAGATAATAAATCACATTTGAAGCCTTCTTATCTTAACTCAATTTGAAAATATAAGCATAGAAATCTTATTCTACATTTTGATGATACTGTAAAAGTTACCTCCACCTGCAAAGTTACTTTAAGAAAGACGAAAGAGAGAATAAACAGAAAGAATCCTTGATCCTCTTACCATAATTTAAAAAAAAATAAAATCACATGCTAAGGTATACACATCAACCATACCGTATCTACTGGTGAAAGGAACCATCAAAAAGTCTAGGAAATATTCTACCAATATTTTATAACACATAAACAAATTTTATGAAAATACATAGTTGCTCTTTTATAACTTCTCCTATAAGACCCTATCTTTGTAGGTATTCTGATTTTTATGATATCATAAATGAGATTATAAGTAAATGGACGCTTATGAGAAAGAGATAGATGAAAAACAATTTATCACAACCAGGATGACTTAAAAGGTAAAATGCAATTCTGGATTCAGAGTGAAAGTATAAAAATAATATTAATTTCGTTTCAAAGAGAAACCCCAAATCATCATGAGTTATATAGCTATGTAGAAAAACTGAATTTTTGAAAAAAAAAAACAGGGTGTGTTTTATAAATAGAACAAATAAAATTAAGATATTAGAGAAGGCCCACTGAACTCAAAGAATCATTCCCTCTAACCTGTATTGACTAATCTAATATAAAATAAAAATGATACTGAGAATACAGTAATTGTTATGGAACACTTTCCTAACTTTATGTTGAAGAAATTTTATGGCCTTAAAAATCAGAAAGAAGAAAAGCACAGAAATTATATAAATAAATTAAGAATTTGAGGGAAATGACTGCTTCTGTTTAAAATGTAAAAAGTCATAAGAGATTGTCATTGTCACCACCGACAGGGAGAAAAAGCCCAATAAGCAACAAAATTATAGCTTAAAGAATAAAAACCATCAGTGTCAAGGATGAAACAATTTAAATGAATTAAATTTCAGAAATTGACAAATGCCTCATAAGAGACAAGAAACACATCACTCTTTTAATCCTTAGTACAGCAACCACAGAAGAGGAATCTGACATACCCATCAGTAGGAAGAAATCAACCAAATTTTCTAGTAATTGTAATGGCCAAATGAAAGCTGACATGACAAATGAGAATCACAAGGAACCTTAAAAAGAGTGCTTTCTGCATCCATTTGCAAAGCTTTTCCTATTTTCCCTCACTGAGTACATGGAAATAATTCATTGAAGGCTGGGGAAAAATTCTTCTGAGGTACTCCAGATAGGAAATATTAACAATGGTCAGAAATTATTTGACATGATTCCCATTGAGAAATAAATAGTGTTGCAGCTCCCCATCCCTTCAATCTAGGAGGACTCTGTGACTTACTTGACTAATAGAATGAAGGAGAAGTAATACAGTGCCAGTTTCTGAGCCCAGGCTTTAAGACACTAGCATATTCTACTTCCTGTCTCTGGAAACCCTTGTTCTTAGAAGCTAGCCATCATACTATGAGGAAGCCCAAACAGCTCCATGAAAATATTCATGTAATCCTAGACAAAACCCTTGACTGAGCTTTCAGCTAACAATAATAACAAATTATTAGCAATGTGAATGAGTCATCTTGAAAGAGTGTCATCTAACTACAGGTGACCTACCCCAGCAGATACTGCATCGAACAAAAATATTGCTGAGATGAACTCTGCCTTAATTCCAGACCTACAACATCATTTTCCTATGTGGATACCAATTAACCAATAGTTTTTAATTAGATATTCCTTAAGTTATTGAGATACTTGCTTAATGACTGATATTCAGCATTTTTCTTTTATACTATTTGTATTAAAGACTACACAAACGACCTTCTTAACATGGCATTGGTTGCATCCCACGAAGTACTTTTTCAATATTTCATGATTTCTTTCATTTTTAAGGCCTTATTTGAGGCATACTTGACATACTACATACATTTAACAAGTACAATTTGATGTTTTGGCATATGTACAAACTGTGAAACCATCACAATCATGTACAAGGTTTTCATGGGCCATTGCTCCTGGGTAATTTTCTAGGAGTGAAATGGCCAGGTGATATGTCAGGCGCATGTTTATCTTTTTAAAGAACTGCCAAGTGTTTGCCAACATGGTGTACCATTTTATCATTCAACTAATATTGTTGGAAATTTGGACTTGCTATACGGTCTTGTTAAAATTTGGTATGATCAGTATTGAATTTTAGCAATTTTAATGGGTACATTATCTCATTGTAGATTTCATTTGCTGGTTAACATTCATTTATATGGATATGCCACTATGCATTTATCCATTTACCTGGTAAAGGACATTTGGTTTGTTTTTAGTTTGGAGCAATTATGTTAAATTAGCTATAATTGCTATAAACATTCACTTACAGTTTTTCATGAACATGAGATTTTATTTCTCTTTTATAAATGCCTAGAGGTATGATTAATGGGGCATATAGTAATTGTATGTTTAACTTTATAAGAAATTGCTAGCCTGTTTTTCAGGTGGCTGTAACATTTTTTATTCCCACCAGCAGCATATATGAGTTGCAGATGTTCCTCTACCCTTTTACTTTAAACCTATGTGTCTATTTAAAACTAGTTTCCTATGGGCAATGTATAGTTGTATCTTTCTTTTCTAAAATCCACGCTTACAATCTCTGCTTTTTAACTGGAGTTCTTAAACCATTTACATTTGATATGATTAATGATAAAGTTAAGTTTAATCTGTCAACTTGTTATTTGTTTCCTGTATTCTTTTTTTTCTGTTTTGTTTGTTCATTTATTCTGTTCTTTAGATTTCACATATAAGTGAGATCATATGGTATTTGTCTTTCATAGTATGACTTATTTCACTTAGCATAATATCCTCTATCCTCTAGGTCCATCTGTGTTGTTGCAAATGCTAAGGTTTCATTTTTTTCTGTGGCAGAATAACACTCCATTGTATAAATGTACCACAATTTCTTTATTCAATTGCCTATTAATGGGCATTTTGGTTATTTCTATAGCTTGGCTATTGTGAATAGCACTGCAGTAAATATAGGGGTGCATATGTTTTTTCAAATTACTTTTTTTCGTTTCTTTGGATAAATACCCACAAATGGAATTGCTGGGTTATAAGGTAGTTCTATTTTTAATTTTTTGAGGAACCTTCATTCTGTTTTCTATAGTGGCTGCACCAATTTGTAATCCCACCAACAGTGCACTAGGGTTCCCTTTTCTCCACATCCCTCACCAGCACTTGCTGTTTGTTAATGTATTGATGATTGCCATTCTTATAGGAATGAGGTGATATCTCATTGTAGTTTTTATTTTCATTTCTTTAATCGTTAGTGACATTGAGCATCTTTTTATGTCTATTGGCCATCTATATGTCCTCTTTGGGGAAATGTCTATTCAGGTATTCTTTTAGATTGATTGTATAGTTTTGTTTATTTTTTTCCCATTTTTGTCTTATTAGCTATAAGTCTTTGAGTTGGGTTTATTTTAGTCATTGCTTTAGGGCTTATAGTATTCATATTTAATCTGTCACAGTCTGCCTCTCAGTAGTAGTATACAATTTCCTATATAAGAACATTACCACAGTACACTCTGTGCTGCTCCTACTGCCTAAGGCCATCACCTCTTTCCTTTTACTCCTATGCCCCAGGTTGACTTTTGTGTCACTGGATTTCCTATAGTCCAGAGCTGTGTAGTGAAAAATGTTCAAAGGCTATTTCAATACAATTTGATTTTTAAATTATATTTGTTACAGTTTAATCTAGGATTCAAATTTTGATTATTTTTAATATTACTCTTTCTACTTTTCCTTCCTTATGCTACTTAGGAGTGTAACTAAGTTAGATAACACACCTGAAATAATTGATATCAAGTTCTTTTTCTCCTGTATATTTTTAGAAAATATGGGAAGTATTCTAGGAAGCAAATAGTTAAAAGGGTAATGAACTGATACCAGTTTACAAGTTAAGTTGATATAGTACACAAGCAATAAAAGAAGATTTTTTTTTCCAATCTCTAAATATAAGAAAACCTTTACTTTGTAATCTTGGAGGATTTATTTTTTTAAAAGTTTATAGAATACAAGTATTTTTATATGAATTATATGTATGTATTTATATAATTTTAATTATTTGTTGCATGGGTTAATTTTGCATGCCATATATATTTTTAAAAATTTAAATTATTTCTATAATTCAATAATAGACTTTTGTCTATAAACCTAAATGCTCAGTATAAAGTTTGAAAGACAAGTGACAAATTTTGGCAGAATTCTCAACTCCCAATCATTTTTAACAGCATTTAGACATATAATAACACACACATATACATAATAAGATGTCAGAATTTTTTTCCTTTGGAATTAAACATAAACTTAATGAACAAAATGATCCATTTTAATTTAATCTGAAATGAGACCCAGATTATAAATGCCATCATGTGCATAATTTCCAGTTATAATAAGGAAATAGGGTTGTTCTATTTTCAAATTAACCTCAAAGTATTTATTTTCCTACTGAAATGATCATAGTAATTATTAAGTAAAAATGTTAAGTTTTCTATTATTTCCGTAATTCCCCAGAAATGCTTATGTTTCAAGGGGAAATGTTGCGAGACAAAAATAAGATTTTTAGACAATCACATGATGAAATTTCCATGAAAATATTTTCATGAGTAATGAAGGAAGTATTATGAGCAAGTTCTTACGTATTTTTCTTGGGAGGTGGTTTAAAAAGTGTGAAAAAGCTAAGGACACTCCAGAATCTATTCCCCTTTTCCCAATTCAAATCTTACATGCTATGATATAAGCCTTTTTTTCTTTTACATTTTAGGTGCAACTCCACTATCAAAAGTCACCCTGACTCTTAAAAAATGAAACACATTATATTATAATAAACCTTTAAAAACAAAGTACAATATTTCTTGCAAAATTATTATTCTTTTAAAAAGTTGGTATTTTTAATGTAGACCTTCTTTAGGCACACAGGAGATTGTTAGAAAGGATCACAGAGTTTGACAAATGAGCCCTTAAATATGGTACCCAGATTTGTTTTAAAAGAAAACATAATTAATGAAACTAGACTATGACTGTGAAGTCTTACAAGTTATATACCTAACGTAGATAGAAAACAAATGAGAGGACATAAAGCACATTCTCACCAAAGGATTAAGATCAGTCATAAATATCATACCAAAGCAAAGAATAATGGAGTCACTTATTGTCTGCAGACATGCATCTCTGTGCAGTATGAAGCTTGATCCTAGGGCTGTATTAGTAAATTGAAGTTTGGATCTTGAACTGGGCTGCAGGGCAATAAATCTATAATTATTTATTTAACACGGCAAATCACTCACTCAACTACACAAAGACTTGATTGATAAGTACTGTTACTAAGACAAATGCCAAAAGTGTGTTTAGTTCAAGGTACACCAAGTCAAGACTGAGTCTCTCACCACAGGATTTGAAACACTGGGGGAGCCTTTGCTTAGTGAGCTCATCTCCAGTACCCTTCAGAAATGGATTAACTTTTCCCAGCCATAAGAATCCATTTCCACTTGGAGCCTGCTAGGAGACCAAAGAAAGTAAAAAAAATCAGTTCCTTGCTCTCAAATTGATTGAAATCTGTGTAGCAGACAGGAGCTATACAGTAAAATGTATTATCCTTCATGGTTGGAAGGAGTTCTACACAATTAAATATTGTAGTTAAGAGTCCATGTATGTTTAAAGAATTAGAAATAAAAATATAGTCATAACTCCACATGTCACGTTATAAAATACAGTAATAATATATATTTGTAATGATTCAAAAAGCACGTTAGCATTTTATAGTCTCAAAGTCACCACTGCAACCAATTGTCATAGTTACTAACCAGCTCAGCCACAGTGGAAACTGAGCCCTCACTAAAAAGGAGCAGGCTTTGTGGAGCTGTGCCCCAGGGGATGTCTCAGTCTGGGCCTTTCCAACAAGATTCCATTGTGGGACCCTAAGGCAGAGAGATACAGAAAACAGATCACCTAATAAGGAGTCATAACTGGGCACCAGCACACAGAGAGGCTGCTCTTTGCGGGTGGGTTGGAAGGCTTTAGCCAGGATTTGTTCAGTTTTTTGCTGATCCCTGAGAAATGGAGATTGGTAGCCTCAGAGGAGATTTCCTACATTATACTGCTATTTCCATGCCTTAACAGCACAGGATTTTCCTGTGGCTCCACTGCAAAAGGCAGACTTAGACACTTATGATATACAGTGTACATTAATGACGAATTGTACCATATAAGGTTTTTTATTACATGCGTATGCTTCTTAAACCAAATATTCCAAATATTTCTTCATGTCTCTGATTGTTTAATTGTATATATGGGAAGGTGCTAGGGAGTGATGGGTAACCCAGGCTGACAGAGCTGACTTGTCCCACTGCTAATGCTTCACACTTGAATATATATGGAAGCATGAACCTGTACTTGAAAAGTACACAAGGTGCAGAATTGCAATAATCAGCATCATTGATAAGGAAGATGTGCTGCATCTCTGCATATAACATAATTAGTGCAAATATGGAGGTGACATTCCTTACCATCACACCCAGGAGGTAAAAGTCTTATCTGCAATTCCAGAGAAAATACGTAGAAGAACATTTAGGGAAGTATTCTTCCAAATACTCTATAATTTAGTTAAGAAAATAAATGGCTTAAAATACTGGAAAATATTCTTTGGGATTAATTTTTTTGAAGACAGTATTTATACTGTTTCACAATGAATTAAAGGTGGCTAAACTACTTGTCACTTTATTATTGTATTTCTCAAATTATCAACAGCAGTCTCCATCATAGTACTAGCCTTTGGGGCCTCCATCATCCATAGGAAGTTTTTTCACAAAATATTATTTGAAAATCAAATGCAGTACAGGCAACGTTTTACCACCATGCAAAAATGAAAACTTGTTTCCTGGTGAAAATCATATTTATGTATTAATACAGTACTCTCCCTATCTACAGAGGAGAGAAATAGAGTTCAAATCAATAAGACACTTAGATCTCAGTAGAAAATGTCACAAAGAACATGAACAAATCACAGATGAGAACATGTAAAAGACCAAAAAACAGTTTTTTAAAAAAAAGTCCTCCCACGGTAATCATTTAAAAAAGCACTGAATAAAAGTAAGAATCATTTCCTTCGTATAACAGTATCAAAAACTTTTTAAAGAAAACATAATACTCAATTCTGGCAAAGATATGGAAGATGAGAGCTGCTACAAGAGTGAACTGGTAAACTCTGGAAAGCAAGCATGCAATTTTTATCAAGAGCATTAAAATGGTTATAACTTTTGATGCAATAATTCTACTTTATGAGAACCTATGCTGAGGAAATAATCAGAGATGGTGGTGACGATTAGTACAGAAATGTTCCTTTTTGCATTATTATAATAGCAAAAAAAAATGCTCAACAAAAGGAAAATGGATAAATAATGGTAATCATATAAAAGAAACTGTTATTCAGTCATGTATGCAATTAAAAAATCAGAGGCATGAAGAAATATTTATTATATATTTGTTTTAAAAAACATGCATGTAATAAAAAGTTTTATATAATATAATTATTAATGTATATAGTGTATATAATATGTCGACATATGCTTATTATATTATTAATATGTCCTAATTATATTATTAATATATACTACATTATTATGAAATATATATATATATATATATATATATATACACACACACACACACACACACACACACACACACACATACACACACACACACACTCACACACTCACACACTCTTTGGGGAAATGTACCAGACTAGCACTCCTTTTCTTACTTTTAATGCATGTCAGTTAACAGTACAGTGAAATAGTATATGCTATATCCTGAGGAAATTTAAATAAAATAATGGCATGTTTATGTAAGTCTTGTTGTGTATCTCTATAACATGTTTTCATCAAATGTTTTTTTAAAGTCAATACTCAATTACCTTACACTTCCTCTGGGCCCAATGGGAGATTAGTTATATTTACCAGCATTTGGGAAATATCAGGAGAGAGGAAGAAAAATGAAAGAAAAACAAGTGCTGAATACAGGTTGGTTATACTGTTCTGCTAAGTGCCAGTCTCAGTATCATTTCTCCTCAACATCTCCAATGTTGCGAGGGTTGGGAAGAATTGTTTCTCTTTTTAGTAAAATGACAATGGAGAAATTAACTTTGTTAACTGAGTCAAAAAACATAAATGAGAGAATGTATGTAAAGTCAAAACATATGCATGTAAGTATGTAAAGAAAATAAGGTAAGAAATGAGAGAATGTACGAGTACATTGCCTGGAACAGACCAAGTATCAAAAACCCCAGTAACTATTATTCCCGAAGCCAGATGGCTCAATGCCTTTGAGGTACGGGCTCTAATCCCAGCTCTGCGACTTGCCTGCTGTGTTGTCTGCAGTAAATTGCTTTATACTTTTTAAGCCTTACATTTTTTTTCAAAATCTGCCTAGCTGTGAGGGCTATGGTAATGATTCAATGAGATTATATATACTCTCACATATCACTGCAGAGCAGTATTATAATAAATCCATGATCCAAGTATGACATATTTTATGAGAAAATGTTTCATCTTACAAAAAATACAAGCATTGTTTTAGATACCAAAATTTATAAATCTTGACTCCTCAGTAATATATACTGGGGTGCCATAAATGTATACACATTTTAAGAGATGTTATCTATGTATTACTTTTCAAAGTTGAATTGAATTATGGTAGCAATGTGTAGTATAAAGATGGCGTTAATCAAATGAGGGCTAGCGTCACCATGTGACAGATCGGACAATGGTGGAAGCACGGTTGTCATTTGAGGAGCACAAGAATAATTTGAAGTAGTATTTGAAATTTAAGAATGTTGTTTAATTTTCCCCCATGTTCTCCTGACTTAGCACCTCTTGACTTCTACCTATGGGGGATCTTAAAGGATGTGGTGTGCTGTAGAAAATCTGCTGCACTGGTGGTACTTCGGGAAGAAATAGAAATGGCATGTGAAGCAATAAATGACTTTGGTCAATGTTGCTCAAGCAGTAGTTTGCTGTAACCAGAAGTGTCTGGATGCAGATGGTAACCATTTTTAGCACCTCTTGTAATTGCAGAAGTCAAACGTGACTTATATTCATCTTTTGTTATTGGTATATGTTGAATATTACAATTTTAATACAGTTTTTTTCTTTCTTAAAATGTGTATTTGGCACCCTCTGTATTAATGGCATTATACATTAAAATGTTATCATTACATTTTAAAAATAAACATTTAAAAATTAAAAATAAATAATTTAACTTGGTTAGATTAATGGAGTCTAATTGATGGAGTATAATATTAGTGGTGAGGGAGGGAGGAGCAGAGTTGGGAAACATAAGAGAGCTGATCTTTCTCTGAGATATGGGTAGTTAATTTCTTTTATTTTTATTTTTCATCCTGAAATTGTTTTTATATTTTTAAGAATATTTTAATGACTAAGGATTGCTCATATAATCAGAAGAAAGCAATTAAAATTATCTTGTATTTTAAAGTATATTTCTAGATAAGGTACCTTTCTATAGGCCTCAGAAAATAGCCCCTGGATGAACTGAGTATGGTTTAGTGATCTAGGAGGCCTGAACTTGGTCTACCACACCACCCTTAATCCACAGGCCATCACTTCCTAACCAGGCTGACCAGACATACTGTTTTAAATGGAATAGAAAACTACAGTACTGTCCTGTTTCACATGGTTCTTATGGTCAGCCTACTGACACCTTGAATTTAGCTCAGTGAGACCAGGCTGACCATATGAACCATGTGAAACAGGACAGTACCATTATTTCTGTCCCATTTCACATGGTACATCTGGTCAGCCTATTTCTAACCCTCTCGACACCGTAGTTTTCCTTGTACTATACCAAGGGTCTTATGTGAAGTGTTGGGCTGTGTAGCTGGTTGGATGGTGAACCCCCAAAAGACATGTTCATATTCTAACTCCTGGAACCTGTGAATGTGACTTTATTTGAAAAAGTTTTTGTAGATGTATTAAACCTAATGCAATGCATAAAATAACTGATCTAAGTTAATGCCAAGTGAGCCCCTTTGTAGTTTCCTTTTTAAAGCAACTATCTCATTCCAGCTTCTCTCTAAGGCTCACTGTAGGTCAGTGCCTCTTTATGCTAAACATTTGTTTTCTTTCTTGATCTTTGAAACAATGGTTCCCAACCTGGTGGTCATAGATACTTGGGCAGAGAATTCTGTTATAGCCATGAACATATGTTGAATTGAATGAATGGAACATTTTTAAATTGATTGAATAAAGACACAGTAGTATTACTGCATATTGGACCACTTTTTAGCTTTGGGGATTTGGGACTAGATACTTAATCTTTTTCATCCTTGGTTTCCTAAACTGAAATAGAGCTAGTTTTATTGAGTGTGGAGAGGATTAAGTGAGATTATGTATATGGAAGTCCCATCAAAGGGCCCAATATACAGTAAATACGATAAATGTCACTCTCCTGTCTCTTTGTTTCCTATGTCAATTGCACTCTTGAGTTGGTGACTTTGTACCAGCAGAGTAGCTCTGGGAGTACTACTAATGCTCCCAAGTCAAATGTTAGAGCTATCACACTGTCCTATTGGGTGCTCTTGTACAGGTAATTTACCTGAAGGGAGTTTGTTTCCTTACTGGTTCTTAGGAGAAGGACCAGAATCAAACTGAAGTCCATGTTAGCTCACATGTCATTTAAAAGAAAGATTTGACTTTATCTAAATATGTCCTTAAAAATTCTAGTATAATAATTGAAAATTGATTGCTTTTTTGTTTTGTTTTAGTTTTAATAAATAGATATTCAAATTTATACAAGCATCTCAGTTTCTGAGACAAAATAATTGACTAAATATAAGGCCAGTGGGAAGATAGGGTGAGTTAAAGAGTTTTCAGTTTCAGATCTATCAAACTCCAGGGCAGGTTATATGCTTCTGGACTTCTTTTTTTAGGGAGACCAAACTGGTTTGTTTATTTGGTTTATTTAAGTAATTAGTTATAAAATTAGGTTGGGATTTTTTTAAGTCTATAGTAGTTATTCTTTATGGGTCTGGTCCCTGAACAAAAATATTTCTTTAAGTTTTTTATTTGAAAATTGCTTTCTTCAGGTGAGCTCTGGCAAGCACTGTTAAAATGCATAAATCTGGAATGCTAGCGAGTATAGAAAAGGGAAGGAAATTACCTCAGTTTGGCAGCAGGCACAATGTTACTTTCTTTAATAAAGTGTATCCTCTGTCCTGACTAGCCCGATACAGCCCAATTGAGCATGTCATTGTATTTTGTCACTTAGCCCTGCTAGCCAGAGAAGGCAGCTGACACTGTGTACCAGAGGTTACAAAGAGCCTATGTGTCCCCACACTGGTTTTCACATTCCTCAGAGTGTTTGAGGCAAAAGCTGCTTTGGTATTTCTCTCAAGTCCTGTCATAAATGGTCTTTGACAGGCACCCAGAAGGTCTGAACAGAAACTGCTGGAGCCGGTTGGCGCCAGAACTGCCAGTGCCCATGGGGATGGGGGCGGGGGTTGGAAAGCAATTCCGTCTGAAGGAACTCAGTGACTGTCCCCTGGATCTGGCAAAGAGAAGCACTTTCTAGGGGACAAGCAAATGTCCCTGATTGGAATGGAAGGGAATGACCGAGAGGAGGATCAGGCTTGGGAGAGTATGACAAACAGGTCACCGAAGTCTCAGGATGCATCAGCTTCTGGTCTGAGGCTACAGGCGTTTCCACAGCATTCCAGCCATGCAGGTGGCCAATTTTTGCAATGGGAGAACATTTTCCTAAGTATGCTTCCATGCATTTCCTCTCAAAATTCCAAGTGAGTCTTACATCTAATGGGTACAGTAATAAGTAACATCACACCGATGTTAGTACCACATTGGTACAGGCAGTCGATCTTTCTCACCAATGATGCCAGTGATGATAATAATGCACCCTTGCATTTTTGCATATTATTATTAGCACAATTCATTGTAATTCTTTATTAAGAATTAAATTGTTAAATATAAACTTTAAATATATTCCATAATTATTAGACTGAATTTAACATACTGTCCTAGTTTACATGTAACCTTATTTCATGAACTCCCTGTTTTAGACCAAGATGATTAAGAGAAACCAAATCTATTCCAGCCACTAATCATGTGATTCAAGGTATATATGACTCACTGGACCTCCTCATATAAGCCTCCATACTTGCCCGTCTTTTCTCATTAGGGTCACCAGATGTACGGTTTTAAATGGGACAGAAAACAACAGTGCTGTCTTGTTGTAAATGGCACATACGGTCAGCCTACTGATACCTTGAATTTAGCCCAGGGAGACTAGGCTGACCATGCGTACTGATTGAAACAGGACAGTACTGTTGTTTTCTCTCCCGTTTAAAATGGTAGACTCTGGTCAGCCTCTTTTTCATCTCAGTGTCATTGGCATGTGGCAAAGACCACTGAAGGTCACATACATTTATCTAGGCTGGGGTATGCTTAAGAGAAACACAGGCAATTCTTTTACCAGGTAATGTGTTCTGTGAGTCTCTTCATAGGGATAGTAAAATATTTACTTATTTATTGTTATTGAGGGTTTCACGGTCATATAAATTATATATAAGGAAATTGTCATGAGAATGTCTCTAATAAGAGTTCCTATAAATTTGACAAAAGGAAATGATATTTGACAGAAAAGGTGATTAATGGAGCAGTGAAACAGGGGCCAATGAAATCCATCGCTTCTCTTTTCTCAAGAGAGTTAGTAATGAAGCCAGTGACTTTCTCCAGTTCCTCAAACAGTGCAATTTTACTTTGCCAATCATTGACTTCTCTCCTAGTAAAAACAAAATAGAGCACAGCTATTCAAATTCTTATTACAAATGCCCCATTTGGTTTTACAAGGCATTCATAAAAGAATAATATACACACCCATTCTGTGATAGCAGAATCATGAGCAGAAACAGTGTGTGTGCAAACCAACTTCCTTTCACTCATTTTAAAAATCTGCTTTATAACACTGAGTGAAATTTGATTTAAGGTGAAGGATATAGTGATTATAGCCCTTGCATCCATATGAATTTATATGAATGTGCAGGGTCCAGCAGAAGTAACACTCGTTTTTATGAGCTGGTAATCTATACCAATCTTTTATTACAAAATCATGAGCATGTAATTCTGTAACATAACCATATTTTAACAACTTAAAAAAGAGCATTACTTCTGTTGGACTCTGTATTATGGAAGAGATGAGAGTTGGAATGAGACTTTAAACATGGGTGGGATTTTGAGAGAGATGATAAGGAAGTGATAGTAATATAAACAAAGATTCAAGATGGAAAAGTATATGGATTGTTTGATTCAGGGCATCCAATATATGAGGACTGTCTGGAAGAAATCCAGCCATTGTCAATATAACCAGAATGGTGTTGCAGCTGTATGCTTCCTGGGCAGCTCTTGTATGTGGATTGGAGTGTAGAAGTGTGACATGAAAAGAGATTGGAGGATATTGTGGAAGACTTTGAATGTCTAAGAGAGAAGGCAATTCTTTAGGAGGCAATAGAAATTTAATGAAAGTTTTTAAAATAACAGAGTGATATTTTCTGAAGTGTTACTACATGTTGGCAGCCGTGGTGTATAAGGGGTAGAGCAGTCAACCGTCATAGATCCATTTTGTGGTCTTTTAAAATAATCTGAGAAATAAGCAGGACTTGAAGTAAGATGGGAAAGATGAAAATAAAAAGGAAAGGACATAGATCTGAGCAGTTATAGCGTAAAACTACCTAATTATCTCCTCCTTTGAGTTGTATCTTCCTTTACCTCTCCACATCCAAAGATAGCTCTGTAGCTTAAAGAAAACTAAGGGAGCTGGAGGTGGAATCTTTAAAAAGGAATATGAAAGGGGGAAGGTGGAGGAAGATGATGTCAATACTAAATTTTTATTAACTACTGAGTTCCAACTTGCTAAGTCCAACTGAGATGGAAGAAAGCATGCCATGCTGGATCACAGAGTTCCATGTTGTGACACTTGACAACCAATACTGGGCATGTATAAAGCTAATATTCTACATAAATTAAAAAAGCAGCAAAGTAAATTTTTCTAAAGTCCTAAAGTGTAGGTGTTGAAAATGATGTGAAGTGCATGGACAAAGCATTAATCATTCTCTACAGAGATACTTAGCTGTCACCTTTTTCCTGTTGTAGGAAGAGAGAGTTCAGGTCAAATGTTGCCCACAGCTTTGCCCCATACTGCCGAGGGTATCAGGTAATTTTAGACAAAATGGAGATGACATATTTATTTAATTTTATTAATGTATATTTTCTTATGACAAACTATACTGGCTTTATATTTACAATAGAAATATAAAGTTCCCTTTGTACACAATTTTATTTAAGTAAAAAGGTGAGTCAAGTTAAAGGAAACTATAAGATAAATAATAGTTCAAGAATATGGCAGAAATATCAAGGTGGTTTTCAAATGACTAAATTTTGGAAAAACACTGATTAGATAAACAGTACTGACTTTATTCCCTAATATTATATTGAACTGCACTATGCCCAATTCATGTAGTGTTCTTCCACAAATCTTAACTAACAGCAGGCTGTCTGGGTCTGTTACCAAATGCTTAATGAAACAATAACAACAAAAAAGGTAAAGTAGCCACTGCCAGCACTGTCCAGTTAAAATGAGCATAAATTATATTTTCTGTTCTCATATTATTCATAAGATTAAATTTTTTCACCCTAACAAAACTGTCATCTCCTTAAGGTGAGGGTAGGTGGAAGCTATGGTGGATAAAGCAGGAGTTTGCAATTTAGCTCTGGCTTCAAATCCTGGTCCTGTCACTTACCATCTATGCAGACTCCAGTAAGTCACCTGGCTACTTGGAGCCTGAACTTGTATAGCTATAAAGAGGATAATAATGCTATATCCATGAGTTTGTTTATCTGACGATTACATGAGATAATGTATGATGCTCTTACTTGAAGGTGACATATACCATGCCTAGTCCTTCCTCTTAGCACTTTGGTTAGGTGTGGTTCCTGCCTACCCCTCTGATCCCAACTCTTCCAAGAAACTCTTCTCACTGTAATTCCACCTCCTTGCTTTTCTCCCTGTCCTTTGAGTCACCTTCACATGCCACCCTGGGACCTTTGCATTCTCTGCTCTTTCCCAGATCTTTAGGCCTCTGGCTCCATCACATCAAATAAGCTTTTCTTTGAATGTGATCTCTTCAAAGAGGCCTTGCCTGATGCCTTGTTGAAAACATCCTCACTACCACCACCCCCACCACCCCGTCATTATCCCCTCTCCCACTTGAATTTTATTTCTAGTACTGATTACTAGCTAAAACTGCATCTGCATCCTGTATTTATCTGTTTCTCATGGATTATCTGTCTTCCCCCATAGAATACAGGTGTTTGTCTTGCTCATCACTATATCCCTAGCCCCTAGAATAGTGTCTGATGCATTTTGGGTACTTTGTAAATATTCATTAAATATTATTATTAATGAATGAATAAATAGAGTAATTCTAAGGGAATTTTGAAAATTCAATATAAAATTGCTAAGTACTAGATAGAAAGAGATTCTAAAGTAATTTTTAAAATCATTTGCCCTACATGGGTAAAGAAAGTAAAAGCATAAGTCATCATTGTATAGGTGAGATGGTATGCTACTTGTCTTTCTCAGTCTGACTTATTTCACTTGGCATGATACCCTAGTCTAGGCCCATCCATGGATGAATGTAAAAGTATAGTATAGAGAATACTCGTATAGTCAATACTATTGTAATAACTATGTATAGTGTCAGATGGGTGCCAGACTTATCAAGGGGATCTCTTTATAAATAAATGTCTAAACATGCTATCTTCCTAAAACTAATATAAAATAACATTGAGTGTCAACTATAATTTAAAAAATAGTCACAGGGATATATAGTATACAGCATAGGGAATATAGTCAATAATATTATAATAACTGTGTACAGTGTCAGATAAGTAATAGACTTATTAGGGTTATTACTTTGTGAGGAATATAAATGTCTAATCATTATGATGTTTTGTGAAACTGAAACACATTTTTAAAAACAGTCAACAACGTGTAAAAATATGTATCTTCATATGCTATTTTGGCCTTGTTTTTTGACTGGAAGTTAACTGGTGGAACATTCTAGACTGTAACTACAGGGGGAGTGCAGAGAAAACCCAAAGCAGACAGAGAAGCCTGGGAAGACTTCATTCAGCAAGGAAAGGATGGGAAGGCACTAGAGGAGGCTCCCTAAGCTGTTGACAAATTTCTCTTCAGCACTGTTGGAACTTCTTCATGACGGATCCCATTGAAGCCACACGTGCCATCCATGGAAAAGAGGATGGGATGTGAACCTTTCATGCCTTCTGTTTTCCACATGTCTCCAGTTGTGCTCATTGGGAGGTGTGCGTGAGTGTGTGTGTGTGTTTCTTTTCCTTGGCTCCCAAGTCACAGCAGTCCACCCTTGGTACTTGGCAACCCAGCACACTTCCTCCCACTAACGACAAGCCTGTCTGCAAAACAGAACAACATCTTTGAGATGGGGTGTTTATCTGGGCAGCGCACAGCTCCCGTAGCCCACAGGGGCCCCTCCTTCAAAGGCATTGCTGAATGGGCTCACCTGATGAAAGCCCGAACTGTATGCTTGACTTGATTTACGGGCAACGGCCAGCTCATTAGGCGCACTGGCCTGGGGAAGCCAGTCGGCTGTGGGGATGAATGTTTGTGCAGCTCTGTGGTGCCCACAGAACCGTTTGCAGCTTGGGGGCTGGAGTACAAAAGGGGCAGTGATAAGGGGCTCTGGAATCTGTGCCTGGCTCAGGGAGCGTTAACTGCCCAGGAGATTGATATCTAGGGTGCAGAGGCTAAAAAAATTAGATTAATTTAGCTCAGCTGTGCTCACTGACGGATTGGATTGCAGCTGGTGCTGAAACGTTAGCAATCAGAACTCAGGGATCAGGGGTCAAGTCTCAAGTTGGAAGGAAGAGAGTAAGATGGATTGCCTCTCAGCATGCCTGCTCCCCAGGAAGACGGTAGTGTACCAAGGCAGACCAGCATTACAGATAATTCTGTAGAACACCAGTAAGAAAGTTGTGTGTATCTTGGGATATCACACTGGAAATTGGGTATAGTGTCTTCTAATCCTAGGAAATTTGCCTATGGCAAACTGCTTTAAAAATATCCTCAATCTAGTCTCTTCCTCCATGAAATAACACTAAACAATAACAAATATTTTCAACTCTTCTCTGAATTTTAGTATTTTATTATGAGATATTATTTCTTATATCCCTGACTATATAATGATTATTTTTCTGTGACCCTGGCTCTTTGTCTCCCAATTCATCTCCTTAAGAAATATCTTCACCTGTAAGTTTGCCTACGAAAATCACAGTTTTGTTCCTAGGTAGAAAATCTACTAGATTTCAAATGCCACTTCACATACAATAAAGAAAAACAACTCTTTTTTTTTTTTTTTTTCACCAGAAACCCCGTTGCTCTATGTTACTTTTCTGAGGGACTGACTCAGTACATTATCAACTCCTTTCACCCCTTTTGATAAGTCCCCTTTTATAAGTTACCATTTACTGAACACTGACTATCTGCCAAGCACTGCGAAAATGCTTTATATAATGAAGGGAATCATTGTCCCAATTCATACATGTTATCTAAGACTAATAAATAATGCCACTCTCTTTCTCCAAAGGGTCTATGTTTGGATGATAAATTTTATGTGCATCCGATAGATAATTAATTTAGAGATTAGTTATTTGTGTGTTATTAATTAAGTGCTCAGCCAGCAGTGATAGAGTGAACCCTAATAAAGTCTAGACTGTGAAACTGACCATGAAAAATGGAAGAAGCAAAAACTAGGGCAATAAAGGCTCTCCTCGCAATATTTCTCATTCAGATGGTGAGTGTCATTTGGTGGGTAAATTGAAGCTGATACAAAAGAGATCATGGGGTTTTAAAACAGAGAGCTGTAAAAGGCAAACCTCAAAGAAGGCAAGGTCTTCTGAGGAAAGCCATGTTACATGGTGGAACTAAAACTAATCTGGGAACTAGAAAACCAAGGTCTCAGCTCTAGTTTATTCATGGATAAGTTCCATGATCCAAGGCAAATCACTTCCTCCTGAAAGTTCTCTTTTGTAAAACAGATTATCAAATGAGATAATATGCAAAGAATTTCACTCAAAATTATAAAACCTTAAACCTATGAAGAAATTATTTTCCAACAGTCTTGCATGTCAGAAAGTTTTGACATTTCCTAAGTCACACATTTACTAAGTAGTGAAGGAGGGAACCAACACTCAGGTCTCCCAATCACCAAGTCAGTACCTCTCCTGTCACACATTTCACATCCATGAAGTGACTGGTAAGAGTCCAGGTCCTTAATGGACCTCAAAGTGAAATCAAGGAATAGCCACAAACCACTGTTTAAATGGAGCCACAAAATCAAACATTTACAGAGGGCAAAATTAACATTCTTGGATCAGTTTCAGTGGCAAGCAAAAGGATGTACAACCAGAACTGCTTTGACATAGAAATCTGTGGGATCATGGTCCATGGATAATAGGGAGGTACATTACCTCTCAGAGAATAGGAATCCCATTTAAGTGCCCCCAAATTCAACTAGACAGAACTATGGAAAGAAAGCCTTCTATCCAAAGGTCACCTATGGTAGCAAAATTGAAGCCACTATTAACCTTTAAGCAAGTTGCACCAGTTGAGTCATAGTGCAGAAATAAGACTTTTGAAACAGGAGATTTAACCCCAAATGCATGCCTACAAGGATGGGAAATCGTATAAGTGAATGATAAAGGCTGGGGGTAAGAGAGACAGCAAGGAGTGTTTGAACTGTGGCAAATTGGAAAGAATATGCCGTATCTCTACTCAGTTCCAGTCACATCAGAATGTATGACCAGAGTGGTCTGAGCTTATAATTTTTAAAGAAAAGACAGAAATGAGGATTTTTATGTGAATCCTCTCAATTTATTTCAATGTTTACAATAAAACACTCTTCAAGCCAAGCAAAACATGGGTCTCTGAGCATCATTTTTGTAAACTTGGCTCCTAAAAATAGAGATGAAATAGAAGAGCATTAGAATTAAAAGAACAAGAAATAGAGCATGAATTACAAAGGTTTGAAATTGGGTAAGGGAGAAATAGAATGGAAACTTCCAGGAGGAGAAGTAGAGAGCCAAGCTCAGGTTATTACGCAATGTAGCAAACTTATTTTTAATGGATTGAATCTATGCATATATATTATATATAAAATGTACACAAAAATAAAGAGATATCTTTGACCTGTCTTAATTGTTTTTAATGAAAAAGATACAAACTATAAATATAGTTAGAAAAAAATTTGAAAAGGCATGAGACAAATGCTTTCTTCTTAAACTAGACTATATCATTCCTGTCCAATGGTCCATAAGTATTCTGTGGAGTTATATTTTGAATTAAACTGTCCATTAATTAAATATAATCTTGGTTAAAAAAAATATATAATCTTGGTTAGTCAAAGCTGTGACACCACATAAAGGAGAATAAGACAGTTTTAAATTGCTTATAATAGGCAGACTAAATGAAATCTTGAAAAAATGCTGCACTTTTAGAAGTGACCAGAAGTTCTTTCTGAATAACTCCATTGACTTCGGGTATTTACATTGGCTTTCAAATGCTGGCTTCCATTCTTCCAAAGTGATGAGGACAAATAGGACAAAAAAATTATAGTCAGAAGGTAATTTTATTAATTAGGGATTTGTTATCTAGACTGAACCAAGGAGTCTTTCACCCTAAAATAGTGTCTTCAAAATTACAAAAAAAAAACAAAACAAAAAACAAAACAAAAAAAAAAAAACCAACAGAAAACAAACAAAAAAAACTTAAAAAATACCTTTTTGTTTTTCCAAAGGTCTTATAAAACATGAACTCTCAGGGTTGGAAGCAGATATAGCTAAGTTACCAATCTGACTCTTATAATCCTTAGTGCCAGTTAATTGGAGATAATTTTCCAAATTTTTGTAAAATTTATACTTTTCAGAAAACACAGAGGCATTCACAGGAAGTATATGTATAGATAAATATTACCTTGGGTACATATTATTCTAAAACAATTTTGTTTTTCTGTGTTTTATGACGGATGGTGGCGGTTTGATTTAAATATCTGAATGCCAGGCCTACACCTTCCCTGACTTTGGGGCTCCAGCCTGCAATGCATCTCAGTCAGTAGTCTACTGTGTTTCTCTCTAGTGGTGGTAAACAAAGAAACAAAAATAAGAGATCACTTTGTAAACATCCAGATGAATTTCTTCAAACCATTCCTAACCGTCTTTCCAGAGGAAATCGTATCAATTTACATGTCTAGCTATTAAACTAACGTTTGCTCAGAAGTAAGTGAGCAACACTTAAAAAAAAAAAATCCATGTTTCGAAGGAAGAGAGAAAAAGTTCACTGAGCAAGTCCTTCCTGCTCTATCTCTAAGGGAATGGACTTACTATTCTGACAATCTCACAATTAAGCCTCTTCAAATTTATGAGGACTATAATAGAATATACTATAAAAGTGGTTGGTGCATTTTAATATACTTGTGGCTTTAATTTACTATGGGGTATTTTCTGTGGGCATAGTTTATTGTACTTCCCTACACAACTGTGAGAAAAATGAACAACTTCAGAAAGCTCTTCAGGGTCAGTGTTAAGTATTATTTTTATTACATGCTGAGGCAGATATGATTTCCGTACGACTACATTTTGCAAGTTAAAGCATAGATAAAATGAACATGAATATTTGATTCAAATTCTTATACATAAATTCCCTTTTCTGATAATATTCAGATATATATCTAATAAATAAAGTGAAGTAAAATGTACTTTACCATACTGTACAATCACTATCACATAAACTATGGATTGAGATTTACTTAAAGCAGCAGTTTTTAAACAAGATAATTCTTAGAAGTGTGAATAAGATCATTTACTCTCTTTCTCTCAATTTTTCTTTTCTTCCATGAAATTTAAGTTGATTTGCTAAGTTCACTCCTTTTCAATTGACGACTTGCTATTAGTATTTATCCATTGATATAATATTTTGTTGGGAGATGGGAGCAAATATAATGATGATTAGGTATTTTTATCATTTTTAATTTTCTTGTCTGTTAATTAGGTATTTCTGGTGGTAACTCCTATGCCCTTGTGATTTAGAATGCTCTACCTTCTCCTAGGTAATATGTAAGATTTATAAAATTGTTGATACTTAACCTGACCTCATTACACAGGTGCTGCAAATGCAAACTCTCAAGGCAGCCCATCTACCTCTAATTCATGAATTTGTGCTGTGTGTCACAGGATGCCACGAGCCCAGCAGACCAAAATAATCTTATTAAAGATGTCCAAGGAGAAGCACCTCTCGAGAGGAGGCAAGAATCGTCAGACAGGCACTCAGTTCTGGTCCTCTTGCCCAACTCCTGTACCCCATCGTGAGGTGTGGACTGTGAAGGTAATTGAAGGGGATTATGAATGGCAATGGGAGGAGGCATTAACTTCTGCCGACATACGTATCGACTGGCAGACTTTATGACTTTATTACTACCTCTGTCTTCCCTATAGAGCCCTAGAAATAGCCAAAGGGTCACAGTGACCAAAGGGAGGGTGTGTTGGTACTAATAACATTAATAACTGATTTACTTTAGATCATAGCCTTTCTCCCTGTAGGCTGAATCATTCTTATCCAGTAGGGAATTCAGCTATTCGTTAGGAAAAAATCTAGTGTCCACTTCACCCACTCAGGGGAGCACAGGTCAAGTGTGGGGTGGAGTTCCAGTGGGAGGGCCATACACTTGGAGTCAAAATCAGGCGGAGGGAGAAAGCATCCCTGAGCCAGAAACTGGTGCTTCAAGACTAGAAGGAAATTTAGGACTCAAGGAACCCAGGAGCACCCAAGTACATAGCCAAGAGGATGGGATCTGACAGCAGAGGAGGGGGCAAAGTTCCCACAGAAGGTAACTTCCTCTTTCTCTCTTGATAGTCCCCCTTCCCACCTTTATGGGGTGAGAGTTATTAAGATGCTTGACAGAATTGTGCAATGACCATGGAGGTTGTTTTCATTTTCGTTTTTAATTACTAACTGTTGCTTAAAATGTGCTCTCTTGAAGAAGATTTAAAATATGCACAATCTGTCCTCATGGACCAGGGATGGAAAAAGGGCCCTGGATAACTCTGACCTGAATGATCGTGTGGCTGCAGCTGCTTTGTACTGTACACAGCAGAGCCAGATGGAGAAAACACAGTGACATTATGATTACAACCCCAGAGGCCTTTTCCACAGTATATATTTTCTTCAAAACTAGAGCAATAGCCTGGATACTTATATGAGAATTTGATTTCTGGTCTTCCCACCCAACAGTCTTGCTGCATAACAAATCAGTAATGAATCCCAACAGGATGCCCCTGCCCTACCACCCTCTGTGTTGTTTACTTAGTAACTAGAATGAGTTTGTTCTGATCCAGCCAGGAATCACCTTAGGCAAAACTTGTGCAATCAGTATGCCCCTTCCCCTTGCTTCAGCGGTCCATCTCTCCTGATATTATCTTGTGCTGTCCTTGGTTCACACGGTTATTTCTACCCCCATGCCATACTCAAGGCAGTATCTTTTAGTTTGAACTTCAGTATCCAATGAAATTTTATTTGCCCATTTTCACTTTCTTTGAGGTCTTCAAAGACAAGTAATGAGAAAGAGTGAGGCTCCATGTTGGAATTAAATCTGTGATTTTGGCTTCATTAGCACAACTTTCTAACCTGCTAAGCAAAACAGCCATGTTTAAGTCCAATACAAACACCTTGTCCTTATGTGTTCCAGCCCCCATTGCAAGAGGTTAAAATTGTGCTGATGTGTTTAAAGACTGAAAGTAGAGGAAGGAAACCTTAAGGCAAGCAAATTGGAAATAAATATTATCTTTATCTAAGGCTGACCAGTGCGAAAAAAACTTCCTTTCATGAAACAAAGTTTGCTATTAGTTCCCAGTATGCCAAAAAGTCCACAATGGCAGCCCTGCTTCCACACCTCCCCTACATGAAGTCAGTGGATGCTTTCTCTCAGATTGTAGACTCAGCGTTATTTAGAATCTCTTGTAAACTTCTAGCAATCTAGTGTCCAAAAAATATTTAAGTTTCCAGCTCAAAAATAAATAAGGAGAGTTGGTTTTGAAAATCTTTTGGCAGCTTCGATTGCCTAAGTAAAAGTTTAGAAATCTTAATTTTGTAATTCAAATTCTTTATGGTAAACCTTCTAGAAATACATCTCGGTGCCTAATGGTGTTTTAAAAAGACTGGAATGGTGATCATGGCCATTGGATTCAGGAACACACAGATGTCAAAACACTCTATGCAGCTGACCTTTGCTCTCCTGTCTGAGCCCCCCATAATGAACAGAAATTAAGTACCTGAATTAAAAGGCGTTAAGTCACCTAAGGCTGATGTGGTTCTTGACTTTTCTCCAAGCATTTAGGACAGGAAATGGACAAATCAAAAGTAGGCTGGCAACAAAGTCTCTTTCACACAGTGGGTTGTCCTTCTCTTTGTTTAGTGAGCCTTCCTTCCTCACTCCTGTTTATTTTTCTTATCAGTTAAAATTGGGTACTGGCTTTCCCATCTATTCATTTTGTGTATCAAATGAGGGAAATAACCTTAACTAGCCTTCTCTCCAGATGTACTTTACTGATTTCCTAAGGGGCCCTAGAATAAGTGTTGCGGTGAGATCATTCCCTCATACAAACGTGCCCAGCTCGCATGTTAGGGCGATCTGCAGCATTTGTGGTAGTGTTCTCCACCTCAACAACCATCGGCACCTTGGGACGTAGAGGTCAAATGTTTCCTTAGGGACGTTCATCATTTATAACCACTAGAAATCTGTGGATTTCTTCCTCCCCAGAAATACCAGTAAATTTCTCCATACATCCTACTTGTTTCTGTTCTTCTTCCTTGCTTGGGGTCAAACAAGTCAATAATTAGTTAACTTTCGAAGTTCTTTGAGTTTGGAGATTCTGAGACAAGTACTTGGTCTTTATTTGGAAAGATGATAGTTTCTGTGTTTCTGTTTAATAATAGCCCATTCCTGATTTTAAAATAACATCATCCTATTATTGAGCATAGAAAAAGAAAAATATCCCATTACCTAAAGACAATTACAGGTCATCCATCGTGTGTACGTGTGTATATTTGAAAGCATACTGAAAACTACATTTTCAGTCCTATGTATTGTACCAATATATGAGCATTTACTCATGCCATCAGAAACAGTCTATATAAATGATATTTAGTGACCACATAATATTTCATTTTATGTTTCTCCTTCTGGATTGAACCATATGATGTTATTGACACTTAATCTTTTTAACCTACAAAAAAAATGGCAATTTGACCTAGTAGAATTTACTTAAAATCTGTTCTTGGGTTATTAGATATCATGCTGAACTTTTTTAAACTGTTAAATAACTGACCAATCAACATTATTAAACATCTTTATATTTGTTCACGTATTTAAACATTTCCTCAGAATAATTATCAGAAAAAGAAAGAATTGTTTTGAAGGTATGAAAAACATGGAGGTGTTTAACACTTATTTTGAAATTCCTTGCAAAGAGGTTATAGCAGTTTATGTTCCTTTTGATTACATACAAGAGTGCCACTTTTACCTTGTCCTCATTAAAACTGAGAATTATTACATTTTTTGTCTTTGCTAATCATATAGGTAAATATTATATGCCATATTATTTGACTATGTTCAAAATTAACATAATTAATATTTGCTCCAATTTTAGATCAAGATGAAAAAAATACAATTTGTAAATGTATGAAATTAGTTAAGAGGCAATGCCTAAAACCTAAAATGGAATGGGTTTAATGTCTGATGTTGAATTACTCTCCTGTTACCCCAGATCCATGATAACAAGGTGCCTTTGGTAACAGCCAGTTGTGGTTCAAACCACCTAGATAGAGAGGAGAGAATAGGAAAAGAACAAAAACCTAGAGCTTACAGAAACCAAATTTAAAGGCTGAATAGAGAAGGATAAAATTGGGGGGGAAAGGGGAAAGAAATAGTTAGCAAGATATGGGAGAAAAAGATACTATGTTTCCTTAGAGGCTAGGGGAAAGAGAGAGTCATCAAAACGTACCTCTTGTGCAAAAACATGTGCTCTAAAAATATATATTTGATGAATTGAAATATAGTCTTAGAAATAGGAGCAATTGTAATGGGAAATAAAATCAATTAAGTGAATAAGGATAAATAAAAGAAAGTCATTTTAAACATCAGATGTGATATCATATAGATTGTGCTTCTGTTAAAAAAAAAATGACAATTGAAAATTGTGTTTATGCCTTTACTTCTTGTCCTAAATTTTACTTTGTGGAACGATAATTTTCCTAATGCTACTTTAGTTTTTCCAGTTATCATTAATTTATAATTTTTAAATTTCAAGGGTTTTTTTTGTGTGTGTGTTCTATTTTATTGCTATTAGTGATAACTATAAAAATATTTTGAATAGGAAAAGGAATGGTTTTGATGGGAAACAAAAGATCATCTTTTGATTATTAGATAAATATAGAAAAGATATTGAACAATATGTTAGCAGTGACCATCTGAGTGTTTAGATTTCAAATACAGTCTTTGTGCCTCTTTGTATTAACTAAATAATTTAAGATGAACATATATTACTGTTCTAAATTAAACTATGTTATAATATGTTAGTGCGATTTAAAACAAGGAGACCTCATTTTCCACTAATGCTATTTTATTGTTTGCTGACTATTTGTTTCCTCTTTTTGAGTGGTCTGCTATAATATTTTTCCATCTGATTTTTGGACTTTTAAAAATTACCTGAAGGTATTCTCTATATTTTATGTTTATCATCTCTTTTCTGTCATGTTGTTTATAATTTCTCACTGCCTATCATTTTTGTTTTATTCATATTGTTAGCAATATAAAAGTTTTCATTTGTATTTTATATAATTTGTCCTTTGCTATGTGTCTTACTTTACACATATCAATATCAATATTACTTTAATAGTAAAAAAATCCATTAGATAGTTGGCTGGACCTGAGTGACCAGTAACTCCTGTGAGACCAAAGCCAGCTGGACAACTCTCTTCCCATCAACAAGATAGTTAATGAGACATTTGGATGGTTTCATTTTATTTTTGTTTTTGCTGCCTTTTCCCCCCAATAAAGATAAAGCAGACAAACAAGGGTTCTTCTTCCCCTCCTCCACGTTTTCTTTAGGAAGTTCGGAAAAGATCAGGTTCTCTGAAGGAGAAACAGATGGAATCGAAATATTTGTAAAAGCTTTAAAAAAAAAATACTAGCTAAAGAAAGAAGTATATAGATCCAGAACTGAAAACAAAGTTAACCGTTTCTTAATGAGATTTTAAAAATTTAACAGTTAAATATATACTTGCCCTTAAGATGATATGGTAAATCATCGTCTGATTGGATGTATTATAGTTGGCTTTCCTGGGGACAGAGGAAGAGTCAACGGTCAACCCCACTGATACCACTTAGGTAAGTTGAAGGCAAAGAAAAAAACTTGGTGCTGATAATTGGAGCTGTAGCCTCCTTAGGAAAGGAGGGCTCGTGCATTTCTTCCTCCTTACATCCAAAATGAGAAATGAACATTAAAAATGCACACAAATTTGATTTTTTAAACTCTAGTTGCTCTTGGAAACAGGCAACAAAGACAGTTGGTGCACTGCAGCAGACCTAATAAGGATAAGTCACCAAATGTGTAAGTGGTAATTAGTTATCATTTGGAAGGATCTTTCTTTTTTAAAAGCACAGGCATCCTCCAGCAGTAAGGTGGTGTCGAGCGAACAGCCAAACCAAATAGTGGTTGCTTACTGTTTGGCATGCAGGGGATGGGGCCATGAAACCATTTTTTCAGAGAAGTCCAGACTCCTGGGGAATGCCTGGGAGGAGGAGAGAGGCCAGGGCATTTGGAAGGCAGGGTGGTGGGGACATCATGGAATTCTGGAAAGGATGCCAGTTCATGTGTTAGAATTGGGGACAGAGAAAGTTTTACACCTTTGACTCTAAATAAGAATGACAGATATTTCTTAAGTAGACATTGATACAGAAGATGACTTACAATCATAATAATGGGTGATACTTATTAAGTACTTGGCATGTACCAGATAACATGCTAAGCCCTCTACATGTCAGTTTGAATTCTCAGTACAACTCAGTGTTATTGATGAAAATGATGACTACTAGTGAGATAGGGTAACTCACTGGCACAACCAACAATTAAACCCCCCTCACCTCTTAAAACCACCACTTCTTCCCCACCACACACTCAACTGAAATGAAAGGGTTTTGTTTGCATCAATTCTGTTTTTATTTTCTGAGTTACAGTGAAAGCTGCTTCCTTAACCCCTCCGCTTTTAGAATTCACTGAGGATAAAAGGACTTTGTCAAAATTTGCTCCGACAAGCTTCTGTGGCTCAGGAACAGACAATCTGAACATTTCTGCTTCTTTTGAGTTGTGCCTTTGTGTTTGCTTTTTCTCACAGTCACTATTTAAAGGAAAAAATTGTTAGGAGTATTTAGGATGTATGGTTTCAGTGGACACTCCTAAAGCTAGCCAAATAAAGCAGACATGCCAATGGTGCTGTGGTAGGAAGCCTTGGAGCTTTCCCTAATGCTCAGCAAATCCCCATGTCTCAGGTCCTGTCCTGACTTCCAGCAAATCCATACATCACAGCTTCCACCTGCAGTGACTGCAGAGAGGTTGAAAAAAATATACCCCACAAGAGTAGTCCTTTTTCCTTCTTTCTGTGCTCCTTTAGCTCCAACAGGAAACTCACTGACAGAGAGAGAGAGAGAGAGAGAGAGAGAGAGAGAGTGTGTGTGTGTGTGTGTGTGCATGCATTTGTGTATGTGCATGTGTGCTCGCATGTGCATATGTGTGTGTACATGTATGTGTGTATCTGTAGCCCCATGATGCATTCTGCTCCTTATCCTGTTCAAGGGCCTTTCCTAGAACTGACCTAACCCAGAGAATTGACAACTAAGCACTAGGACTAAAGCTACTTCCCAACAATAGTTTCATCAACAGCTCTGACAGTGACTAACATGCACTGTCTTATGAAATGTTTGAGAGCATTCAGTCCCTTGCACACAATCACACAGTTAGTGACGGGTACACAACTCATTCACAGGACTGGCTTATGTTGATGCCTGAGCTCTTAAACACTGCATCCAGCTCATCTCAAATGTCAGTTACAAAGAGAAAAATAAACATAATATCACACGCAGAGAGAGTTCTTATAATCATAAGAAGTGGAAAAATGAACTTCCCATGCTTCTCCACCTGCTCCATGCCCTGGAGACTGACCTGTATGACCTGCCACAGTGCCTATCTCCTTTACCACCTGAAGCTCTCCACTGGGGGTTGGGTCACTCCCCACTGCTTTGTCTCTTCTGCCTGGGGTGGAAATGTTCCCCACCTTCATGGCCCCCTGTGGCTTCCCTGCATTCTGTCCATACCTGTGAACATCATTTCTTCATTAAATTCTCCTATGATACCCATTTTAAGGGTTCCATCTGCTGCTTGCCAGTACCCTGACTCACTCTTACAATATTATATCAATGATAGAAGAACTACTTTACATCTACATTTTGACAGCCAAGAAATTTATACCAGCCAAGTACTATATAAAGCCCCCCTTCCCCCTCATTTAGTTCCCCTTTTCCCACTCTGCCTTTTCTCCCCCAGATTGCATATACTCCATACCTCACACTCACACCTTGTTCTTCTGCTCTTATCCCTGCAGCTCTTGATCCATATGATGATGCCCCTACCCTTCCATCCCTACTCCCACCATTCCATACCGCCTTCTTCACCCCTTACTCCCAGATTGCCTATGGAGCCATGCACATGAACTAATTTCTTTCACATCTCTGTCAACTTCAGAATGCTGCCTTTGAAGGAATTTGATTTGTCAGCACCTCCTAAGGACTCCATTCCTCCCCACTCTGACCAAATCCTTACGCTTCCACCCTTATAACTCCAAGTGACAGTTCTCCTTCACTTACAAAGCCTTTATTGCAGGAACAGGGCTGTTTCTATAAAACATGAGCCAAGGTCAGTACTTTCAAACTCCTAACCTCTACATAACTAAGTAGTCCTCTTCAGCGAGTCATGCATGTTCCAAACTTGTACTTGAGTGAGTTCTAAACATAAATTCAAATATGTCCATTTGCTTATGTACCTACATACACTGTTAACTTCTCTTGGGATAGTCATGCTTTTTTTTTTTTTAAGTAGAACATTGTCACTAGCAATGGGTGCTCAGTATCTGCTGGTCAAGGGAGAGAAAAACACATAGTTAAGTTTTCTCCTCTCCTTTCCTCTCCTCTCCTCTCTCTCTTTCTCTCTGTCATTAAAAGTGAGTCCCTAAAAGTTTGTCTCACTGGGTTCAATTTTCAATATATAGGTCATCCAAATACTCTTTTTGCATTTGAATTCAGCATGGAATGTGTAATAACAGGAAAGAGAAATATACAGACTCTCTGTGCTTAGCATGGCAATGTGTCATGTGGCTTGGGAAGGTATGTCTGGGAGTATCATATGGCTGTTACTCAACCTGGACACAGAAGAGCTTTGTATGGCATCCCTCACTGTCCAGCCCCAAATAACAGACATTCAGCTGAGCTGGCTCACATCAACTGTGAGAAGTTTCAATCTAGTTCATAAAATATTTTTTCAACTGCAAAATATTCAGTTTTTTTCCAAAAAAAAAAAAAAAATCAATCACTCCTTTATCCTAACCTCCCATCCAAGGTGATTTTTTGCTTTGTGGGACCCGGGTTTGTACTCTAAATATAACAACTCAACTTCCTTAGTTCTCACAGCCCACAAGTGCCTAGAGTGCTCACCTTTAAATGTAGTTTTGTGTTATAATTAGTTACTGTTAACTGGATGTTTGTAAATGCTACAACAACCCTATGAATGAGATACTATTATTCTACCAATTTTGTAAATGTCAAAAACAAGGTTTAGGGTATTGAAAAAACTTGCCGAAGTTCAGACAGTTAATATGTGAGGATCTTGAATTCAAACGCAGGGCTAATTCCACATGCCCGGCTCTTTACCATTACACTGTACCAGCATGTAAGAGTAGACCAATTTCTCAGTGAAATGAAAAACCAAGTCAGTTTATTCCAAAAATTCTCTTTTAAGATTCTTATTTTTCTAAGAAAGTCATTAAGAAAGCTGTACACATAGCAGTGGGTTGGATTCATAAGCCAAAGACAGTACTTATATCATTTCAAGACAAGGATAAGCAGAACATTCTTGGGATAGTTTGTGGAACAGCAAATCTCCCCTGTCTGTTTCATATCAGAGAGGATGCGGGGCTTCACTGCCTCTTAGATTGTGTATCCCAGAAGATTTTCAGGGTAAAGATTTTCCATGATGGAGTCAATTTCCAACAATTTCAGATTTTTTACCAAGGGTCTGATTTGCCAAGCTTTGTTGAAGAGTTCTGTCAAGTTAAATTGGTTTGGGTGAAGGGAGAAGTCACCAAGGCTGGTGGGATCACTTAGAAAATGACAATGGCTGGGAGGCTACAAATAAGAAAAAGTCACAACACGTGACTCTGGATCACTGAAAAGTCCTTGTGGGTTTTCTCTTCAAAGAACATAGCCACAGCCATGAGGAAAATGACCCAAACACAACATTCACAAGATAATTTAAGTTGACCTAAAACTTGGCTTCCTAACTACTAGGGCGTAGGAACCAGATCCCTTCCACCTCATATCACCCAGAAAAGGATATTTGTGCCCCACAGTTTGCAACTTGTGAGTCTCTTTCTTTTGCCTAATGATGTGAGAGAAATAAATTCAGAGGCTGTGTGGTTAACTCCCTGGCACTTCTTGTTTTGCACAAAGGCATCTATAGATTTCTCTAAAAAATCAATTGGAACCATTTTATCACGTGCTTTACCGTGACAACTTGGGGGAACAGCAAAAACAGCTATCAGGTGGTCCTAAATCTTTATCCCAATTATTTATGTATATAAGCCAACTATTTTAACTGACACTAAATAAACAATTTAACCAGGAGAAATACTTTGGACCACCCAGCAACTGTCCCTCTCTTCCTGATAGTATATGTAATCATATGCATTCATTGTATATAAATGATCCTTTAGAGCCAAAAAGACACATGTAAGTGTGATTGGGTTCTCCAAAGCAGTGCTCTCCTCCCTCGGGGTGTGTGACCATCTTGGATGGACGTGACCACACTGGAGCCTTTTTGGGTGGCCTGGCTGCTTGCCACATAGTTTTACAGTAGCTTTTATTCCTAACACCCCACAGTTTAGTCTTTAGGCTGGTAGGTAAGCTTCAGTATTGTAGAGCCTGTCTACATAGATAGCTATGACATAGCATGCCCCTATCATGGCCACTAACACATCTATAAACCTCACAATACCTGTTTCAGTCACAACCTCTCCCCAGTTCTAAGGCCCAAACTTAGAATTTGGGTGAAACTAGCCCTGCTACTGCTGATTATAATGAGGACCAAGGCACACACCAAAGTAACGCTGTGTATATACCTACAAAGGCTATAAATAAGAAAGACACATAGCTCAAAGCAGGCTCAAATGCTGCCATACCAGAGTGTTCCACATCAGATGAGCAAAAATCAAATGCAGTAGTCCCAAGGGCTAGTCCAGGAGAGATTTGTCCAAGACCACCACCACAGGGCTCACCTTCTGATCCATTGTTCTCACAGGGACACCTCTTCCAGAATTTGAGGTGTTGACTCCATTCTGGAATGTTTTATAGGCCCATCCTTAATTAATCAAGTCCAGTTCTTTTATACTTGCAAAATACAGGGTCCAACACAACTAATGCCCCCTTTTTATGAGCTGATAATCTATACCAAAATCATAAGCATGTAATTCTGTAACCTAACAATCGCATAACCACATTAACATAATTACTTTTAAAAGGGCGTTACTTCTGCCAGGCCCTGTATAATCAGCTAACTGGTAAAGATATTGAGGTTGCTGTGATGGAGAAAGGGAGCCATCCCCACCCTCCTACCTCGGACTGTCATGCTTCTCCAGGAGCCCTGCTCACAGTGCTGTGTTTGGACTTTTACTCTCATTGCAGTGGCAGGTGTGGTGGAGAGAGAGGCAGCGTGGTTTAATTAAGGCTGACGGTGCTGATAATATTTTGGGACTAGTGTGATCTCATAATGCTCACACAGGAGAGTATCTTGTGTGACTACCTTAGTGGTAACAGACCTTAGTTGTTGAGCATTTTATCATCCTCCTCAGTGAGCTATTTAAGTGAATAGAAAGGCATTCTCACCAACATTTAAGTTTTGGAAAGGAAAGGCTTTGTAGAGAAAGAATTTTGCAATGATTTTTTGTAGAACAGCTACTTTTGCTGATTGCTATGAAAAGGGATAGCTATGAGAGAAAGATGGTTCATATACCTTCCAAGAAATAAAAGCATCAGCTGAGAGAGAATCTTGTGCTCTAAAGGACTCCACCAGCACCCCCTAAATGAGATTAATAAAGTATCTGTCAGAAGCTCAACCCTGCTGATCTCTTGACAAATGAAAGTTCCCTTTATTTTCTTACACACTGACAAAAATAATGGCAGTGCCTCACATGGTAGTTTATACATGGAAACACTTAGTAAATTTTCACTGAACAACATATATCATGCGAGCACCCTGAGAGAAATAAATCTTAGATAAGTATTGAAGGATCAAGGAAATAAAAGCAGCCATTGAAAATGCAGTCCCCACCTCCAGTTGCTCTCCTACCATCGTATTTATTTTTATAGCATCTATCCCAATCTCAAATTATCTGTTTTGATCACTGTCCTATACCAGAACCTAGAACATTGCCTGCCTGGTATATAGTATTTGCTCAATAAATGTGAGTTGCATACACACACACACACACACACACACACATACACACATACAGTATTGAATAAATACATATTGAATCAATCAATAAAAGTAAACTATTAAAGATCTTATTATACAATAGATAAGTTCAGGATATGAACTCAAAGGACGTTTTTCAGGGCCTAATTAAATCATGCCCTGATTATGTAACCTTGGGTAGGTCCCTTGATGTCTCTGACTCATTTCTTCATCAATAAGCAGTAATTTCTACCTACAAATAATAGTATCTGTGTATAAACAATAATATCTATTTCACTAGATTGCTATAAAGATTAAATTGTTGAATAGACATTAAAAATGTTTAAACCATAGACACCATACAAATATTAAGACTATTATAATGATAATAAGCACAGTGAGATAATAGGATTATTATTTATCTAAGAGCCCAGTTTAGCACAACCCATAACCCTGGGAAGTAGACCCTCGTTCTATGTTTCATTTTTCTAAGCAGTTCTTCCAGCATACACTTTCCTGATCTCAGAATGTGTGTGTGTGCACGTGTGTGTGTATGTGTATGTGTCTTCTTCTCCTACCTATATTAGTGGTGTGCATGAATGACTATCTTTATATCTCTCTACCTAACTTTTACTCATCCCTAAAGACACAGTTCAGGTGTTGCTCCTTCCCAGAAGGCTTTGCTGAGGTTGCTCTGAGTGAACATGCTATATAAACAACATACCCTAAATTACGTTTCTCATCTGTAATCAGGTAACACTCTATCCATATGACTTTGCTTAGTCATCTGGGACTGAACCCCTTGAGAATCATGTCTTTCCTCTGATTATCACCTGTACCTAGCACAGTCTCTGATACAAAATAAGAATTCAGTAAATATGAAATGAATTAGTTAAGAGTGAATAAGACTCAGAAATGTCATAACTTCCATTGGTTGGCATTGCATAAAATCTCTTTACTAAGGTAAGTTAATAGTTAATTTTCCAAATATATTCTGAAGACTAAGTCACAGAACTCCAGGATTGTGTGTCCTTGGAAGGATTAGGAAAATGTCAAGCTGGGCATGACTGTTTATCTATTAAATGATATTTTCTTCCTTTTATTTTACTTAAATGTCTCCTCTCACAATAAACAGGGTCTCTCTTCTTACCATGGCATGAATACAGCATAAACCACAAACTCCACACATTCCTTTTACTGAAGAAACTGTACATGTTTTCCAAATTGAAAAAAAAAAAAGTTAGACACAAGATGTAGAAGTCATCAGCAATTTTTTTTAAGGTCCCAAATATCCCTAGAGAAATTAACATTTGCAAAATCGCTTTGAACCCTGGTGTTCGACAGCTTTTTAAAAGTTTCCATACAATGAAAAGCTCCATCCCCATAAAATCAAAAATGCTTTTCTGGGATCATTTCATATCAGAATGCAATAAGGTTCATAAATGTCTCTGTGAAGCTTGAGTGTAATAAAGTTTAGCTATAAAACATTTAATATGTGACAGGCTTCTAGATCAGTTGAAGCACTGACTGTGTTTAACAGAGCTCCCTTTACAGCATACTCTATCAGTAACAAGAAGAAACATAAAATCAGAGCAAGAATGATTTAAATGCCTGCACTACAACCATCAAAGGCTTTTTTACTCCCATTACAGATCAGGCTGAGGCATGTCGAAATTCGCCATCACCTCACCCAAAGTACAGTCATAGAAAGCTTTATAACACCATCCCCAAGGAGCATGTAAAGTCCACTTTATTTAGATGTCACTCAGCAGGCGATTGATATTCTCCCACAGCTCCACCAGCAGCCAAATTAGTTTTTCTTTTGGAAGCCAAAGAAGCAGGTTCTTTCCACTTGTCCCAAGTGTACTTCCTCTTCAACCCAGACCCAGGCCCACCACCAAATCGCTGGACCCTGAATGGAGCAATGACATCCACAAAGTTCAGTGTGTAATTCTAGTTTGCAATTTGGACTTGCAGACTCAGGGTGTCTCTTTCCTAGAAGTGACCGCATCAGTCACCTGGGAGGTGCCCTCTCTTTTCATGCTTCTCCAAGGCTAACAGGACTGCATCTATAAAGGTTTAAAGGAAAACTACAGAATCACACCAAAAAGTCACTCTCTCACTTCATTCAGGTTTCCGATGAAATGTCTTCACGATGGCCCTTTCCTGACCACCCTGATTAAAATAACCCACCTATTATTCTGTATCCCCTTACCCAATTTTATTTTTCTGTAACTTTTATCACCCCTGGTCATATTTACACACTAGTCATCTGTCTTCCCTCACTAGAACATAAGCCTCCCAAAGTCAGAGACTTTGTTTTGTCCACTCACTTTTGTGTTTTGGGGGGCTAGAATGATTTCTAACACTTGGTTGATGCTTAAGAAGTACCTCTTGACTTTAGTATAAATGAAGAAGTGGGTGGGTGAAAAGATAGGAAGTTGTGGACAAATGGTGTAGAGATAACTAGGAAACCTATACTGTAGTTAGTTCATTTTGAAAAACCATGTGGTTCTGCTCATGTTGGTCCCTCCGTCTGTGATGTCCTGACTCCCTGAAAAAGGACCCGTCCTGAAACACCCAGTGCCAATTTTACCTACTCCCTGGAGCTGCCCCAAATCTCAAAAGACAGAATCAGTCATGTTCTTCTCCATGTTTCAAATGCATCTTAAAATCTTGAACTAGGTCTCCCTCTTCCTGTTTGCCTCCTATATACAAGGGCTGTCTGGAAAAAACCCAGCCATAAATGCCTCTGTTTTTTATATTACATGGCGGAATACTTTCCGGACAGCCCTCATACATAAGAGTGTATTTCCTAAAGACATGGGCTGGCAGAGTCACACAACATACAATGATCATCTAAGTTGCCTAAGATACATCAGTGAGTAAAGTCCCTGAACCTCATTGGAATTCCAATAGTGAGTATTAAATATTTGTTCTAAAAACTGGATTTTCTTCAGTGGTATCTGACTCCACTCTCTTATCCATGAGCCTCAGTATTTTTCCCTCTTTATCACAACACCTGAACAGGGCAGTTGTTTATTGAGTGGACAGGAGAAAGAGAAGTCTTCCTTTTCACAGACTTCTCCTTTTAATACTTAGTGTCATTTTAGAGGTTAAGTTGAGAAATCCAGCCTTTAGTTGTCAACACAAGAAAAAGGAATGTGGGCTGAAACCCATGTAATATTGTATGTTAAATGTAATTGAAAAATAAAAATAAATGAGAAAAAAAGGCACCCAAGATGGCAGGGTCACAGTAGAAAGTTGAAGTAGAGGGCATTGACCTGCTGTTCATTCCACACCATCCCTCTACCTACAGAAACCAAGCAGTGTGAGTGGTCCTGTGGCAGCCATGGAAATCGGCCTGAAAATTTGCTACACCATGTGTGCATGAGGTGTGGGAAATCACTCCCAAGTATTGGCAACTAGCGGTTAAATCACTTATTTCAGTGTGGTACATATTTTTATAAGGAAAGAAGCATTAAAGGAAGAAGGTTCCTTTGGTCTAAAATATTTGAAAGCCAGATAAACTCAAAATTATATAAGATATTAGGAAGTATAATTTCTTCTGCATGGCCTCTACAGATAATGGCTTGCTCTTTTCATCTCTGACTCTTTCTTGCCCTGTCAATAATTTGTCAATATTTATTAAATCTCAAAACAGAGTAGGTCATGTATCAAGCAGAAGTGACTGGAACAACAGAAAGTGAGGAATTTTAAAATTAAAACTGCCCCATAAAATGCAGGGTTGTGGGCACTGCACCAGTGAAAAAATGACCCAGTCTTACAACAGGTTTCTGCTGCAGAATATGGGCAACCAAGTTAATGCTCTATCCAGCATCTATCTCCACATCCATTAAAAAAGGCAATGCACTAGTTTCCAAATATTCTAACAGATACAAACTAAATAAAATAATAGAATTTTAGGACAAGAAGTAATTTTGAGTCATCTTGTCCATCCTTCCATCTAGAGCTTGCATCTTCCTTCTGAGTGAATACCCAGCTTCTCCCTGAAAATCTTCATAAATTATTCTTTGTTCATTTGTCTTCAAATATCCTTAGAGATCCTGCAAAGACATTTCATAGTTGATGTTCAGATATCTGCAATGACATATACTGTTAGGAAAGAGGAAGGGAAGGAAGGAAGGGAAGGAAGGAAGAAAGAAAGAGAAAGAAAAAAAAAGAAACATAGTTTTGAAAGTCTATTTTCTAAATGTTTCTTCAAGAAGGAAATTTTAATAGTCTGATTTCCAAATGTTTCTTCAAAAGAGAAGCATGAAGTGAAACCAAATGGGAAACATCACTGACAAGATGGAGGCTGTACCAGAAGCCAGATCAAGAGGTCCCAGCACAGTGCGCCCTATTGTGCCTCATAATCACAAGAAGAATTCACTGGGGGTTAATTCAATCTGTGTAATTTTCTCAGAGGAGGAAAGAAATAACTTTCCCCCTATTTTTCAAGCTATTTACCTTTATGTTCCCTGGAACCTTTTAAATAACATTGCTTGAAAATCCCGTCTGTAAGCTGTTCTTGGCTCCAAGAGTCATTAAAGAATTTATAAGCTGTTTTCTCTCCTATCCCAGGAGCTACTGCCAGGGGAAGCAAAATCCAGACGTTTGCAACTCAACACCAGTGAGTGCCTGGCTAATCTGATCAATGAGGAGGCAGCAGTCACAGTCACTTCTGACACAGAACATCTGACAAGCGTCAATATTTTGCTCTTGCTAATGCTGTTTCAGAGCACCCACCCATCTCTTTTCCACTATGGTGGAGCTCTGGGCTTTGGAGACTGCCAGGCCCAGGTACCAATCTAGACAGAGTTGACTTATCATGTCTGCCAGGGCTCTCTGGAAAGTTCAGGAGTACAGACTGTCTTGGGAAGCTTCTGATATTTCCTGCTGGTGACGCCAAGAGATGATGGCAATGATGTGTGATGTCCACCTGAGGCCCTTGGGGTAGTATGTAACCCTGTTGACACAGTTTAAACAAATGTCCCAACTTAATCATCAAATGCTAGTGGTGGCCTTTGAGATCTCATAAATCATGAAGAAAAAAAATAAAGCTATTTCTGCATGAGCTCCTCAGGGAGTTTCCAACAAAAGAAGTTTAGCCAAACCTATGCAAAGCCAAAGAATCCTCTTTCATCACCTGCTTGTGATGGCAAACCTGAGGAATCCTAAGTCCTGTACATAGCCAGTGGTACCATTACCACAGCAGTGGAGCAGTCATTTGTTTATCCGTGAGGGTCATCCTATACCCCATCTTTCTGACTCTCAGTAGGGAAAGATTTCTCAAGGGAGGCAGGAAGGGAACAGGCTACAGCAGTCTGTCTTTATAGGCTCTTACTCCTTTTATATTTTTAAGTTTTCTTAACCTTTCTTCACCTATAGATTATCTAAGAATTCCTGTGAGAAGTAAGAGTTTCTTGGAAAGTTGGAAGTCAAAATAAGATAGGACTCTCTACTTCATTCCCTAACAATAAATAAATAAATAAATAAATAAATAAATAAATAAATAAATAAATGCATGTGCATTAAAGTGTGCATGAGCGCACATACCACACTACATTGATTGTCCTGAATCAGTTCTTATTTTTTTTTGCCTGATTTATATTCTTCATGAAGAGGCAATGACTGTAAGGATTCTTTAGCCAAAAGAATGATAATCCAGATAGTCCAGAGTATTAAACCAGTTTATTTTATTTATTAAGATGGAAGAAGTGATTAGGATGTCCCACCTAGTTATTTCACTGACATAGCCAAAACCATTCCTAGGGCTGAGGATGCTTTAAAAAAAAAAGTATATGAAAACCCTTAAAGGACTAAGATCCCACCTTTGTACAAGGAAGTTGTAACACACTGTAGCTGTGATGACATGAATGGCCCATGTCCTATATTCCATCAAACCCCCAAAGCTTGGTCATCTACACTTATAGGCTCTTCTCTACTTTCTTCATGTATATTTATCTTATCAAAGAAATTGCTCAATTGCACTGAAAGCAGAACAAGGCTTCTCCTTCTTTTCTAGGAGCAAAGTATGACAGCAAATGGTCTCATGATGTCCTTCATAAGATGCATTAGGGACATATCAGGAAAATGCCCTCTAGGAAGGGTAGGTACTTTTTTCTCTGAGATAAATTCAATGCATTCCTAGCTTTAAGAATGAGCTAAGGGCTAAAAGAGAAATGGGGGTAGGAATTTAGGATGCAGCCACTTAAATAGTGAGCTTATTGTGACTCTTTCATTTCTACAACGATTCCCAAAAGTATCTTCATCCTCTGCCATGTGTCATCAAAACTCATTTCCTTTTTCTCTTGGATGTATGGTACACTATGTTTTCCTGCCTCCCTTGCAGTTATATGTGACCATGTGACAGAGTTTTAACCAATAGTCAACATGATGTGTACCGTTTACAGGCCTAGCTGATAATACCCTCCTATGTACAATCCTATCATTCTTTCCCCAGCCATCAAATGAATAGAGAAGACTTTGGGAGTATAGAAGAGGTTGGAATCCAGTGATAGACGAAGTATGAGTTCTTGACTTACCCTGTAATACTCCTCACTAAATACCGAGGGGTTATTTGAGTGAGAAACAACCTCCCGTTGTTTAAGGCTACTGTTTTAAGTCTGGGCTTGTGTGCTACATCAGTTAGCCTACCTTGGCTAATGCATCCTGTGAAAGCAGACTTCTCTCATACGGCCAATGACATGAGCGTGCACCCTGGGTGCACTGTGGTGTATACTGCTGCTACTATTTTCTGTGTTCACATGTTTCTTTCTGGCCCTTAACCAATTATTTTCAGTTAGTACTCAGCGCTACACAACACCCTCTTCCCTTCTTCTAAGCATTTCTACCATTTCCTTGAAATTAAATGTGATTATGAATAACATAAAAAAAAAAAAAAGTCCCTGTGTTCTTTCTGTAAGCCTTATCTTAAAACCATTAGTAGAGATGAAGTGCTTGGCAGTGAAGATGGGGAAAGGGGATGGTAGGCCTAGAAAGCCATAGGGAAGAGCCATGTCTGAGAAAAAGTCAAAGAGCTCTTCTGATCTTTAGAGTAGACATCAGTAACAAACTGCCCTTCTTCCTGAACTATGGACCAGAAGCCATGACTCAGATCAACACTAATTAAAAATGATTTGGCCTTCTGTTTTGGACAAAGGGAGAAACAGCCATGTATCTTCTTCTTTGAGAACAATTACAATTCCACATATTATTCCAAGGGGCAAATCATCCACTTCATGAAAAAGAGAAAGATGTAAACAGGGGATACTTGTGCTTGTGAAGACTGGTTTTTCAAAGAGTCCAGCATTTACACTATTTTCCTAGGGCACTGCATACATATCACTTGTGGGGGGATGGGAGAAAACAAAAATAGACTTTATAAGACACAGGGCTTTTATAAGAACTAAGAGGTGCCAGTAAAATTTACTCTTGATCCAGTTTACTGTAAGCTTCACATCCTTAACACCATCATAAATAGTGAACAGATTAACAGAATGTCTATAAACAGAAAATCCCTTTCAGAAAGCAATTTTTATTTTCAGTCTAGGGAGCCCAGATTCTTGAACAGAATTCTCAAAGGGGGCCAGTGCCGCCTGATATGTTGGCATCTCTCCAACATCGGGAGTCAACAAAATGGTTTTGCCTTGGAGATTTGGCCAGGGCTGCAGTTCAAGTTCACCAGGCTTTTGGGGAGAGATTGTTGATCTAAGAAAATAAAATTCTTAATCTCCCCATTGTGAAACTAGGGTGGCAAAATGCAAAATAATAAAAGGAAAACATGCTTTTTCCTTTCACTCCCTTGGAAAAAGTAACCTATCATATTGTTTTAATATTTCTTTTTTTGGTATTTGAAAACTTACTGCATTGTCAACTGGGGAGAAAAGGATAACAGGAAATAGACTCTCAACTGGTGAGATGACTCTTTTCTACACTCACATCTTCTTCATTTGGTTATCACACAGGGACTGTTTTCTAGTCCAGCCCTGGAAAATGTTCATGTGAATTTATCGCTAGGTATCTGCATCTACCTGTACTGTTCCTATTAAATATTTCAATTTGATAATACATGAGTTGGGACATTAATGACTGAAAGAGCCTCTAAGCAGTCTAAACTACTGGCAGGGGATGTCTCACCTAAAAAAACAGCTATTTTCCCCTCTAGTCACAGTACCCAGCAGCCATGTTGGACTTGAGTGGCATCTTCTTTGAGACATACTGCTAAGCAATAAAACCCTGAAGATTGCATTGCACAGGCGTGATAAAATCAGATGATGAGTTAAGAAAATGTTCGTGTTATGAACTGTTATAAGGTAAACTGAGGCATTTAAAAGTTTTTAAGGGTTTATTTGAGCAAAAATTGATTAGAATCTAGCAGCACCAAAACAGAAGTCGTTAAGATTATGCTACCAATGTTGGGGAGAGACTTTTGTAAGGAAATTATCAATTGGCCGTAACTTAAAGCCCAGTTGGCTATTTATGATTGATTGTCCTTCGTGTTTTGATTCCGTAACCTTGGGGGATGTAGAGGCTTAGATTATGGTGTGCTTATGGTGGCCACCTCAGTGTCAGAGCCAGTTCTGCATAACGGCCTTCTTGCTTCATTAATTTGACAATATACATGGACAAAAGCCTGTTATTGGATTGTCCCTGGGAGGAAGAGTTAGCAATAGTTTGTTCTCCCTTTTTAGCTAAGCTTCATTTTATTTTTTAAGCTAAGAAACTGTATTATTTGGACAATAATGTTGGTTATAAAGTCTTTCCCTTTGCTCTTGGCTTTTCTAAGTGGAATGTTGGCATATGACTACTAGCTTAAGAGATGCCACATGCTTAAAGAGGCTTTAATAAATGTAGGTAAGACCAGTGTACCCTGGGTGGGCTCAGGCCGCAGATTAGACTCCTTCCCTGTGCTGGTACCAGGTGTGGTATGGAGTTTGCTGGGTTTGTTTGTTGTTGTTTTTTTTCTGTAATTTTAAGAAAAAGCAGTATACTTTTATTCTAGATGCACATAAGCATATTTAATTGTCCAAACTAAAACCCCATCCAGGTTGGAAGGCGTCCTGGAGAAGGCCATTTTGGATTCCATAAGCTCTGAAGTAACACACACACACACACTCTCTCTCTCTCTCTTTCTCTCTCTCTCTCTCTTTCTCTCTCTCACACATACACACTCACATACACACACACACACACACACATTCACACTCTCACACACATACTCATACACACACACATTCACACACACACACTCACACTCTCATACACATACACACTCACACTCACTCACACACACACATACACACACATACACACACACACACACACACACACACACACACTTTTGAAGGAAAGTGGAATGGATGTCAAACACCAATAAAACTTGAGAAAGACTTCCATCACACTCAGAAAACAAATAGAGGTGCCACTTTCACCACTTTTATTGCCACTGTACTAGAAGACAAGCCAAAATAATAATAATGATAATGATAATAATAATAGGTATATATAAGACTTTAAAAAGAATCAGAAAAAAATTGGCCCCGTTTTCAGATGATATGATAATGAACATAGAAAATCCAACTACAAACTAGTAGAAGTAATAAGAGTGCAGCAAAATTGCTGGATATAAATCAACATACAAAAATCAACAGTATTTTTTACTAGTATTGTTAATTAGACTTATTGTGGTGATCACGTCACAATATACATAAATATTAAATCATTGTGTTGTACACCTGAAACTAATATAATGTTCTATGTCAATTATACCTCAATAAAAAAAAATCAACAATATTGCTATTCATTACTGATCACTAATTAGAAAGTGACATAAAGATAAAAATAGAAAACTTGAATAAATGGGAAGAGTCATTATACACATTGGGCCAAAGTAGATATCATAATTTAAATTACAAAATATAGAACTAAGTGACATATAATACTATACTTAAAGACATTCTGGATGCAGCTACAGCATCAATTAAATAGAAATTTATAGTCTTACATGCATGTATGGGGGGCAAGAATATAACTTAATGTGGCAGTAATCACCACTTAGGAAAAAGTAACAAAAGAAAATAATCGTAGCAGAAATTAATGTAATATAAATAAACATAAAAGAGGATAAACAGGTCCAAAGTTGGTTTGGTTTTGAGCTTTTATTTCTTTCAAACTTGCAAAGCAGCCTCACCAAGATTAAATAAGAAAAAAAAAGTCACTAATAATTATTAGGAATGGAAATATGGACATAAATAAAAATACTGCAGATATTTAAAAGATAATAAGAGTATTATAAATAAGTTTATGACAATATATTTGAAAAGCAGTTAAAGTCAAATTTCTAGAAAAATATACCTCATCAAAATTGATTCAAGAAAAATAGACCATTAAAAAATGAATCAGCAATTACAATTTTTTGACCAAGAAAACATCAAATGATTTTTATCATCAATTTCTTCCAGGTATTCAAGAAACAAAGTAATTTTTATCTTAAACAAATTCTTTCAGAGAATAGAAAACAGGAGAATGCTCATCATCTTATTTTATGAAGCTAGAGCAAACACAGAGGCCAACATTTAACAAGGCAAATACAAGAAAGTCACAAGCCAATCTCTCTCATGAATAGAGGTGGGAAAATTCTAAACAAAATATTTGCCAACCAAATCCAAAAATAGAAAGAACTATGAATCATGATCAAGTCGGGTTTATCCTAGAAATGTATTCTCTACAGTTATCTGCAGGGAAGCAAAGTGTATGCATACAGATGCATGGAGGTAGAGCATTTGGGGTTGGGAGTCTGTGGAAGTTCTCTTCTGATGGGTTCCGTACTTTTCCCCAGTGAATTGGGGAAAAAATGTTATTGGTTGCAGGTGCAGATAGGGGAGCAGGTCTCAAAGATTTGAGGAGAAAGAATGTATAAAATAGTCTTGTAGGAGAGTGGGAGAATAAAGGGGGATGGTGTGATTGCATTGAAGCTTATCTGAGGTTCATGGTTATGAATTTAAAGATCATTTACTAGAGGCCCCAGCTTGCACAGTAAGAAAAAAAATGTCTAAGGATTAAGAAGGGAGGCACAAAACTCTAATTACTTACAGAAGATGTGATTATTCCTATAGAAAACCCAAAAGAGATAAGAAAATCAATAAATGTATAAAAGTCAATTGCTTTTCTATATACTAATAGCAATTAGTTGCAAAATGTAATCTTAAATAAGGTCTCATCATATATATATATAACTACTTTGTAAGAAATTTAACAAAAGTACAAAATTTTACCCCAAAATATGAAACTTTTTTGAGTGACATTAGAGAAGTCCTAAATAAAGGGAATAATACAACATTTTCAGGAATAGGAAGACACAATATCATTAAAAAATCAGTTTATTCACCCCTAAGTTGATGTATAAATTCAGTGCAATTCTAATTAAAACCTTATAAAGATATGTTGTTGGTAGAAAGGCAAGAGCTAGACCCTAGCAGAAATAAAGATTCATTTTTATACTATAATAGCTAAAGGGTATTGGTCCAGGGATAGACAAAGAGATTAGTAGAAATAAAGATTGGGAAAAAAAATCTCACACATATATGGATATTTAATTTATAACAGATCACTCAAGGAGGGAAGTCACAATTTAAAAAATGGTTCTGAGACAACTAGCCATTAGATTTCTTAAAATTAAAATTAATTTCCTACATTATTACCACACATAAAAACATCTGTATAAATTAAGGACTTAAATGTAAAAAGCAGTTCTTAAATGTATCCTGGAAATACGATATCATTTTTATGACATTGATATACATAATATTTTCATAAATAAGATGGATAATGCACCAAAAGAAAAATATTTGAATTCACTAAAATTAAATTTTTCTATATAACAATGTGTCTGAGATTCAGTGTTCAATAGAGTTGAAGCAGAAACCCAAAATAGGAAAAAATTGAAATAGTCCATAATTGTAGTTATGTTAGAAACTATTCTACAATAGAGTTATAGATAAAAGAGCAATGTTTTTCTACCTCCTTTTGATAACAGCTTATTTTCCAAAAGGCAACATATTGGAGACAAAGGTGAGTTATAAAAGGAAATATAGATATACCTTTGTAGCAGTTGAGAAGTGGACATAGAAATGTCCTTGAAAATTCAAATTAAGGAAGCTATGTAGACCTAGATTGTAAGCACAAACAGCTGAGAACTGGTAAAAAAAAAAAAAAAAAAAAAAAAAAGCTTTTAAGGGACAACCAAAGAGAAATGGAAAGGTAATAGGCCAAATATAAATGGATGGAAAACAAATCCAGAAGAGATTATTCAATCCATTGTTCAAGCCATCTTCTTCTGTGTGTCCTAACTTCTCACAGCTGACACCTCCAGCACATACCAGCCATAGGTGAATTCATGGCAGTCCTGCAGTAATTCTGACAAGAGCAGAAAAGAGCTAAGCCCAGCCTCACCATCCCTCAAGGGTTAGACTTAAACCATTCACTCAGCCATGACCAGTGGGTTTATATTTGGCTTTCTAAAGTCACCTCCACTGCTCAGACCCAGGACCCAGCCAGCCCTCCTCCTCTAATTATAATAACCTCTAATTTGGAGGTGCCCCTTCCTTCTACCATCCCCCACCCTCCGCCACCCTATAGTTCTGACCAGCGGCTGGTATTGGTAGCCTTGTCTCCTGCTACGCCCGGCTCCCAGCTGCCTCACCTACCCTTTGCCTAAGGCTGAAGTCTACCTCCTTCCCTTGCTGCCAGACACTGCAGGGGCCCTCTTAACTCTCCTCATTGTCTTGTTCCTAGTGAAGGAATTTTCTATGAAGAGGAGGGCTTGCTTCCAGAAAGATTTCATTTAAGCTAAAAAGGAGAGTCTACATCTCTGAGACAGTTGTCCCAAGACAGCAATGATAAAATTCATAGATCCCAAAACTCAAGTCTCCCTTACCCTATTCCCGGAACATCCCACTGCCCTGCAAGAGAATGCAATCTGTCTGGGATCAGGAGAGAGGGATGCAGTACACCACAGCTCACTCAATCGGACATCTTCAGAGCTGAAATGTCTTCCCTTGTGTGCCTGCAAACCAGGTGCCAGCTCATCAGGACCAGTTATGAGAGGGAAAACCATGTTTTCCAAAAGCGTTTCTAAGTGTTCACATGGCTGGCTGCCCTTGCTTATTCTTCTGAGTACTCAGGACACTGGAAGCCACAAAACCCAGCTGAGACCACTTCAGTGACTGGTTCCCAAGGGGAAATGAGGATGTGAAAGGTAGAAAGAAATTATGGAAACCAACTGAGTCTTCATGCAAGTATCACCCTGGGTTGGTACCAAGGGTTCAGTATTTGCCAAAATATAGTTTACTCTCCAGCCTCAGAGCCAAGGGCAATGTCTTAAGAGCCTGAGATTGCCCTAACCAACCCAGCGAAGTAAGCAAAGCCTGAATGCTTACTGTGAGCTGGACCCTTCTCTACTATTCTTTTTATCATGGGGTCCAGTGTCCCTGTGTTGATCCTATAAGTCAAGTCCCATGTTACATCATCCACATGGTTCTACCTTCTCTAGACAATACTTCAAGATTTGAACTTCTTTACTCCTCCAAAAACTTACCAGTTCTGAGTTTCCTATATTTAGTTCATTAATTTCAACAAAATTTTTTTGGTCAACCTATTCCAGGCACCATACTGTAGTCCAAAGTATAAAACACTAAATTAGATATGTCCCTGTTCTCAGGAACTAAAAGAGTTTTATTTCCTAAAGAATAAGTGAAAACTTACCTAACATCTAAATTTATACTAATGTATTAATTTATATTTCAGGGTTTATTTATTCCACAGACATTTTACTTATTTCTATGCTATATCACTGGGTGATTGTTTGGGAAATACTGAACTCTGAAGTGTTGGGAGAGGGGCAAAGATACAGCGATTAGCAATATCTACAACTTATCTGGAATTTCAAGGAGAGATTTTTAAGGGAAAGGCAGGTCTGGATATGAGAATGATAAGCTGGCAGAAGGAAAGGCTGAGAACTCTACCCTGGGAGCACTCAATGTTTAAAGAGTACAAAGAAAAGGTGAATTTGAAGTAAGTGAGGAAGTGTGCCAGTCACAGGAGAATTGCATGACTGCAGTTCTAAGCCTTCATTAACACCCCCGTGGTCGTTTGAACCATGTCCTCCAACCGTCTCAAGCACGTGGCCTTTACTTCCCTGAAATTATACCCCCTCAGCAAATAGCCACTTGATCTAGTCGGACCTGCATACTGTCCTTCCTAATGGGAATGTCACCAAGGGTTGAGAAGTCAAGACGGGCCAAATGGCCTCCCCAGAGCACTGTGCATTGGAACTGAGGGTAGGGTTGGCTCTGTGCCAGGAGTTCAGATTTCAGCTTTTGGCTGCAAATGTGTGTCACTTCCCAATGGAATGTTACAGTTCTCTGACCCGCCCTCAACTCATAACACAGGTCACAATTCACTGAAGCGTCCTAGTGCTTTTCTGTGGATGTTTGGAATCAGAAGTGCAGAGTGACAGAATATCTGCATAGGATTCAAAGACAGTCTCCAGAGTTCAGGGCTCTCATGCTCTACAGGAGAAAGCTGCATCCAAAGATTATTAATTTGGGGCCAGGGTTGCTTGGCAAGTTTAGTAGAGTCTTTGGACACATAGTGCCTGGGGACCTGAAGCTGTGCCTGGGGCAGGTCCTTTAGTCACTAGGTCTCAGTCAACTCTTATTTAGAGTAGAATAAGAAAAGTACTGGTGTCACAGGTTATTTACAATATGAATAAGATAATGCAAAGTTCTTAGCATAACTAGTATGGGAATGGAACTGCCAACTCTTAAAGCTAAGTCTTCTGACGTCAGAGCTCTTTCCCCTGAGTTAGGCTCCCTCCCTTATAGAGAAATGTTGGAAATGAATGTACAGAGGAGGCATTGCACATGTCAGAACTCATCACTACAGCATGTGAATTAGGCATACATTTTTTTAAACAAGTATTATCTGGGCACCTATGTACTGGGTGCTCATACTGAACAAGACCTGGTCTCTACCCACTAAGGAGACAGATTGTGCCCTGTAGTAGCCAGGGGTGAAGTGGATTTTCACGGAGTAAAAGGGGTAGGGGGGAGTCTAGACACAAGGAGATTGATGGGAGATTCTTGCCATAGTTTAATCATAAGGTATCAAGGTTCTGAATGACCCTAGAGGAAATGAGAATTAAGGGAAAGGAGAATGTAATGAGGTAGGAGCATGACACTTACCTCTGACACATTATATAATTATTGTAGTGTGTCTAGAAATCTTTGTTTTTACGTGTTCTTAAAAATTTGTTGTATAAGTTTCACGTGTACAAGAGAACATAATACTTAGACATTTACAGCCCTTATATAGTGATAATACCAATAGGTCTATTTCCCATTTGAGACCTTATATAGCTATTACAATACCATTGGCTATATTCCCTGTGCTGTGCTCTACATCCCATGACTATATATATATATATATATATATATATATATATTTTTTTTTTTTAAGTAATAGTTGACATTCAACATTAATTTCTGTTATTTTCAGGTGTACAACACAGTGGGTAGGCATCTATATAATTTATGAAGTTCTTCTCTGATGAATGCAGTGGTCCATCTGACACCTGCATAGCTTTTTTGACATTACTACCTATTATTTTTATGTTTTTGACAGGTACTTTGCCTCCAGACAGAATACCCAAATGAAGCCAGTGGTACTCCATACTCAAGGAAACATCACTTACTGCTAGTGCACAGAACTGGACAAGTGACAAACATTAGGCCTCTTGTCCAGGGTCTCACACATGATGTGGGGAGGCCCACTTATTAGTGTCACAGCTCCATAACAGGGTCTGTGTAGCCAGGTCTAAGGCCAGCTATCTTGCTTTCCTGCCAAATTCATTGAGGGCATGACAGATCTGGTTTAGATGGCAACCAAGGGCTGAGCAACATAGGTAAATGTTTGTTTTGCAGGACAATGTGTTCGGCTCTGGGGCTGCAGCTGTCCATTAGAATCCACCCCAGGTAAAGTCACAGAAGGAAGGGACTCCAAGTCAGACAAAACCCTGCTCTCCTCACCTCCATGGGCTTAACTCCACATGCCAGGTTTTCAGGCTAAAACATGGTCATGCTAATGGCGTCAGGCAGAAATGTCCACTGCTCCATTAAGACTCTATACCCAAACACCGCCAGCCTTGGCCACCCTATCCCTGCTACGGCCCCGCTTTCCCACCCTCCCCCACCCACAAGCCTGCTCCCCTCCCCAAGAAAAGGAAAATGGTTAGCAACTTTCAGAAACTAAAACAAACACCAAAGTTTGCCAATATTAAACTATGTTTCACAGCTAAAAAGACCATAAACTTTCAGGACCTGGAACAAAACTCCGATTCAGCCCCCTCTTACAGGTGCTGTGGGCACAAAGGCTGCACAGTATATTCTGCCCTGGAAAACAGTCTCAAATTATTTTTGTAAAAAGAAAAAAAAGAAAAGAAAAAGAAAAAGAAAGTTGCCTGGAAGAAAATTTCATCCTGTGCTTAGAAAAATAAGCCCAGAGGCAATGCAGCCTCTTTTCTCTCCATTCTCATTTCCCTGCACTCCCATGAGAAGGTCTTACCTAGGCTGGCCAGACGTCCCATTTTAAATGGGACAAAATACAATGATCCTGTCCTATTTCAAACAGTGCATGTGGTCAGCCTGGTCTCACTGCGCTAAATTCAAGGTGTCACTGGGCTGACCATACGTACCATTTGAAACAAGACAGTACCATTCTTTTCTGTCCCATTTAAAACGGGACGCCTGGTTAGCCTAGTCTTACCCCACCTGGAAGCCCACAATAGATGCTTCAGTAAAAGTCAGACATCTTCTCACTGGTATTTAGAGGAGCATCCCTGGTAAGACACGTGCCGACCACTCCTGCCAGCCCACAGTCAGGACACAAATTAATTAATGGAAAGCACAGGCCTGTGAGCCAGAGGTCGGGCTCTAGTTCAGGTTTACCATCATTTCCTATGTGACCTTGGCATGTCACTTCACGTCTCAGGTCTCACATTCCTCATTCAAAAAACTCAGGTCCCCTCTGCCCCGAAAATTCTGTATGGGAGTGGCATTGATCAGTAGAGTAAGCAGATACATTTTTTGTTTAAACCAGAAGAGATGCGTGAATACAAGAGGTAGCTATTACTAATTATGCCTGGCATCATCCAAGACTGCGCTGGGGAACCAGGACCCATGACTGCTGCCGCCAACACCCCCCAGAGGCAGCTGCCCAGTGAGCTCCTGTGGTCCATTCACCTACGAAAGGCTTGTACCCAGGACTCCAGTAAAAGAGAAACTGAGAAAGTCCTCAGAGTGTCCAGCGCCTTTTCTCTGTTTTCCAGCTGTTTCTCACCCATACTCTCTGCTCCACACTCACACACCATCCTGGGCTCACCACCTTCTAAGTCAACTTGGCAGCTAGGCAGAGTGATTTTGAGAGCCAGGTTTTGGTCTGAGGCTGTGCGGAGTCAAATTACAATTTTATAATTTACCACTGATCTTGGGCAAGTTATTCAAACTCCCTAAAGTATATGCTTTTAAATGTTTTTAAACTGCAGTCCACGCTAAGAACATATTAAACATAGCACTGTATCTACGCACACATATATACATATACATGTACTCATAAGTTCAAACCGAAGTTTAATGTAACAATAATTGTTTTTGATATGTTCTAAGCACTTACTATTTATTTGGTCGATTCTGTTCTATACGTGGTTTTGTAAATGCTAGTTGTGACAGACTAAATTGATTTCATGGTCTCCTAATAGGTTGAGACGCATAAATTGAAAAACTGCTCCAAGCTTAAGTTTCCTCATCTGTAAAATGAGGATAATAATAATATTATCTTTCTCATGGAGTTGTTACAAAGATTGACTAAAGTGTTCATATAAAAGTGTTTTGCTTGGAACACAGTAGTACTCGGCGAATATTAAATATTATTGCTCATGGCAGGGCATGGGTAGGAAATAAGCCTCGTCATACCTCAGGTCCAAAAGGGAAACTCCCAGCGGTCCTACCCTTCATGAACCTGTGTGTCCATCGAATGGACTTTCTCATGGGGCATGGATGGCATCAAACGAGACTGCATTTAAGCTTCTGTCGGGGTGCAGTTAAGTGAGGACATGATGCGTGGCACTACGGCAGCAGCCATCTTGCAGTCACAACACCACACCTCAGGAAGAAAGAGCAAAATGATGGCAAGGGCCTAGTTTTCAATGGTTGCTGAACCAATCGTGCAACTTTCCCCTTAGTCTTTCTTGTTATATAAATCGATAAAATCCCCTAATATTTAAACTGTGTTTCTGTACACACCTGCTGGTAACCAGGTGCGATCTCCCTTCTCTCCCCAGCAGGAAGTGGCCCGGCATTCAACTCTTGAGAATAAGCATTCCCTAAACCCGTACTCCAGCATTCAGGACTGCCACCAAAGATAGCCCACAGTGGGAAATCCCGCTTTGGTCCCCAGACCTTCTTTCTTTCTCTCACCCCTGAAAGGCTCATAAAAATAAAAGGAGCAACTCAGCCCTCTCATTTAGCCATGACCAGTGGTACCACTGTACTCCTTCAAGGGCGAGGTGAAGGGCTCGGGAGCCTCACCCCCACTCCTCACTGAGGTATCACCGACTCCCTCAGAGTCTGACAGCTAATTGAACCTAAGCTGCACAGAGGAGAAGCCCTGTTTTCAGACGCAGGGCCAGGCTCACACTGGCCAGCACTCAGTGGCTAGAAGAGAAAACAACTTGTAAATTCTTTAGCATTGCTTGGCCCAGAGGCAATTAGCTTGCTGGCTGGCTGGCGTTGCAGCTACTTTTAGTGAAAGGTTCTAAGGGACTGGAAGATAAATAACCAGTGAGGTGTCACAGCACTGAGGACAGGGAGAAATGTTATTTCCACACTCCTGTGACCTTGATGACCATTTTCCAGCTCCAGGGCAACTTTGCACATGACTATGAGTGGTATCTGAAGGTTGGTTCTGGCACAGACTGCAAGCGGATGACAGTTGAAGACTTAAAACTTCTATCTGAGTCATTGGTGATCCCTGCCATGGATTCCAGCCAGTGGAGTCCAAATCCACTCTGTCCTTTCTCTTATGCTGTAAACTTTCCCCTATTTTCATCAAACCATGCCAGCTCAGTAATTCTGACAGCCACAGACTGAATTTTGAACCTCTTCAGTTTCCAAGTAATTAAGACAGAGAGAATGAGTTCAGGGAAATATGGTCAGATTGAAATAACCAATTCAGTATTGCACGAGGAGAATTAAAGCTGAATCTAGGGTAAGTGCCTAGTCCAGGGCCCTGCAGTGCACATGTGATAAGTATTAAGTTGTTTTTTTTTTTTTTAAGGTGCACATTAGGCTGCATTTGATAAATAAAGAAAGGGGAGATGGAAAAACTATCATTTGTAGGGTACTACCTGTATATTCTCTCATTAATTTCTTACAAAATACATATACCTAGCTATTATCATATTTTTATATTTGAAAGATGAAAATGAAAATGAAAAACAAGTTGCCCAAGATTGTAAAGGAAGCATCAGAATTAATTAGAATTTTACGCTTAACCTTTCTGAAGCAGAAGTCATGCTCTTTCAGTCACACCACACTGACCCCAGCAGGCAAAATTCAAAGAGTGGAAAGCAGAGAAAGGGGAAGAATCTAAAAAACAGGGAGGGGAAGGGAGATAAAATGGACAAAAATAAGACAAAGATAAGAAGTGAGAAAGGAAGGAATGGAAAGAAGAAAAAAAAAGAGGAAGTGTGGCTTTTCAGAGGAATTTGATGATTCAGAACCAAATGTGTGGAGAATCCCTGCGGACATCCTGGGGAATCCAGACAGTGGGAGAGTTACTCCTTCCCGTGTTATACATTCAAATGCCTGTAGGTACTTGAAGCAGAGCTGGGAACCCAGACTGTCGTCACTCAGTTATGACCCCCCCCCCCAAAAAAAAAAATTCAATGGTGTTTCTGACGGAACTGAAGAAATGATTTCTTTAGTTTGCAGTTACCAAAAAATAAGCATTTTAGGACCTGCCAATACTGGCTCTTTCTCTGGGCTCAGCCTTTCTTTGAATCTTTTAACTGCAATGAGCAGATACTTAGGTTAAGAAACTGGAACCAGCCAAAAATTTGCTCACTGTCTATGTTGATTATTAAACTGTTTCATCTCTAAGCTCCAAACTGAGGCTTCATTCTGGGTTTTGCGATCCTGGGGGCCTCTGCCATTCATATTTCTGAGTTACCAGCTGGCTCGCCATTAGGATCTGCCAATATGGGGCACTAGAGAGAGAGACGGAAAGACAGGAAGAGGCAGGAGGGACTTGCTCCTTCCTGTTTGCTTGCTGGCCTTGTCCATACTACCTCAGCAGCAGTTAGTTTCAGTTTTCAGTTTCTTTACTCCTAGAATAAGCATCATTTTGTGCCTTCAGTGATACAGGGGCAGGCCACCACTGTAATGTTTTTGTTACATTAGACATGTCTGGATATAGCCAGTTCTATGTGGTCATGTGGTACCCCCTCCATCATTCTTGAGCTTACACACACAGGTGCTTCCATTTTCCACCTTACATATTACCAACCTTCCCAGCTGAGGCCTGCGTTCTAAATTTTTCAGCTGAGATGATCCCTTATGGCGGTATTCCACGGACTGCCTTTTGTTCTCAGGATCATAATGATGGGCCCAAGTTTCATCACCTGTAATGATCTTCTTTAAGAAGTCCTCACCTTCTTTTTCAAAAATTTCAAAAAAAAAAAAAAATAGAAGGAACTTTTTCTGCTGATAAGGATTCAATAACAGCACATTGTTTGAATTGAATATCTGAACATTCTTCCATTTCAGTGTGCACTAGGTGAAAAATGTAAGTACAAGGTCTGACAATTAAGTTCGTGAACTTGCCACCATGCATGTACGTTGCCAGCACTGGACAAACAATTCAGTGAGGTTTCATATTGGGATATCTGTGTCTCACAACTGGGTTCCTGTCGACATGTGGCAGTGTCTTGCTGGGGGGCGTTTATTGTTACTGCATGTTTTTGTATGCCATCACGAGAATGTCAGATCTTGAATTACAGCAAAAAACAAACGTTAAACTTCTTGTTAAACTTGGCAGGAGTGGAAGTGAAATCAGGGACATGTTAGTCCAAGTTTATGGGGATAATGCCATGAAGAAAACAGCAGTGCACAAATGGATTAAATGTTTTTCTGAGGGGAGAGTAAGTGTTACTGATGAAGAGGTGGAGGCAGCCAGTAACAAGCAGAACTGACAAAAACAGTGCAAAATTTTTTCCAATTCTGTGTCAAAATTGTTGGCTGACTGTGAGAAGCATAGCAGACCAAGTAAACATCAATAGAGGAACAGTTAGGAAAATCTTAACTGAAAATCTTGGCATGAGAAAGGTGTGTGCAAAAATGGTACCGAAGGAGCTCACTGATGAACAAAAGCAAAGGAGAGTCGAAGTTTGCCAAGACCTTCTGGAGAGGCAAGACAATGTTTTGGGCCATGTTATCACCGGTGATGAACCATGGATGCACCAATACGACCCTGAAACAAAGCGTCAAAGTGCACCATGGAAGTCAGCCAATTCTCCACCACCAAAAAAGTTCCGTCAGTCCAAATCAAGTCAAAATAATGTGGCCAAAAATTTTTGATATCAGAGGGATTGTTCATTATGTATTTGTACCAACTGGACAAACAGCCAACCAAGGTTATTATTTGAAAGTACTGAAAACACTGCATGGAAAAGTTAGATGAAAATGACCTGAACTTTTTGCCAACAACTCATGGCTCACCTGATCTGGCTCCCAATGATTTTTTTTTTTTTTACCTGAAGATAAAGGAAATATTGAAAAGATGACATTTTGATGACATTCAAGACCTCAAGGGTAATACAATGACAGCTCTGGTGACCATTCCAGAAAAAGAGTTCCAAATTGCTCTGAAGGGTGAATTAGACACTGATGTCGGTGCATAGCTTCCCAAGGGGAGTACTTCAAAGGTGACCGTAATGATACTCAGCAGTGAGGTAGGCAGCACTTTTTCTAGGATGAGTCCGTGAGATGAATTGTCACACCGGTATCTTTGTGTACAAGGTTGAGAATGATGCCGAGGAGGTACCATGTGACTACACAGACTGGTTATATCAAGATTTGGCTCACATAACAAGAAAATATTACAGTGAAGGCAAAATTTATCAGCCCACACTCGTAGTATCTGCCAGTTGGTGCTCCCCGCCCCCTCCCCCTGCAATGTTGAGCCCCTGCTCTGAGAGTCCCTCCTTTGAGTTTCCAGGAGTCCTGTGCTGGCCAGCCAGGCAGCACTCCTCGTTCTGGCTGTCAACCCTGCAGGGCCTTTCTCCTGGCTTCTGTATGCTACTGACCATAACTTCATCTCCGTTCCCCTTCCCTAAAGTGGTGATTACTTGCTAAATTTGCTACCTTCAGGTTACCTTTATGCTCCTCCTTTGTACCTTCAGTGCTTCAATTCTCTATATTAAATATTCTTAATTAGAAAAACTGGTAGGTTCTGTTTTCTAGACTGCCCTTTACTTAATCTATTATCATTTTGTCTCTGTCCAAGATGAGGCTAAGAGGCATCTTTAATATGTCATTTATTTTTATTATTTGAAAATGTCCCTATTTTAAAATTCACTTAAAATTGCTAGGTTATTAATGCACTAAATGTTTATCAAGTGATTCAGAGATGCTTAATATTTGGAAAGCACTGAAGTATTCCAGGTGGCCGTTGGGGAAATAAAGGAAATTGATCTGAGATGTTCTGGTGAGTAAAAGAATGTGAAATACAATACTCTTCAATCAAACAGGAATGTCTGGTCGTGGTAGTGCCACTTGATGGGTGACTGTCTTAAATGTGGGTATCTGGGTTTGCAGCTGTTCAGTGAGGGTACGATTTCTGTTACTCCATAGAATGGATGACCCTGGACCGGACCCGGTACACCAGGGTGCATGCCTCTCCCTCATCTGAGCAAACACAGATGAGCCCTTTGTTTCCACTTAAGCCCCATCAGCCTTCCTAATAACAAACTGAAGTCAGCTAAGTTCAGGTGGCGAAAATGGTGCTTTTGTTAGGAAAGCAGTGGCCAGAAAATGCAAACTCTTTGAGTCACCCAGCCCAGCTATTTCCTTCAGAATCCAACAGTGAGCCAAGCGGTTTTTATTTTGTCTTCTCACACGAGGTAACCAACCCTCCCTTGTAGCAGACACTTGGATAACCGCCGGCAGCTGGGGGCACACCCCAACTTTGGGGAGGGGTGTTTCAGACCAGATTTAAATCCAATTACTAGACTTACGTAAGTGAGGAGTGGGGTTGGAGGCATTTAGGAAAAGAGGCCCCAACAGCAAAATAGGAGAAAGCCATTGGAGAAAACAAACAGGAGCCACAGCTGGCACCAAATGGAAGATTGTTTTCTGACAGATTTTATAGACTTCAAAAAAAAGAGAGAAGACAGCATTAAAAAAAAAATCAATTCTTTTGTCTTGGCTCAACCACGTGGCTGACACACGGGTCCAACCCAACCATGGGAGTTGATTGCTTCCTTCCCTTCATTGCTGCTAACATTTTCTTCTGCATGAACTGTGGCCCTTTCCTAATTTTGTTTCTTCATGGAGGCACAGAAAGAACCAGCATTTCTGCTCTCAGGTTTTCCCTGAAGAGTTGTAGAGAGCAAAAAAAAAGATCCCTTCGTCTGCACAACTTCTCCACCAGCTCCAAGCCATGCCTCCGGGCCCCAGATGCAGAGCTTTGGATCATAGGAAGTTCCAAATCTTTCTGGAAGGCCTTCGATATTATGATCCACCTATGAAAAAAAGCACTTTCTAAATATTTAATATTTAAAATCATGTTTCCCAGTTTCGAGGTTATAAAATGCTGTAGTGGCCCACCAGTTTCCAAATTACTAAAGAACAGCACCAGAGGAAAGACTCTAACGTTCAGTCCTCACCATGAAGCACATCTCTCACTGTACAGTCTTCTTCCCAGAAATCTCTAAGAACAACTACTGGGATCAAGACTATGTGTATACAGCGGAAGGCTGGTATTTTCCCCATCTCTTTACTCTTGGTGATATCCTCTTTTGAACATTGTTTTCTGGAAAAAAAAGAGTAACAGGGTGGGCATTGATTTTGGTGGGGAAGGCAACCTAATGAATGTCTTTTCAAAACTTTGTCCCTAAATGTTCATCACGCATGTACTTTGATGTAGCTATAAAAAAAAAATTCTGATTTCAAATTCTCTAGGAACTAGGTTAAAGGGTTGTCTTTGAAGCAGAAATCCTGGCAGAAAGGAGCAAAGGTTGATTTTCAAAGTCAAAAAGTTCAGAATGTTATTTGGTCAGGACTTTCCAAGATAAAATGCAAAAAATGTTTTTTAAAAAAGCTGCTCTTTTCAAACTGGCCAGTAGAGGGAGGTCATTTACTCCTGTACGTGTTCAGTATTTCCTGAGCACTCCCACAAAGGGATATACGCGGGAGCTCTGTGTCCCTGCCGCCATACCTTTCCCTACGCATCTCTTCCATGTAGCTATTCCTGAGTTGTATCCTTTCTAAGAAACCACTTAGAATAAATAAACTATTTCTCAGTTCTGTGAGCCATTCTAGCAAGTTATCGATCCCGGGGTTGGGGTGAGGGTGTGGGTCCTGTGAACTCCCAATTTGTAGCTGGTTGGTCAGAAGTACAGGAGCCTGATGACTTGCAATTAATGTCTGAGGTAGTGGCAGTCTTGTGGGACTGTGCCCCTAACTGTGGGGTCTGCAGTAATTCTAGGTAATTAGTCAATTGAATTGAATTGTGGGACACTTACTTGGTGTCTGGAGAGATGGAGAATAGGTTGGTATGAGGGAAAATATCCCACACATTTGGTGTCAGAAGTGTTATGGTATTGGAAATGGTCAGGAAGGCTATAGATGAGATCAGTGTTTATGAATGAATTGATTTGTGCCAGTAGAAAAGGGACTAGGTTTGGAAAGTCATGGAGATACCTGAAAACTTGTCACATTGGGTGGGACATAAGGGTGTGTGCCATGGGAACCCATTGGGGAGAGGCAGGAAGAGAATCTAAGGGAGAAGCAGGGACTTGAGCATGACAGACTTCAAATGCTATGCAAGAGAGCAAAGCTGTAGAGGAACGACATGCAGTCTGAGAATCAGAAAACTCATCCTGACTGATCATGTGGAAGACCTGGGGAGAAACCATTTAGGAAACTACTCTACTAGTCCAGGTCCTTCAAATGTTTTTAATGATGAGGGCCTCAGCGAAGGTACTGGGTCTAAGACTGGACAGGAGGAGACAGGTCAGGAGACACCAATGAGGTAAAATTGATCATCCTCAGTGGCTGATGGGATGTGGGAGTGAGGGAGAAGGAGGAGTTAGTTCTCTGTGCTTCATTTCAGACTTGAATTCTAGGCAAGTGGCACCATTCCCTGAGACAGGGGACATAGGGAAAGTGTGTTTTAAGAGGCTGTGAGATGTGTTGGGCATATCAGGTTCAAGCTGTTGGTGATGCATGCAGGAGCACGTGTTTCAAGATCTGGACCGTGGATTTAGAGCTGAAAGGCATTCGAATAAGAAGACCCTATGAGCAGGTGAAATAGATCAGAGGCCCAGGAAACGGCAGGAGAGCAAGTGTAACTTCAGGCATTTGAACACTGGTGGGTGACAGTTTCCTCAGTCACTGAAAGATGCTGTGTCTCAGAGAAAGTCCAGACAAAATGGCTTAAGAATAAAACAAAGAGAACTCTGCCTGAGTTTCTCAGTCATCATTCCTGGCTGTGAGCATAAGGGACAGGTCGGTGATCAGCAGCATCTTGAAGTCACACATGCCGCAAATTAGATCACCAGGTACATTTTTGAAACAATAGTGCCTGTTCCCTTAGGCTCCTTGTTATTGCTGTGATGTCCCTGGGCCAGGGTCTACTGGCCACTTGGAACTCTCCTCTGTCTGCGTGGACTTCCCACGGCCGCTCAGCCAGGAGCCACCTCTTTCCCTGTCTCCCCAATCCCCTATGTAAGTGAGAGGGTCCCTTTATAGGCAGGTCCTTCTGAGCCTGATTTCAGAAAAATGACTCATCAGTCCCAGATCATTTGATTTTTCTAAACTAGGACTACGTCATGTTGAAACCAGAACAAGTGATCTCTCTTTTTACGGAGTGTACTTTCTAGGGGAAATGCAAGGAGGTTCACCTCTTCGTTTTGACACACTGCCCCAACTGCAGAACACGGTCTCCCTGAAGGACTGATTCTTTACCTCACAGCCTGGTCCGGGGTGAGGGCTATGTCATGCGGTCAACAGACCTCCTGGGAGAATGTCTTTAAAGGCGCATCTCTAGCCAGGAGTCTTTGTCTCCTGATTTTTCTAAAGTTTATGTTCTGTGGACAAACAACTCTGCTTTCCTAGAGGAAGTGGCTTTTGGACTCCTGCTGCGGACCTACTTGTGGAGGCAGTCCACCCAGGCTGACCATAGTGGCAGACGCGGCCACTGGCTTGGGGTGACAAACTGCTTCGGATCCGTCAGGGGAATGATTTCAGCGTGTTCTCGGCAGCTTCTCAGCGTGATCCCATGAGGGTCCCCCATCCCTCCACACAGTATGTTGTACTTGGAGTCCTTCCCCGTTTCAACTTCAGTATCAGTCAGAGGGAAATAGGAAAACAGCATTCCTTCATGTAGATAACCAGTAGGCAGCTGGCTACCCCTGGTCGCTAACATAACTCCACCAGTGTACTCTGGCAGCTGGGTTTACTTAAGGGAGAAGACGGACAGTCCCCTGCTTAGAAACAGAGCTGCTAAACATTACTCCAGTAGCTCCCTGCTGTCTGCAGAAAGCAAACCCCTTGAGGAAAAGTACCAGTAAGCGACCTGTCTTTGATTCAGCCCGAGTACAAATCTCAGATCAGCCACTTACCAGCTCTGTGGCCTTATTCATTCGTTGGCTCATTTAAGAAATATTTATGGTGTACATAACACGTGGTAGGCACACTTCTTAGATTAAGTTAGCTGATCTTGCTAACCCTCAGCTTCCTCATCTGAGAATCAGGGATAACGATACATACCTCCCATGGCTATGTGACCCAAAAAGTGAGGTAATGTATGCAAGTGTGTAGCACAGCCGCATACAAAGAAAGTCCTCAATGAACTATGGCTGCTATAGATATTATTCCCCTTACCCCAGCCTATGACAACTGGCTACCCAGGGAGCAGCTCCAGGTAATGCCAGCACCTCTCTCCCAGCCTTAGTTGGTGCAGAGTCTACCTTTTCATTCCTTCTGTCTTTATGCAATATGCCTTGACCTGGAGTTCCCCACAGTGCCTCTGCCCTCCCTAGCCTCAGCTGCTCACCATGCTCTTCCTACTGAATCCCGCCCAGGTCAGCACCATATATTAATCTGATATAGTTCAATATGCATGTGACATATAGATACAGTTTATATGTATTACTTTTTTCCCTGACCCAAAGTTGAGTAGATTTCTCAGCGATGGGCAGGAGAAAGTGGTAGACACTGGGTAAGCAGAAGCTGACCCAATTAGCAAAATTAATACAGAAGCTAAATTAGGCTTCAGCACACTCTACCTTTGCCCCAGTTCTTCTCCAAATATTGTCCTGTTCATCTGGGGCTATGTTGTAATGTGGAAGCAGGAATAGCAGAATGTACGAAAAACTGTTGCTACAGTGCTGACTTCCCTTCAAATTGTCCCACCCCACCAGTGGTGGCACTGAGGTAAACCCAGGCAGGGTGGCAGTGTCAATGCCTATTAAATCAATGAGTGGGCCAGCTGTCACTCCAGTCAAAACCAGCCTTCTCACAGACTTCACATAATCTCCATAATGGGCGCATTGACTTCTGCTGCAGAGCACAGGTCTCCCCAAAGCCCTGGATCAACTTCTGATCTTAATGAGATGGCTTCTAAGCTCTGGTTCAGTGGTTCTGATGTGAATGGCAGTCACCTTGTAAATTTCATTCTGCCCTTTTATTTCTTTAGCGAATATTTATTGAGCTCTTACTATGCACCAGGCACTGGATCTAGTAACACAGTTCTAGTCATTTCTTCAGCTCCTTAGGCACCTGAGGCAAGTACCGGTGTCTGGTTTCCCCAAGACTGACTTCTGCCTTAATATTCTACCCCAGCTCCAGCTGCTCAAAGGCTTGTTTTCACCGACCCTTTCCACTGTGAACCACACTCTGTCTGAGACTACTGATACCACCAACTAGATTACAGTGTCCCCTACTTACCCTTGCATTAGGCTCTCTCCATTTCAAGCCTGCAGAGAAATCACTAGTCACCCTTTGTTGAACTGCCTCTTTTCACATAGTAAGTGCTTAATAAATACTATTGGTTCCATTTAGACATCCCACTAGTAAAGTAACCTAGTGAAAACAGGCAATTGCCTGACTTGTTCACTGATGTGTCCCTACCACGTGGACTTTGGTTAGCATGTACTAGGCACCAAAAAAAAAATGCATGAACTGAACAAAATTTATTCTAGCCACTTTTTCACTTTAAGAAAGTGTGTGAATATAACCCCTTGCTATTCAATGGTAATGCTGAACTGACAGCAGCGACTTCTGCTTCGGATGCCTCTTTTTATTGAAAGCAGCCCTGAAAGACACCAGGAAGTTGGGAGCTCGTCCTATTCCAAATGAACTACGGCAATGAGTACTGTACCACCTTCCTTGGGGGCAAAACAAGCCTGGAAGTATGGTTTCAAGCACAATACTGCTCTCCTATGTTTTCCACTGCCCGGCAACTACGCTTTGAAATATTTCCTACATAAGAACATTCCTCTCCACCTCTTGTCTCCCTCTCAGCTGTCAAGAAGTTCTTTGACAGTGAGAAGCCACGCACAAGAAGATCTGAGTTGAAATTTCAAGGAACAGAATTAATTAAATGATGCATCTCTTTGATTATTTTAAAGATGTTTAAAGAGAAGCTAGATAGTTCTCTCCAAATTTAATAGAGAGTTGGAAAATTTTTAAGGTCCTATTAGGGGGAAATGGAGTAGACTGGGTTTTGCAGATAATCCTAATGCTCAATCCATATGTAATTCCCCATTCACTGTCTGTTCAAGCTTATCAGCCTGCATTACCCCAGTAAATGCACGCATCAAGCCGACTTCACTCCCTGTTTCGCTCAGGTGGGGATTAGCCACAGGCGCATGGGGAAACAGTGATACCAAGCTAATGCTGAGTTGCTGTGATGTTCACGCCTTAGGTACATGCATGAACCAGGAAATACAGCACCAGGAAGAGAGATCTTGACAGATGCCTTACGTTAATGTGCTATTTGCTGCATTCGCATGCCTCTTAGACTCCTAGGGATAGAAGAAACTGGAAGTACCCTTGCCCCATTTACCTGTTCAAGCCCACATACAGGTACATTTATCTGTGGCTTTGTATATAGACTTTAAAAAATGAATCAACCCTTGTATAAATTTGTTTCCCATTTACCTGATGCAACTGAGGATGGTACCACTGCATGGCAGCCCACTGGGGACAATGATTATGTCCTACCCCACAGAGGATAGAGAAACGTGGGAGAGTTAATTTCCGGGTCTCTCTTCTCTTGCCTCATTCATTAACCAACCCCTTTCCCCACCAATGAGAGAAGGGAGACTCATGTGATTGGCAAAATAGAGCAGAGGCCTAAATACAGGTTGCTCATCCTCTTCCTGATCCTCTCTGTTCACAGCCAGGTACTGTCAGGATCACACCACGCTGCTCATGCATTTGGAGCTTACTCAGCTATACTCTGCGTCTGCAGTGGGGAAGACTGTGCTTTAAACTGTAGAGTCTGTTTATGCGTGACTCATTCAGTCTCATGTCTGGTTGTAGGTCAAGCTGCATTTTCAAATTCAGCTACCCCAGTCAGTAATAGAGCTGATGTTTTAGTTTCCATCTTTCTGACTCCTGTTGAGGTTGGAATCAGAAAGGTGGGAACTGAAATATCCATCTATCTCTCATTTGGTTCTGAATCAAGAGGGGAATAAACAAGTGTTACCATTTAACTCCTGAGAAACTTACAAGTGGTAGAATCACTGACTTTCTCTTATCTACACTTAGATTACTGGTTTTCTGTCTTTTCTCTGCTAAAGACTAGTTGTAGTGGAAAAGTCATACTTATTGATCCAATTCATTTATTAACTCTTATGTGAAGGCAGCTACATTGGGGTAGGACGTTTGAGACCCCTTCTCCTTCCATACTCCTTTAGCTACCATTTTCCCCACAAAGGAAATGAGAGTATTGGAGAGCATAGCAATAGAGAAGCTTGGTGTAGTGACTTTATGCCATCCATCCACAACATTTAGAGGACTAATGCATCCACAACATTTAGAGGACTAATGCAGAGACTGAATGATGGGAGAAGGCGAAGGAAAAGTTGGAGAGCTTTCTTATCCTATGTCACCTTGTGTCTAGCAAATTCATTTTTGGATAGCAAATTCATTTTCTAGCTCCATTTTATTTGTCTAACCTTATTTTTCTCTTTTCCTATTAGTTGTTTTAAATTTATTTTATTTTACTTCACTGGATGCATCTTTATAAATTTCTTAAATCATTTTAGCAACAAGGTAGGGGATAGATAAATAAATAATATCCTTTCAAAATATCCAATTCCTGCTTGGCTGTACAACCTGCTTTGAGACACAAAGTTTTAAAATTTAGAAACACTCATGTTCATGTAATCCATGAAAACATGGCAAAGTCCAACATAAATAATTTTAAAAAATTATTCTGGTCACTGCCATCCTCTATTAATACTTATTGTTCAGATCTGTTTTTATTTTCAATTTGAATTTAAATTAATTCAGTAACTTTTGACAACTGCTTTGTCTTTGGAACATGTCCAGAGACCAGTCTCTTTTGGTCTTTGAGCCTTAAGGTTCAGCCTAATGAGTATTCTCTTCTTAAATATCCAATAGCAAAGTCTCACACTCGTTAATTGGTTCAGTGCTTCACTGAAGTGTTTCTCTAGATTGTGAAGAAGTTGTGTAATCATGTTTTGCTTGGGGAGGGGTAGAGCAAACAGGTCCTTCTGAGCATTTGACTGCTGTAAATACCAAATGACAGAGTAGTCTGAAAAAGAATTATGAAATGTTAGTGGTAGTGGTGGTGATGGTAGTAGCTCTCACTGCATGGAGCTCAGAACTCTACATGTCTTCAGAGACATGACCCATTCTACATTTAAAAATCCTTCCCCAAAATATCTTTTTGAAGCCTATCTCTATCTGTTCTAATAAGTGTTTTGTGACTTCACCTTCTGCAAGCATTTATTTGGTGACTGGATTAGGTGCTAATCACATCTTCTCCCAGAGTTTTGGCTCTGGTTCTAGTTCCTTCATAGACTTTTACAAAGAGGGAGATTCACAGCCTGACTCTATAGTCGGATAGTTCAATTAACTGCTTCATTTGCCCACTGACCACATCTTCTACATAGTTGCCTCTTTCAGTGCCAAATTCAGAGTCTTATATCTACAAACATTTCACCCAACTTACTTTTTAACTTTTTGAGTGTACTTTCCTTATAATCCAGAGCACACCAGAACATGCACTAAATAAGCATTGTATTCCTTGGTCATTCCCATGTTTCCATCTCTATTCCTGTTTACTTCTCTACTATATTGTCTGTGGCGCATTGGTGGTGGTGGTGGTGGTGGTGGTGGTGGGTGGGTGTGTGTGTGTGTGTGTGTGTGTGTGTGTGTGATGCACATCTGTCCATGCATCTGCTGAGCTGGCAGACTGGAAGGCCCAGTGTATATTGGGAAGAAGAAAATACCACTTGGTAATAACACATTTGGTAGGAAAACTTTTTCTTCTGTAAGAATAAAAAGGAGGAACCGTGTTCCATATTAAAAGAATAGTACATATAATTATCATCTCAGCTATAAATAAAAATACCCCGCCATGGTTAGGAGGAGTCTCACAGTCCTGGGCCTCCAAAATAACCAAAACCCCATGGTATCAGATGCCCTTGTCCTTCAAGGACAACTGTCCAGGGACCGCAAACACTGAAGCTTGACCTTAGGAACTTGTTGCCATTTCCTCTGCTGATTCTAATAATCAAAATTGATAATCCAAGACAGTGACTTTCCCATCAAGCTGTCACCCAGAATCAGGGTGCTTTCATTCATTCAGAAGAAGCATCCAGAAGCCAGGTGCTCTGTGACCCTTCCTGCTCCCTTTCAGCCAATGCTGTATTGAATCTCTCCAAGCATGGCTGCTAATTGCACTTGTATCTCCACCTATCATCAGTTCCCACAGTCCCCACTGGGAACTCATGGTGCTGGTGCACATCCCTCTTCACCTGGGTAACATAAGATGCGTCCACTGTCCTCTGGCCCTCAATGCCCATCTTGGCCACAAAACCAATTCACCCAAGGTGTGGAAGGCTGGTCTTCACTTGGCAATTTCATCCAAAACAATTACGACCACCTGCTCTGTTCTGGCAACTGTGCTGGTTGCTGGAGAGACCGTGTGACGAGAGGAGGCTCCTTCTGGAAAGACAGCACGCACTCATTCATTCAGTGCAGCTCTCCTCGCCTGTTTTCCATGTACCAGTGTTCTAGATGCTGAAGAATACAGCGGTAAGCAAAACTGCTTACATTTCAGTGAGGAAAGAGAGACAGTAAACAACAAATAAATAAGTAAAACATATTTGATTGTGGTAGTGTTTTTGATATATCAGCTTGGTTAGACTCCCAAATTATGCAAACATTAATCTGGATGCTGCCATGAAGACATTTTGCAGATATACTTCAAGTTCACAATCCATTTAAGAGAGATTAGCCTAGAGAGAGTGGGTGGGCCTGAGTCAGTCTGCCGAAGGGCCTTGAAAGACAGGCTGAGGTTCCTCTCAGAGAAGAAGAGATTTGTTTGTGGACTGTGGACGGTGGCCTGTAGCCCATGACCCTCCTGTTGACTTGTCCTATAAATTTTGGATTCACTTAGGCAGCTCCCATGATTGCATAAGCCAATTTCTTACAGTGAACCGCTTCGTATTATTTTCTATTGCTTCGGTTTCTCTGATTGAAACCTGACTGATACACTTCTATGAAGAAAAATAAAGTAGGCAAAGGGATAAGCCTAGTTGGGGACACTGATATATAAAAAACTAAAATGAAATTTATACCTGTTATCACTGAGTTAGGGACAAAGAGCTAGAGTAACATGGCAAAGTAGTGATTCTTTTACTAATATATGCAAGTTTGCTTTGGGGAGTGTAACTCAAATAATGTGGGATTTTAGGCAGGTCATTTTCTGTTTTAGAGCCAATTTGAAATTTTTAATATCGAAAATAGTAATGCCAACTTTATATGATCATTATGCAAACAGATATACTACAGAGTTACATATAAAGCACCTAACACCACACCTGGCACATAATAAACTCTATTCTCTTTCTTTTATTTTTCTGTGAACAGAACCCCTTCTGTTCACGCATTAGATATCCCCCGCTGAAGTGTACGTTAAGTCACCCTTCTCCATAAAACACTTCAATTCTCTTCTTTGTTCTCAGGTTTAAATTCAAACCTCTTAGAATAGCCTACAAAGCCTCATCCTATGGTCCAAGACCTGTCCACAATGAATGTCTCGTGTCTTAAGACTCCCTCCCTCTCCCTCATCTTTACTCTGTTTCTGTGACGTACCCCCACTGTCACATGGGCACACTTCTCCACCTGGATCACTCTAGTCCTCCCATTTCTGCTGGTTAACCTTAACCCATTCTTCAAGTCTTTGTTTCCTCCAGGTGGCATCTTCTTAGTTTGGAATGCCTCCCCATGGGGTTCCCTTGTACCATCCCTTCCCTGTATCACACTGATAGCCAGTTCACTTCTCAGCATCTCTTATTAGAATTTATACCTCGTATAATCAGGTACCATGTCTATCATTTTACTGTTTATTCCCAACATATAGCATAGTTTGTTATATCAAAGGTGATGAATATTTACTGATTACATATTGAATGAGAGACTGTCCCCCAACCTTAGGACCCCAACCCCCACCTCAGCTTCCTTTCCTCTCTACTAAAGTACTTAGACTCAAAGGAATGAGAAATATAAATTCCAACAGCCTGTTATTGTTGTTGCTACTACGGATAGAGTCTCTAAGGACCAGAGAATTTAAAAATCAGCACTTTTCCTTCTGTTCTGCCCAGGTAAGAGAGTTATAGTTCTCTTCTCCCAAAAGTACACTCCCTAGTGGCTTATTAGCTCCAATAGACCCCAGGCGCCAACAAGATTGTGTTTGTTCAATTGCACGGCCATTGCTCTATTTCAGCCCTCATTAGCCTTGCTCTCAACAGCCCTTCCCCCTCCAAGGATAACTTTGATTAAGAGGTGAGTGCAGTTTTCTATCAAAGCTCAAACTCCTGAAATATTTAAAATCTGCTCCCCATCATCTGAGCTGACCCTATGACCAACCTCTTTCTACTCTTGATCCTACATCATCCAGGGTAGTTCTCTAGGGAAGGTGACCTTTCTGGTATTTTCCCATGTATTGCCGGCTTACTCAAAGAAGTGTCTTGCCTCTATAGTAGGGTTCTTAAATTGATTCATGGGTTGGCTTTTAGGTGATCTAAACGATTTGCAAAATTTGTGCAAACATGCATTTGTCTGGGGAGGGGTTTGTAGCATTTACTAGAGCCGCCCAAAGCCTTACTGCCATATCAGTTTAACTGGATGGTTCTTTCACAGCATCGTTCACCTGAACCCAAGCAATGGCTTTCTCTTCCCTGAACATTCTTTAAATGAGGCCATAGACTAGGAAAACCTTTCCTCGTGCAATGGGTTCTTTGTCTCAGCCTAGTTTGCTTCCATCTTAAGGTCCCTCCCAAGGGTGGAAGCCATGAGGGGAGATGCTGAGTTGCTGGAAACCACTTTGCACCTTTTTATTAAAGAGCCTGCTAATAGAAATGTAGGGATCTGGGTTATACCATGGACTCTGCCTCCAAATATGTGTGTGACTCTGTGCAAGTTACTTATTCTCTATGTTCTTAGTTTTCTATCTGTTGAAAAAGAAAAAAGAAAGGAAAACAGTATAGTCTAGATGAATTCTAAAGACTCTCTGAGCTCTAAAATATCTACAATCATATAAAAAGACCACACGGGCAGAAATGATATTTTAGGTAATTAGATGTACATGTACAAGTTGTGTTAACATATTCTTCTGTACTCCATGGTCTAGAAATGCATGAACATGTTGTATATCTAACAAAATGACCTTGGACTATTTTCTTATGTATTCTTCTTTCTGTGTATTTTTTCCCCATATCATTTTCATGTGTTTTGGATGTTAGCTATGGCAGGAAGATCTCAGAAGAAAAACAACTAAAGAATCAACATTCAGCTTTACAGTTTCCAAACAGACTTTGAAATCCTCAGTACAGAACATAGATTGAATGGATTTATAAAGAAACGATAATACAAGAGCTTGTGTTATTTCTTGCTCTAGAATTAGTAAAGATTCCTCAGAACAGGGAGAGAGAAAAGAGATGAAGAGACAGTCCTTAGACATAAGGGGTCCTTGGGGAAAGGAACCTTCATGCTGCCACTCTTCTCAAGACAACAATGGTTTGAAAGCCCAGATGCGGAAAGGGCCTGTGTTCGTTTCCTGGGTGGGTCTTGAGAGAGTGAACGAAGTCCTAGAGTTCCCCTGTCCCCCACCAGTATAGTATGGGTGCAGTAGGGGGCAAGCGGGATCTAGGCAAAGAGGCTCTGGAACAAGCCCCAACTCTACTACCCAAGAGCAGCACAGGGAGCACGTTCTCTAGAAGGTCACATTGGATTAGCACCCTCTGTAATCTCTTTATGCTGACAGAGAAGTGGGATTCCACTTCCTAAGTGACTGCTCTTTGGTAGACAATGACATTTTATTCTTTTCTTTGACAAGGGGGCTCTTTTTTATTATTAAATTTATTGGGGTGACACTGGTTAGTAAAATTACATAGGTTCTAGGTATATAAGTCTACAGGGCATCATCTTTGTGCTGCATTGTGTGCTCACCACCCAGGGTCTGATGGAAGATCTTCCATCACCATATATTTGACACCCCCTCCCTCTTTCCCCACCCCCCTCCCCTTTTATCCTCTGGTAACCATTAAACTATTGACTGTGTTCATGAGTTTTCATTTCTGATGTCAACCTAAGATACACCGACAATGATGGCATTGCCAAAACTGCTTCTGAGCCTTCCATATTTGGCAATTTGAGATTGATCTTAATATAAGAAGTTACATTCAATTAATAACACAAGACACAATGGTTATTTTTGGAAATACTGACTTCTCTACACTAGAATTACCAGTGGATAATTCCTTTTAGAATTGCAAAATGCCTCATTGCTTTTTTATGTATATCAAGATGTTAGTAACAGGCACACACACCACAGCAACACCCTAACAGTTAATGACACAGCTCCCTCACCATGGGAACTTGTCTGGGCTCAATACAAAGGTACGAGGCTGTGATGCTGACCATGTCTCTGAGCTCTGCAGCCTGTCCAGGCAAGCCCTGAGTTTGGATTTATCCCCTTGCCCAGACAATGTGCCACTTTGTACAGTTCTGACTGTGACCACAGACCACAGGCAGCTCCCACATTGCCTTTCCTCCAGGACATCACAAGAAAAACAAGCTGGTATATTGAAACCACACTAACACTCATTATTCTAACACCAGGAAAAGAAATACTAATCCAGTAATGTCACATTTTAAGAAGATCCAAAGTACAAAACCTGGGTTTTTACATTTAAGAAAATAAATAGTACATTTGCAGGCTCACGTTATACCCCCTGAAGAAAAGTTTGAAAATGACAAGTACAGGACCTGATAAATCAGGGTCCACAGAATGTGTGTTCGGACTCTCGGACTACCTCGAACACTTTCTTGCAAAGAAAGGAAATAGAGTAGAAATCATCTCTCTGGCACCACAAAGCAGTGTTTATACCCCAGCAGCATCCTTGACTTGGGAGTGAAGAACACATTTTTGTCTCTGGAGTTCTGATTTCTTTCAGTGAACACACCAAAGCATACAATCTTTGTTTATCATAGTTTTTCTTATCCCATACTCCCCCCTTTTCCCCTGTCTTTAGAAATCTAGCTCTTTACTCATTGGATATCATGTCGTAACTTTGGCCATGTGAGATTTTGAAAGGCAATTTAATCTCTCTCCAATATTCACCCCATCCCTCTCTCCCAAAAGAAGTGATCGAGACATCCCATTGTGAGGATAGTTCATGTGAGTGGGAAACATTAAGGGGAGTTAAATAATATTTGTCAGAGTACCTTCAAAAATGGGCATTGGTTATTACCATGTCCCAGAAAATTACACTTTCCCTGTTCTGCTGGTAACTTCTGGCACGAAGAATAAGGGAAGGCAATCATAAGACACAAGGAAGGACACGCTACAAAGACGCAGAACGAGGCACAGCAAGGCCTCATCCGCGAAGAGGCTGGCAGCCCGGAGAGTGTCCGCATGTGTGCTGACCAGGACCAGGGTCTCAACAGCAGCTTCCCCGGGGTGGGGGTGGGGGGCGAGACATGGCTGGGGCTGAGCTAGGGCTTCCCCCTGGGGCCAGCCCTGCCTGTACGTGACTGGCCCCCGCCTACCTCTCTGACTTAACCTCCACTCTCCCTCTCCTGTGCTTCCCTCAGCCAGCCTGCAGTCCCTGCAGGTCAGAGACCACACCGTGCTCAGTCCCGCCACTTGGCCTGGACCATGCTGTTCCCTCTGCCAAAAACACTGTTTCCCTAGATCTCTCCCTGGTCACTTCCTCATTTTGATTTTTTCCCTCAGATATTACCTAGTGCTCTTGATCCCAAGTGATAACCACCTTTCCTGTTCACTCTATGAAAAATGCCCTCTTGGGCTGATCACTCATTATCTCCTTACTCAGCTTTATTTTCCTGTCAAAGCCTTAAAGCTAGGTGGCGTATGTTAGTACGTGCTCATTGTTGTTTTGTTTTATTAATACTTGTCTTTTACACTGACTGCATATTCTGTGAGGTCAGGGACCTTTGTGTGTTCATCTCTTTATCCCCAGTGCCTCTAGCAGTTCCAAGTACACAACTGGTGCTTAATAAATAAATATGTGTTAAATGAATGAATGAATGAAATATGTGTTAAATGTCTGTCATTCTGCATTTTTCTTGCTCATAGTTTCCCTTTAGAGGAAGGAGAAAGCCATCTCCTGAAGAGAGAGCCTCCTCTTCAAAATGAGGCCTAGCATCCATTCAGTTAGGAGGCGAAAAGTATTTATTGAACATTGACCACGTACAATGATTTGTCAATGCCTGTGTTGCGTGAGGTTCCATGTTACACTTTAGAGAGTTTACTCCTTATTAAGACCACCCTCATTTTTCATCCATCGAAATCGTTTAGAGCATTCAGTTGGTTTTCTAATGCTTCCTTTCCACCACTCAGTTGTGAATTAACATCCTCCTTCATTCTGTATACACTTGCCATGGCATTTAAGAATAGATTGGATGATGTGCTCCAGTGTCGGGGAGGAGGCTTTTGTTTTTCAATTAGAAGAAGTTCTGTTTTTAATGTATCATCCACCGAACTGTCGTCTGGTGCCACCTGAGAGTTACCACAAAAATGCTGCACATATTCTTCAGGGAGGGAATGCCCCAGCTCTGTCTATTTTGGGTAATGATGCCCTTAAACTTGGCTCCTTTGCTCCCTTAATGCCTTGAAAAGTGGCTGTCCGGTTGCCTCACCTTCCCTGGGCACTCCTCTAGCAGGTTCTATCCACTCCTGGTGGATATCTGCTCCCCCAGAAGCAGTCTGAGCTGGAGCCCACACTCCCGCTAAGCTCCTCCTCGGCTTTCCAGACTCACCCGCCCTCTCTGCGTGTCCCCTTGGCATTAGCTGGTCCCGGCACAAGTCAGTGCTTGTGATAAAATTAGTAAGCGACACCAGCAGCCTCTTCCAGAACCTCAGCGATTCCTGTAAATGGACATGACCCTTCCCGCGCCCCATTCACACCACGTAAGCCTACACCCCCAAATGTGGAAACGTAGCTCCTGGTACTTCCCATTGTTTACGCTTCCTCTCCAAATTGCCAAGCCCTCTGAACTTGTTTCCCTCCAAGTCCATGCAATCCGATTCTGCGAGAAACTCTTCATGATGTAGAGGAGATCTCCAGAAATGTGTTGCCCTCAGCCAGGACTGGGAGAATTTTTCTGAAAGCAGGTCATTAGTGATTGTTTGCTGTCACTTAAATACAAAATCAGTATAGAAAAATAAATCATGGGTCCTGCAGGGAGGACAGGAGGAAGTAGAGCAGTCTCATCATTTCCCTCTGCTGCTGGCTTATACAGATGCCTTCCAAAGACATGGACTTTTGGTTTGGGACAATTAGTAGGGTAAAAAAACGAATCTCATAAATTAGTCAATTAAAAAAAATCCAAAGTGAGAAAAAGCAGACTAATCTATATGAGAATGTACCCACCCAAAGGACCACACTCCAATTTATTTCATTGCTTTCTTAACTTACCAAATGAATATTTAATTCTCAAATAAGACAATATAGTAGAACCTAAATTTTCTCTTTGGGTAACTCACTGTGACCAGCCTTACTGAGACCTAGAAGAGGCCCTCTCCCAAATAGAGCCTTTGCAACCAGGGTTCACCTTGTAAGATCTATTAGTGCATTGGTAATCACAGGCTGAGTATCCGGGAGAGTTCCCTTGTTAGCTCTCCTGTATATTCATGCCCCTGGTCACAGCGGGATGAGGACACAGAGTAAATTGCTAAGACACGGCACCGCAGTAGAAAGATGAGTTCAGTAGGTACACGCCGTGGACAGAGGTACCTATCTTTTTTAAGAGAGCTGAGGTATTAAAAGTAGGAGTCACGTTATTACCTCTCACATCCCTGAGAACACTTGAATATTCACAATGTCCTTTTAGTGTCCCAGATGGGATAGGTGATATTAGCACAATTCCTTGCAGGAGAAACTCTCCACAAAGGAAGGAAACAATGGTGATCTAGGAATGAACAGAATTCAGTTGCTCTTGGTTCTTTTGTTTATCAGGATCCTAATTTCCTGAACAGGTAGCTGCATGCTAATGGTTATACTTGGTTTGCTATCATTCCCAGACCCAGATATGATTCAGCCTATTAAGAATAAAGTTGCCACCAGTGCACTTGAACCCTGTTTAAACCCGTTGACAATTACGTGAGTTGGCTTGGAAATATAACTTTATAGGTCTTACACATGGTGACGATGCATTTTTTTCTCGCCTTTTATTTTAAACAGCATTCTCGCCCCTCTCTAGTTTTAGTAATCCACCTTAGAGATACATAGTTCATCCAGTTAATTATCTTTCAAATTGGCATTTAACTGTTTTATTGTACATATGTGTGTATACTCTGGGGAATGTGCACTTGCGTTGGACCTGGGGTGTGGGGCAGGGATCACCAGGGTCAGCAGCAGCATTTGAGTGAGTGAGCCTGGATGAACCTGTTATGAAATTCTCTGTAATCGTTAATCATAGACATGCTCACTATTCAAACTCTGTTTTTCCCTGATGTGTGTGTGTGGCAAGTAAAATATTTTCCATCCTAACATGAGCAACCTTTGAGTTGTTTATATATCCTTGTTTTACCTCACTTTATTGGAAAAGGTGAATGACATGGAATCTAGTTCATGGATCAACACAGTTATGTTAATCAAAGCATGCTCTCAGTGGCAAAACAAAAAAAAAACTGGAAATGGAAAACTTGCTTTCACCGTTTCCTACTTGAATCATTTGAAGTTATAAAAAGCATCAAACCGTATGCATCAATATAAGATTAAAGTCAATACAGTGTTAATGACACCAAATCTCTCATGCAGACAGAAATCTTGTAAGAGATTCAAAATAGACTCATTTCTCATGAGTATCCACCACATAAAACAATGCATTCCAATACCTTTTCCAAACACAAAGTCCATCTCTATTTTTATCCCATATTGGTCACAACATTTTCATGCTGGCATGAATTAAAAAGAGCTTGGGTCTGTTCCACCTCAACAATTTCAACACCTTTTGTGTTTGTACTTTTGCCACTATGAAATATTTTATTGCCACCAGTGAGTACCTCTGTATCCAAAGTGGAGAAGTAAGAGAGTTCCAAATAGCCAACCCACCAAAACTGTACAAGGCCGCTCAAAAATTTGGCAGTGTCTTATTTTCAAGTGCAATTAGTATTTTGTTCCTTGAATGTTTATTGTGGTGCCATCACTTTAGAGTGACCCACCCACCATCTACAGGAGTTTTGCCATGTAAAACTGACCCATCCGTCCACTGCCAGATGGGAAAGCTATGCCTCTTTTCTTCCTAGAGAAAACAATTTGAGACTAGATGGTAGTGGAAGAATGCAATTATTTTTCTTCGAACTTGTATATATTTCTCCAGCAGTGTTTGTACCTGTCCATGACTTCAACCCACAAGGCTTCCAGCCAGCCTGAAAGAACAAATTAAACAGTTACTTAAAGACTTTGGAGATATATGTTCAACTTAGCATCTCCTAGCATCTCGTTCTCTACTTGACCTGTGGTTAGTTTTAAATTTTAACATACCTTTTTTATGTTAGGGACTAATATGAAAAGGCTGAATAGGGTTGGATAAAATATTTAAAGAAAGGGAATGATCTTGTTTGATGAGGGGAACTATATTCAAGGCTACCAAGGTGGTTATGAGGAGAATGATCATTACAAATTATACATTTTCCTTGAGTACCAAGCAAGAGAAATAGATTAACCTTTAGCTGAAAATAGGATAGAAAATAGAAAAAACTTTCTTACTTTAAATTGTTAGGACTTCAGTTGTGTTAAAGATAAAGTTTTCCTTCACTATTAAAATAATAGATATCTGTATTCTCTTTCCTTCAGTCGTACCTCAACTTAAGAAAATAAACTGAAGGGCTTTTCAAACTTCTTTTTTGCCAGCCCTAAGAAGTATTTAATCTCTTGTAACTACAGAGTTTCAGAAGCACGTATGAAATAACATGGATCCTGAACTAAGGCAGGCAGACTCATATGTCCTCTCTACGAGCTCCCTGGACAGTTAACTCTGGAAATAGGACTCTTTCTTTGGATAGGACTGGAGAGTTTTATTGTCCTGGGCAGATAGGCTCCCAACCTGAGCTTCAGAGCTGACCTGGAGAAACACCCGCTGCCATTCTCCTTCACCATCGTCATGAACAGGCAGTCAAATAAAGTCAGGTTCAGTCTTGAAATCCAGGGTTTCAAGGCACTTGACTCACAGGTTGGGCCCTTCCAATTCCGTCCCACCACAGTTGGGTGGCAAGCGGTCAACATACAGCTGTTTTTAGGACTAAGCAATCCTGAGCCCATAGAAATTACAGACTATTTAGTGTTATCCCATAGTAATTGTGGGAAGAGTTTTGGAAGAACTTCTGAGAAATCCAGTGTAGTAAGAATGGAGAGAGAAAGCCACAATTAGAATAAAGGAAACCCAAGAGGGCTGCAGGAAATAAAGAAATGATACGAGTTTTCTTCTCCCTTGTGACAGGGCCTACAAATAGCCAAGCTTTCCAGTACTCACTGACAAGACCTCATGCTTTGGATAATCATTCAACAGCTTTGTCCACTTCAACAAATATTGAAATGGTCTAGGTACCACACTAGTCTCTGGAGATGCAATAATGAATTATGTCCAGTGACTCTCCTCACATGACTCAAACTCTAACTGAGACCTCAGATGTGTAAACCAAGTATTTCAATAACCCTTCTTTCCCTTTTCCCTCCACCTGGCTAAGTCCAGCTCAGCCCTCCAGGTGCAGTTTACATGTCACCTTGTCAGCAAAAAGCCTCCTGGACCTCACTCACCAGGCTTGGGCTCTCTGTGCTTATATTTCACATTTGTCATTTCACACTTATTTGTGTAAATGTTTTCTGATATACATCTCCTCCCTAGAGGGAACTATCTGGTTTTGTGAATGCAGTCTTCCCAGCACCTAGGGCAATGCCTGGCACACAGTAGGTGTTCAAAAGTAAACTGAATGAAACTAAAGCAATGATGGAAGGTATGCATGCATGGGACACTGTATGAGCACAGAAAAGGGGACCTTGCCCATCCCAGGAACTCTAGAAAGGTGTCCTAGAGAAGATAATTGATCTGAATCTTGCGGAGGAGAAGACTATGCAGGCAAAAAAAAGAAGGAGCAGGTGCACCCCGTTGGGAAAGCAGCGTGCTAGACCTCAGCAGCATGGAGTGGTTTGCACTGTCAGAGCAACTGCAAGCATCACTTACAGGACATGAATTAAGAAGGAGGGGACAGCAGGAGACATAGCTTACAAACAAATGTGGAAGACCTTTCTCTATGAGCATTGAAGAGCATTTAAAGAGTTTTAAGTCAAGAAGTAACATGGTCAGACTAACAATGTACCATTCTATGGACAGAGCAGAAAAATTAAGACTCCCAGATCAAGACAGGCATTGAAGACTGAAGGTCCCATTGCCATCAGTTGTCCCTAGGGCCTGTGACAGTTGATATGGAAGACCACAGTGCATAATCTCATGTTAACCCCAATGGCAAGTATTGGCTAAACCTGTCTCATGTGCCAAGCTTTTGTGGGGTTACATGAGAAGTGAGCAAATCTAGCTACAAAAGCAAAACACCTATGAAACAACCAGAAAACAAAACTATACCTAAATAAGTAATATAATATAAATGGTGGGGGAGACATGGCGAGAGGGAACCTGAGGACACAGTGACACCAGAGATGCGTAGGGTGAGTGGGGAAAGGCTCTTTGCAAGAGGTGAGTCTTCATCGGGTCCTTTAAGGAGGTGATGAGAGTGAAGGGGCTGAGAGAGAGAGAGCGAGAGCGCGAGAGAGAGCGTGCTCAGAAGTGGCTGCCTGGGGAAGCCTCAGCAGCATTGGAACACCACCCAGTAAAAGAAGGCTGCTGGAATTCTTTGGACAGGCTGTTTGAGGAAACAACCTGTGTGATGATAGTGCTCATCCATTTACTATAGTAAAAACTAAAATATTTTCAAGGCTGGCTGCTTCCCTTTCCTGAATCTTGATGTCCTTCGACGGGGCTGAGCAAGGTCGGTGTAGTTCTTTCTGGGGTAGGGTGGGCAGTAGCTATGGCAGCTCAGAGCAAGGTATGGGAATCTGAGTAGGAGGGCCCCCTCCTGAGAAGATGCCTGGTCAAGGGAATCCAAACCCGCTGAGCAGGGCGAGGAGCTTCCACACAGAGGCCCCTGGGGCAGGAGTCGGAGCCTGATTGTGATGGTTGCTTTGTGGTTATGGAGGAGGTTGTTTTTGTTTGTAGGAAATGCACACTAAAGTACTCAGACAAGGTTGGACAGCAAACATGCTAGAACAATTTGTCAACAATTCTCAAATGGTTTAGGAATCAGAAGAGGTTTCATACTAAGCTTACAGTCTTTCTATAAGTTTAAAGTATTTGGAAATAATAGTAATAAAAAGACTCTTAAAAACTGTAACATAGTTACTTACCTATGAATTTGAGCCAAATCATAGACATATCATACACTTAAAGACTCTGTTTAAAAATATTTCCTTATAAGATTTTAAATTCTGCCTATGCAAAAACTGAAGAGAAAAGGAAAGGAAAAGAAAAATAAGGGAAAAAGAAAAGCCTTAGAATCCAAACGGTGTTTACTTGGATAAATCCCAGAAATGACTCCGTTCTCGGGCTTTGTCTTATCAAGTAAGATCGGTCTTTATTTTTCTATTCCTACTCCGCAGACTCATTCATTCAATCACTTAACAATGACTGGCCTTCCCTGTGCCCTGAACTGTGCTGGTGTCAGCGACGCAATGGAGAGGGAGAGAGCAAGTTCCTTAGCTCTGTCCCAGTTTGGTGTCATTGTGGCAGTCTAGCCCCATTGTGGAATGATAGCATTAGCGACAGTTCCCAAAGGTGCCCAGCAGAGCCCGTTGTGTGTGCTGGTTGTGGATTAGCTATGCCCTCCACCCCAGACGGCTGCAGTGCTCTCTGCTCCCTCATGCATTTACTCCTTCTCTGACTGCTCAGTCACTATCAACTCCTTTATTCTGTCTTATTCATATTACTTCTTCATCTGGCTCCATGAGAACAGGGACTTTGGTTTTTCCCTGGTGTATTTCCATCTCCTAAACATTAGCTGACACATGAGGACTCAGTAAATAATGGTTGAATGAGTGCAGGAATGAATTAGTGCTATGAAAGGGAAAGGACAGGATGCTACGGAAATGCAAATTTGGATACCTATATGTGCCTGAGGGGAGGAGGCAATACAGACAGGCTTTTCTGAGGAAGTGACATTTGCACAGTCACCTGAAAACCAGTCAGAAATGCCAGGTAACGAGTGTTAAAGTAGGCATGCTGTGTGCATGAGGGTCGAAAACTGGCCTTGGTCAATCAGAGATCACTGCTTTCCTCAGCGTATCTTTTAGTGACTCCCTTCTATTCTGTGACAGTATCCCCATCGCTCTCTTCTCTGTTCTGTATCGAATGTGTTAACACTAATCTGACCTGTGAGGCAGCTGGTCCCAGGCCCCCAGGCTGACTAGGAATTGTTCCCTACAGTGGGGCCTAGGAGTTGACAAGGGATTCAATCCCCTGTTATGTCACTTAGTGCTGTGTAAGCTTAGGCAAGACTCTTCACCCGCTGAGACTCTTTCTTCCCCTGAGAAAAATCTGTCTAATAAGAATTCTTATTTCATAGGGTTGGAGCAAAGACAAATTCATGCAAAAGCACTATATAATCTGCCATTATTTTGAGCACACAGCCCGACATACAGCATGAGATAAAAAAATGGCAGTCAAGGAACGAAGACTGTCTTTGCAGTATACAAAACCACTGCCCCTTGTCAACAAAAGACCCTGGAGAGAAGATTCAGGTTCACACTCAAAGGCCTTCTCTGTTGTCTCTATCTCAATACAGTGAGGATCAGCACGTTTCGTAAGGAGCGAGTTTACTGCTTAGTATTGCAGTATTCTAGAACTAGTCCCCTCTGACTTAGGCCTTTCTTCAAAGGGTAATGTTTACCAGTGGAAGTGCTTTAATACTGACACTAGCATTTACTCTGTGCCTCAGTGTCTTCCTCTAGACAGTGATGCTAATTATACCACCTCATAGAGTTTTGTGAAGGTTAAATGAGTTAATGTTTCTCAAGTGTTTAGAGAAGTATCTGACAAATGAGAAGTGCTTAAAACATTTTAGCTATTATCCTCCCATAATCATCATTTCTATAGAAACCAAGAATTCTGTTGTGCCCTAAAGTTAATTTACCACAGCACAGTATAGGTGGCACTGGCACCCACTGCCCTACCGCCAGTGTCAGAGAGGAAGGGACAACCCCATCTGAACTTGGAAAGTGGCTATTCTGTAGAATTGGAATCTCTTGCTCAGAACAGGCAGCTGGGAAGTGGGATATGATGAACCTGCTGCTGGTTCATCTGGGCTTTGCCACCTTTAGTGGCTGCATTCATTAGTCATCCAAAGGAAAAGAGAAACATTCAAAGAACAGTCATCCCGCTGTTAAAGAAGTTTATATTTATCAGCTTTCTCAGATATCTCACATACTCTTCTTGGCAAAAGTACTTGAAATTTAATTTAATCAGTGACTGGCCAACGGGAGAATGTGACCATTGCAATTCATGAGTCACCTGGTGAAAATTAAAATAAATGTAATAGCAATAATAGTGATAGCTAGCATTTTTCACATACCGATTGTGGGCATTGTTTTACTCTAAGTGCTTTACAGACAATAAGTCATTATAAACCTTACAAAAGACCTCGTGGTTATTATCTCAGTTTACAGAGAACTGTTTCCATGGTTCCCAATAACAGGAAACCAGGGAGATTCCAGTAGAAGAGTCAAACCAAGAAAAATATGAATTCAGCATACAGTAGGAAGTCTGTCAGGAAATGACATGGACATGCCCAGTCACTTTATCACCCAGCACCAAGAACCCTTCCATTATTGTATCAGCTTCTAATAATGAGGCAACCTTTTCAGTTCTCAGAAATGTCCGAATGAAAAGCAAGTCATATGAAAGGCTATTTAAGGTTTAGTTACTTGTGTTGCTTCAAAATTTAGATCTATCTTTAAAGACTGGTTCTGGCATGTCTATATGAACAGGAGTTGTCTTCTTCAAGTAGTTTGGAAGGGCTGATGATGATCAGTCACACTTGCATAGGCTTTTTGATGTACAATGCACTTTAAATGCATTTTTAAATCTGATCCTTTAAATTATGGTGTGTAATAGGGATTTTTATTTTCTTGGTATATATTGGGTTGAAGTTCAAGGATGCCCTCAAGCCCCTCGCTGAGTGGCAGAACAAGGTGCAAAAGCCACGTACTCTGCTTAATTCCACCTTATTTCCACTATCTCATGCTTTCATTTGTTTCTTATTATTATTTAAATATAGTTAGTACACAATATTATATTAGTTGTGTTAGCTTCAGGGGTACAACAAAGGGATTCACCATTTTTGTACACCTTATAGCGTGATCATTCCACTAATTCCAATAATCATCTGTCATTGTGAAAACTTACCACAATATTATTGACTATATTCCCCTTTAACTTTTTTTTTACCCATTCCCCCAACCCCATTTCCTCTAGCAACCATCTTTTTGGTCTCTGTTTCTATGAGTCTGTTTTGGGGTTTTGTTTGTTCATTTGTTTTGCTTTTTTGAAATTCTACATGTAAATGAAATCATACAGTATTTGTCATTCTCTGCCTAACTTATTTCACTTAGAATAATACTTTCTAGGTCCATCCATATTGTCACAAACAGCAAGATTTCATATATATATATATGTGCCATTTCTTTATCCATTCATCTATTTATGGACATCTAGGTTGCTTCCACATCTTGGCTATTGTAAATAATGCTGCAGTGAGTATATGGGGTACATATATCTTTTTTAATGAGTATAATATTTTCACCTTTTTTTTGGACAAATGGCTTTTAATAAGATGGAGAACCCAGATCTTTCCACAGAGTAAAGTTCAGTTTCCAAGCCATACAAAAAATACCCTAATAAGCCAATGAACTTAGAAGATCAAGTCACTGGCTAGGGCTAAATATGTGTAACAGAGACTGTAGATGACCTGATATGTCAGATTGGGGCAAACACCCTTGAACTCTCCTGCAAACAGTCAACCACATCATCACGACATATAGGTGCTTTTTATGTGCCAAGAAACAGAGACTTTGGAAAAATTCAAAGGAAATTATATTGATATGGTTCTTTTTTTTACTTTTGAGTTTAAGCCAGGCCAGTGCCAAAAGAACAAGGTAGTCATCTCCCCTTCTGGTCTCCACCATGTCAACTGAAAAGACAAGCATTTACATTGCATTTTATAAAATAATGTTAAATGATTTGGGGTCTTGAGACCTTCCTTGAGGTCTAGTAGAGAAAAGGACTGAAGGCTCCTGAACCAGGAGGCAAGCCACAGTTCACTCATCGCTGATAGGTAAGCAGAAAAGGAGTTCACATTGGGGCTGTCTAGTTTCCCTCTGGAATGCCCCTCTGAGGCTTTGGCTGAGTGTGGGGAAATCCATGTCATCACCCTCCCACCATTAATAGTCACAGTTATTAATGGCATCCAAAGGCATTCAGGGCCAGGTTAGATCACATGGAGTGAACAATGGGATTGAACTCCCAAGGACAGAGGAAGACTCTCATTTCATTTCACAGTCAGCATGCATACTACTTTTTGTCCAAAGCATTGTCCAAACTGAAGTGAAATATCTATCTCTGATGTTCTGTGACCTCTGAGGGGAATGGGCTGTGACTCTGCCTGCTTTTCTGCTCAACAAACAAGGACTTCCAGCCCTGAGATCAGCTGGCTTCCGGCTTCAGGACAAATACTGAGAAAGACCATGGCTCCTTGATGCTTGTGGTGCTGTGGTGGTGTAAGAGAAGAGCTCCAGTGGAGCTGGAACTTGGGACTCTGAGCACTTCACAGCTGGGACCTGTGGCTTCTATAGATGGGGAGCTGCTAGGGGCAGTATAGAGAGGTAGAAGAGAGAAATGCAGATTCTGGAAGCAACTGTCAGAATCTCATTTTTTTAATGCCTTGAAAAGAAAGCATAAAAGATAAAGCTTCACAAAGAAACACTTGATTGTATTACTATAACAATATCCTCCTCCCCCATATCCTCTGCCCTTTCCCTCAACATCATGTCATATTGGCTGATGATAATGCTGATAATTAACCATTTCATCACCACAACAAATCACTCCCATGCAAGTTGCTTTCACTTATTTAGTTGACATCTGGAATCCTGATATCTCAGAGGGTAACATTCCTGTGTGTCTGCCCTGTTATTTACATGTCCATATCATCCAGACAATACCCATGTAGCTGGCTTAGCACGTGACCAAGCACAGGTATTCACCCTACCATGCAATCTAAATCCCCCTTCAGTATGTGCTTTGTCATGTGAGCCCAAGTTAGAAATTATCAGAGTCTACTGCATTCTTTTTGAATCCCATCTAGCTATCACCGAAGCAAAAGGGAAATAGACTTCATCAGCTGCTAGTGAAAAGCCTTTCTGTGAGGCAAATTCCCTGCATAATTAGCTCACATTACTTTCAAGGTTTGGCAATAGTAAAAAATAGGCCATTTCAAATATGAAGATTTTAAGAAAAACCAAGGAAAATGAAGGTGGGGAGGACAGAAATGTCAGTAGAGACATTCACTTCCACATACTACACAGAGCGCACACCCTGTCATTTTTTATCTGCTAAGAACAGGCAAAGAACCAAGAAACAGATATGACATCTGGTTCTGAATGGCACCATATTTTTAAAAAACACTTGCCTGAGAGATTAACTGCATCTTAATGAAAAAAAAAAAAATCCTGTTCTTTCACCAGAATAATCAGAACTGTTCTTAACACATCCCAACTGAAAATCCTTTTGCATCAATATACCATGCCAGACTTTTCCTCTAGGCCTTCATATCTCCCTAGAATTACTTAAAAAAGAGCCTTAACAATATTCTGATGCTGCTTCCAACCCCTAACCCAGGGGAGCTCCAGTGCATACAAGCACATCTACGGTTTGTCAAGACCTACCCAGGAGCAGAGGGCTCAACGAGGAAGGCAGGGTGGGAGGAAGGGAGCTATCCTGCTTGACCTGCCTGGTGCAAGAGCTGCAGGTGACCTGTTCCATCTTCACAGCCACCTTTGGAGGTCGCGTTTTCTCCATTTTGCATACGATAAACATAATGATGAGTTTAATAAATTGGCCAATGTTACAGGATTCAAGTGTAGATCTAAAGGTCAAGTGCTCTTTACACTATACCTCACTGCCCCAGTTCTGAAGCACAGGGCACGGGAAAATGAGAAATGCTTAGGCATTGATATCTTATCTCAAAAGCAAGAGTAAGTCACTATTTAATTTAAACTTTTTATCTTACATTAACACTCCGGAAGAATGTAGGGAATTACTGAAGGAGGGTAAAATTGAAGATAAGGAGCCCAGTAAAAAGGCCACTGTGATATTCCAAGAGGGTGTTGATACGGGCTGGAAATCAAGCACGTATGTTAGGAGCACATGCTTTTAAGCAACATAAACAAACACAAAAAAAGGCATTGGCACACTTTGGCTACTTTGGAAGAGCTCTTATGGAAGGATTTGGAGGGCTCACAAGAGTGCCAGGAGGCTGGAGAGTGAGAGTCAAGAATGTACCATGACATAAAGCTCTAAAAGACCAGGGCATCAAAAGAAAAGAGGCCCCCATGTAGTGGACCAATCTGGTTGGGATGCTTCTGCCACCACCCTGCAAGGAGTGGCCACCAACCATTCCTCTGTCCTTTGTCCCCTTACTCAAGTTTCAGAGACCTGGAACAGTGCAGCTACTTGGACAAGCATAGGTCACACACCAGAGATCTAGTTTGGGAATAGTGAAAGCAGAGGAAGGAGTTGGCACTCTTGGATTTCACAATGGAATGTGAGCACCTAGAACAATGAATGAGAAGTAATTAGCCCTGGTACCACTCAGGGGGTAGAAGAGATGCTGAACAGCCAAAAAAAAAAAAAAAAAAAGCTCAGTGTTCACACAAAGTACTAACAGCAGATTTGGGGAGGATCTAATGGCGTTTGAAGTGCTATCAGCATCAAACACTTGTTGAGAGTGTCTGTGCAGAGCAATGTGCTATTGGCGATAAAAGGAAGTATAGGTTTACATGGAATATGGGACTGAAACACAAGAAAAATAAATATCAATATTGCATCACATATATTAAGTTGCAAATGAGAAGGCATGTAAGATTCAGAGAATGGAGATTATCAAATCTAAAGTAACTGGGAAAGTCAGCCCAAGTATTACAGATCTTGCATAGTATGCAGAATTTGGGCCAACAGACAAGAAAAGAGAGAGCATTCTAGACAGGGAAGATGATCTAAGCAGAGGTGTGGAGATACAACACACAGGGTGTGCTTAGGAATCAATTCATGCACGGTGGTCTAAAGGAGAGAGTCCATATGAGGAACCATTCCTGACTGAGAGTCAGTGATATCCAAGAGGCACAGAAATGGAAAACTTTCCCTCTGCTCTTCTTGTTTAGCTGAACTCAAGCACTGAGTGGTTCTATTTCAAGACTTTAGGAAGGAAAGTAAGGAAGGTGTATTTGCAGGACTGAGGGGCTGGGCTCAAAGTGTCCGTGGTCGTGAGAGGAGAAAGAAAACAGACCTGAGGTGGACTGGCATAGTGCTTCGCATTCCTGACTCCCCTTGCTGGACCAGGGCCGCTGGGTTGGGCTGAATTCATCCAGCTCATTATCACGCTGCCAAAAGCCCTGGAATCCTCCAGCTGCCCCATTATCCTCCCTGCTCCTCCTCCTTCCCACTCTTCAGCAACATATCACTCATTAACCTGCAAAGCCACAGCCCAGAAAGACAAGTGGGTTGAGGACAGGGAGTGGTAACCTGGCTGCTCCTGGCTCCTCAGTGGCAGGAGTCTTTTGCCCTGGCAGCTGCTTCAGTACTAGTACTAGACCTAACAGCGCCACCATTCCACTCCCATGTTTGCTCATCTTTCATGTTCCCACTTTCTTTAAGTGACACTGCAGATGGTATAGGGACAATGTGCTAATTATACCCTCAGCTGAGACGTGCAGGAATCAGTTAGGCCCTCCAGGGCCCTGCCAGCAATTCTAGGTGCTTTCATTTCCAGACATCTGCAGACTCCAGGAGGTGGCCATCTGCTTTTCTTTCCTAGTTCTGGGGGATGACACACCAAGTTCACTATGTTGTGTCATTAAAATGAAATTGCCGAGAGACGAGATATGCAGCAACCATCGGCAGATAGGTAGCGCTGGATGTAGGGTTTTCCTTTAAGGAAACTCAAAGGAGTGGTGGGATAAATTTTCCCATCATAGAGGGTGACCCAGGCAGCCTATTCCCTTCCCTATTTCTCCTGTGGGCCATGGTGTCATTAGTCACCTTTAAAACCTAAGTCCAAATTTGTAGCCAATGGTAACAGTAGGACATTAAAAGCTTTCCATGTTTCTAGTTCTTTACATCATTCAGTAGACTAATCAAGAGAAGCCAGAGATGTGGTTCAGACCCTCAAGAAGCCCAGCAGAGAGACAAAAATCTCACTGCATAAAATTTACCACTGAGATCAGCTTAGGAAACCCATTTCCTTCAATGACTATTTAGTATATTATCCAAGAGGAGTCACAGAAGTCTCGGGCACAGTTTGAATAGAAACAAAACAAGACTTGTATAATTTACCATGCAATTGCTACTGAGTTCACTGTAGCTGTTGGCTATAAGAACACATATGTACATATATACATACATACATACATACATACATACATAGGTTGCTTAGCAGAGCATCCCAAATATCTTCTGCACTCTGACTGTGCTGGATTCTATTACAAAAATGGCCTCAATTGTCACTCTCTTCACAATATGACTTTATAGTTCTTCCCATTAAGAAGTGGGAACCAGCTCCCTACTCCTTGAATTTGGGCTTAGCAATGTCACTTGATTTGTCTAATAGAATAAGGTAAAAAGCATTGATTCCAAGCCTAGTTCCAAGCCTCGGCTTCAGGGGCCTTGCGTGTTTCTGCTAGCTCTTTTGCAATCCTGTCTCCATCATGAAAATCATCCCAGACTTTACCGTTGGATAATAAGAGACTACATAGAAAAACTGGGATGACAAATTGAGGACTTCCAGGCTGGTGGCCCCCAGTTGACTTGGCAGCTGACCACAGACACAGGAGTGAGCCCAACCAAGATGAGAAAAACCATCTAGCCCAGATTAACAACCCACAGAAACATGAGCTAGATAAATGGTTGTTTTAAGTCAATGATTTATAGGTCCGTTTGTTTGTTACACAGCAATAGGTAACTAATACATCTATCTTTCAATTTTTATTTTTTATTTTTTTCCCACCCTCCTCCATTTTTCAATTTTTAGAAATCCTATTTCTTTTTGGAGTCAATGCAATTGTACCACCCAAAAGCTACGCTATTACCACTTTGCAAACCTGCCCGATGAGCCTTGCAAATGTATTCAGGTCATTTCTGAACTTTAGAGTTAACATGTCTGAGATTTGTATTTAATCTTACCTATCTTTTCTTTCCATTCCCACTATCATTAAGCCTTCATCTCCTTTGCTGGACACAAGAAATAGAATTCTAATTGGTCTCTGCACATTTCACCTAATTCTTTCTGTGATCTCTCACTGTCCAAAGGATTAAGTCTAAATAAGCTTATTTCAGGACAGGACAAAATAGCAACAACAACAAATGGCATTGAGTACCCACTATGCACCACACCAAGCTAAATAAGTTAGAGAAGCTTAGGTCTACTGTGGGTGATAAAGGCCCACTTTAATTTCATCTCATTCCTCCCTCTGCAGATTCCTACTCCACAATTTAGCTACTTAAGACATCTGCCCTGTCCCTGAAACCTAGCACCCCAAATTGGTATTTTCGTTCATGTCACTTATCCCCAAACCCTACTATCTAAAGTGCCCTCCCTGTTTTTCCCGGCTTCTCTAACTCTGTGTCTTCCTTCAAGGTCAACTTTAAGTTCTAACTCTTCTGCAGGCTCCTCCTACTGCCCCTGCCCAGGTAATCTTTCCTTCTGTCTGTCTCGCCTCAATTCCTATAGATCTCCCTTAGCTTTCAGCTATGGCATCTGCATGGCTAGTTACATACTAGCCTGGAGATCAGGAATTATGGTGTGACCCCTCTCCAGGACCAAGCACAGTGCCAGACACACATGCCTGCGGGCACTAATAATACTGGATAAAGATGGACTTAATTAAGCAACTTTCTCCCAAGACAGTGTAATGTGTTGGTTCTTTCTTTTAAGTAAGTCTTAATTTGGGCTATTGGATTTGAGGAAAAACCATACACCCTCACATTCTCTGCTATGCCTTACAAGGAGTCAGCTAAAAGAAAGAAACTATTTCTGACATGTAACTACCTTTTATTGAATGCTCACTAAGTACCAAGTACCATTTGTGCTATGGCACCTAAATCTTACAGAGGTCCTCTGTGGAATACATACATGATTGCCTCCACTTCACAGTAATGGAAACTCATTAGCCTGACTGAGTACTATCTAAAATCCCACAGCCAGCAAGTGGCAAAGTTGATACTTGACTTCAGTTTTGTCTGAGCACAAAGTATCTGTTCTTAGCAACCTATAATGCCCTTGACTTATCTAATTATTTTGTTCTTAGGACATATGAAACAGCATTTTATCATTATTGCATCAATAGTCCTTAACTCCTACCCAAATTTCAATTAATAGAGACTACCTAACCTAGTACCTTCTGTGGTGGGCAAAATAATGCCTTCATCCCAAAGAAGTCCATATCTTCATCCCCAGAACGTGTGAATATGTCATGTTGTCTCAGATGAGGGAAGATTGCAGATGGAATTAAGTTTGCTAATCAGCTGACCTAGAAATGGGGAAAGTACACTGAATCATGCAGGTAGACCCAATGTAATCACAGGGTCTTCATAATCGAAAGAGGAAGGCAGGAGAGTCAGAGGAGGCAATATGACAACAAAAGCAGAGATCAGAATGATGAAATTGCTAGAAGGGGGCCCCAAACCCTAGGATGCAAGCATCTAGAAGCCGGAAAAAGACAAGGAAGCAGGGTCTCCCCTAGAAATTCCAAAAAGGATGTTAAGTTTTAGTCCAGTGAGATCCAGTTAGGATTTCTCACCTCCACAACTGTGAGATAATAAATTTCTGTTGCTTCAAACCCCCAAGTTTGTGGTATTTGTTACAGCAGCCATCGGAAACTAATATACCTTCCCATAGAAGTGATGAGAGCCAGCTCATGTCCAATGGTATGTCAAGATCACTCACTGCTCGAAAGCTGCAGTCTGAATAATTATAAGGAATTATTTTTTATTCAACCCACAAATAAACTGAGGAAAGTCTTTGCAGGACCATTTCAAATTGCTAAAGAAAGAAAGCAAGCTGACCCCTCTCTCCTCTCCTGGTTTCATACGTCCTGTAGGACCATGATCCATTAGGGTTTGGCTTAGCTGAGATTGCCTATAGAACTAAGTGTTCTTGCTAGTTTCCAAATGCTGTCTCTCTCCTCCCAGTAAAATTGAGCACTGCCAGTAAGGTACAGGCCAGCCTCTGGGCCTCCTCTTCCTCACACATACCACATACACAAATAGGAGGATGGTCCCCAAGGCTGTAATTTCCTGGCCAGCGAGTGTCTTAGGTTTCCCTTGAGTGGTTAATGCTGATGTCACCCGAGTGCCTTAGTATGGGGCATTTCCAACCTTTAATTAAAGGGCTATCATTTACTCTATATATTAACATCCAGTACAATAAACACAGTGGGACACAGACATTAGAGGCAGCCATAATCCATGGCCTGCTGTGTATTGATGTCAACCCTGCTGGGTTTGACATCTGAAATAAGTCCAAAGAAAGCACTGCATTTTCAAAGCTGGGACTACATAGAGATATCCACCCCCTGGCGGTATTCCATCCTCCCACCTCCACTTTCTAACCTATCAACATCTTGGGTTCAATCACAGAGTTAAAATCCTGTTATCTTTTACAAAAGGACATCCAGGCCAACATTCTCCCTTGACTGCGAATACTGCCACAGTTTTTGGCTGACTGAACCTAGTGGGCCTTTGCTATGAGATAATAAACCAATTCAGGATGTTATAATTCCTAATCTAAAGAAAAGTCAAAATGTAGTAGGCCTGAGACATTAAAAAAAGAAAAACAAAAGCTTACAATGCACAGAATAGGTAATATTGAAAACCAGAAAAGCAAATGAAATTCTTATTCAGACTTAACTGAAATATCTTATCTCAAAGTCCTCTTCAGGTTTTTTTCCCCTACATATGTTTCCCACATTTATTCAGTGCATACTAACTGATCACTTTTTGATGCCAGGAAGTAGAGATATAAATGTTAATAGGATCACATAGTCTAATAGAGGAGACAAAGAATCCGTCACTATCAGTATTTATCATTTATCTAGCACTTACTATGCCTGGAAGGCACTATGCTAAGTGTTCTACACAGGTGATTTCATTTCATTCTTACAACAACCTCCTAAACTGGTACTATGAGTCCTTGTTTTGTAAATGAGAGAAGGGAGCCACAGACACTTAGGTCCCTTTCACAAGGTCTGGAACTGGAGTTCAGGCTAAGCTGGGCTCCATAACTCTGGGGCTATGTGAAAAGTGCAATACATCTTCCTGCAACCCAGGGCCCATTCTTGTCTTCTCCTGTCAACATAGTGGTCGCAATTTCTGGGGATCCAGTCACCAAGATTTCTTAGCTGAACTCTTACTTCAGAAGACACAAAATTAAAACAGAATTCAAAAGACTCTTCTGTCAGTTCATGGGGGTGGCAGGGCAGAGAAGTCTCACTGTGTTTATTACATACTTAAGGTTGTATGGAGGAGATGTCTTTGGGTCATTGAGGCAAGGGGAAAAGCTTATGGTGTCAGATGTGGAAGTAAGGACAAAAAGAAAGCCCTCTCAGCAGTCTAGCGCACCCTGGAACCCAACAATTTCATGACTGGGATAAAAAAGCAGGCCTCTTTCTTCAGGGGCTGGCAGCAACTCCCTGTTGTCTTGCTGGGTGAATCTTGCACATATACTTCCCTGGGAGAGAATCTCATATGGTCATCACATTAAATGTAGAGCAGCAGTCCTCAACCCTTTTTGTGGGACCAATTTTGTGGAATACAGTTTTTCCACTGACTGGGGGTTAGGGGTGGCATTGGGATGATTCAAGCATCAGATTCAGCTTGTCATTTACCACTCACAGCAGTTTTGATGAGTCTGCAAGCAATTGATTTACATACATGGTATGACATTTAAGTTGGGGAACTCATCCTAGGAAAAGTGCTGCATATCTCATTGCTGAATATCACTATAATCACCTTCAAAGTACTCCCCTTGGGAAGCTATGCACCGATGCCAGTGCCTAGTCCACCCTTCAAAGCAATTTTGGAACTCTTTTTCTGGAATGGCCATCAGAGCTGTCATCATATTACCCTTGATGTCCTGAATGTCATCAAAATGTCTTCCTTTCAATATTTCCTTTATCTTCAGGGAAAGAAAAAAGTCACTGGGGACCAGATCAGGTGAGTAAGGAGGGTGTTCCAATACAGTTATTTGTGTGCTGGCTAAATACTCCCTCACAGACAGTGCCATGTGAGCTGGTACATTGTCGTGATGCAAGAGCTAAGAGTAGTTGGCGAAAAGTGCAGGTCATTTTCATTTAACTTTTTCAAGCACTTTCAAATAGTAAACTTGGTTGCCTATTTGTCCAGTTGGTACAAATTCATAATGAACAATCCTTCTGATATCAAAAAACTTAGCAGCATCATTTTAACTGTTGATATGGACTAATGGAATATTTTTGGTCGTGAAGAATTGGCTGACTTCCATTGTACCCTTTGATGCTTTGTTTCGGGATTGTATTGGCACACCCATGTTTCATCACCAGTGATACATGGCCCAAAACATCATCTTGCCTCTCCAAAAGGTCTTGGCAAAATTCGACTCTCCTTTGCTTTTGTTCATCAGTGAGCTCTTTTGGGACCTTCCCCCCACACACACAAAAATAAAAATCTTTATTGATAAAAGTTAACTTAAAACAAACATTTGTTTTCTTATCATTTTTTTATTGTTAAATTTATTGGTGTTGCATTGGTTAGCAAAAATAACGTAGGTTCCAGTTGTACAATTTGACAGTACATTGTCTATGTGTTGCGTTATGTGTTCACCACTCACAGTTAGTTCTCTTTCCATCACCATATATTTGACTCCCCCTTTCTCCTCTCCCATCCCCTCCCCCCCTTACTCTCAGGTAGCCATTAAACTATTGACTGTGTCCATGAGTTTTTGTTTCTTTGTTGCTTTCAGTTTTATATTCCGCATATGAGTGAAGTCATATGGTTCTTGGTTTTTTCTGTCTGGCTTATTTCATTTAGCATGATGATCTCAAGGTCCATCCATTTTGTTGCAAATGGCAATATTTCATCTTGTCTTATAGCTGAGTAATATTCCATTGTGTGTATGTACCACAGCTTCTTTATCCAGTCATCTATTGAAGGTCACTTTAATTATTTCCATGAGTTGGCCACCCTGAACAACACTATGATGAATATTGGGGTACATAAGTCTTTGTGGACTAAGGTGTTTAAATTTTGGAGATAGATACCCAGAAGGGGGATTGCCAGGTCATATGGTGACTCCATTATTTGGGACCATTTTTGCATACACCTTTCTCATGCCAAAATTTTCAGTTAAGATTTTCTAATTGTTTCTCTATCAATGCTTACTTGGTCTGCTGTACTTCTGACAGTCAGCCAATGATTTTGACACACAATTCAATGAATTTTTGCAGTGTTTTCATCTGTTCTGCCTGTTAAGCCACCCTGACCGCTCTTCATTTGTGATGCTTTCTCTCCTCTCAGAAAAACATTTAACTCATTTTTACACAACCATTTTTTTTCATGGTATTATCCCCATAAACTTGGACTAACATGTCCTGATTTCACTTCCACTCTTGCCAGGTTTAACAAGAAATTTAATATTTGTTCATTGCTCTAATTTAAGCTATGACATTCTCGTGCAGCAAAAACACACAACAATAATGAATGCCACTCAGCAAGACACTCACAAATAGACATGAACACAGCTGTAAGACACAGATATTCCGAGGTTATGAAACCTTACCAAGTTGTTTGTACACTGCTGCCAACGTAAGCGCATGGTGGCAAGTTTGCAAACTTCATTGTCAGACTTCATATTATGGTCTCTGTGCAGAGATTAACCTCTCTGCTAATGTTAATCTGTATTTGCAGCCGCTCCCCAGCGCTAGCATCACCACCTCAGCTCCACCTCAGATCATCAGGCATTAGATTCTCATAAGGAGCGAGCAACCTCGATCCCTCACATGCGCAGTTCACAATAGGGATTGTGCTCCGGTGACAATCTAATGCCATTGCTGATCTGACAGGAGGCAGCGCTCAGGCGGTAATGTGAGGGATGGGGAGTGCTATTAAATACAGATGAAGCTGCGCTCACTCAGCTGTTGCTCACCTCCTGCTGTGTGACTCCGGTCCCACAGTTTTAGGGAACCCCTGATCTACAGGATCCCTGTGAGAGGCCTAATCAATTCTAAGGTGGAGGCTGCCCTCAGCCCACCATAGCACTGCCTCTAGCTATGTCCCCAACACCTGACCTATTGGGAGCACCCAGTGAGCTCCTAGGACACAACACAAGCCAATTCAATGCCCCTAGGGCAGCATTCCTTAGAAGGAGGCTTGTGAACACAGCAAGCATGTAGGCTCCCTGTGTGCATGTATGTTTAGAGTCCAATATAAGTGATTTATTGCTCTTCTAAATTATCTGTGCTGTCGTTACTCTCCACAGAGTTTTTGTTTTGTTTTGTTTCACTTTGTTTTTGGTAAAGTGTTATTCACAATGCTTGAGTTTGTTGAAACAGATCAGAAGATCTCAGCACCACCACTAAATATTTCTCCTTTGAGCACAGGCTCTGCAGAATTTCTGGAAATGACTGCCACAATGCTGTGTTTGGAGGGAAGATTTTTCCAAGTTGCCAAGTGCACTTTTCTTAACACCCAGGAGCCCCAGTGGGGTGAGAGTGAAAGTGAGAGGCCCTCTGGGAGAGCCTTCCTGGGCTCTCCCATGGGGCGTGTTTACTACACTTTTGCACACCCTGCATGGGTCACTGTGCACTTTCAAACCTGGTGGACTTGCTTTCTCAAACCGTTCTGGCTGGCTAGACCTACGGGCTTTCACTGTGCATGGCCGCCACCTGCTGGAACCAGCCTGGAACTGACTGCTGGGCGACGTAGGTGGAACCTGGCCAACTCAGGAGGTGGGAGAGATCGGCAAGTTCCTTCCATGGCATTCATTCCAGAGGGAACCTCTAAACTGGCCTTGACACACAAGAATCTGTTTCTTAATGGTCTTTTGGAGACCTAAAGTCTACAAGTCCCTTTGATAACTCATTTGAGAGTTTAATCATCTTTAAGAAAAATTGTCTCTATTTGTGATCTCAACTATGCTTCTGTTTAGGTTAATTTCCTACTGATCTGTCTTGATCAGGGATGAAAAGCAGCTGCTGTCAATTCTCTTTAAAAGCTCTTTATAGGCCTAGAGAAAGAGCGATGAATGTGCCTCACTTCTCTGGAAAGGTCCCCAGTTTTGTTTCCATTGAATTGACTTCCTTTAGCCTATTTTAAAACTTATTTATCATCTCTGTGGCTCTCCTCTGAATGCTTGCAACTTCTCAACATTTCTCCTTACTCGGTGACACAAGACAGCCACTTAGTAAGGATCTGGCTAATGCCAAGTACGTGATGCTTCCAATATCATGTGTACTCCCCAGATGACCACGCCCTTTCTGAGCACCTACTAGGTGTGAGGCATATGGGTAAGGCCTGTGTAGGATAAAAGATGAATTGCTTATGAACTTTCCAAAAAGAGGGAGGTGATAATGCTACAAGGCCTGCACATAGATCACTGTCACGGTGTGTAAGAGAGTTACAGGCATTAGTGCCACTAGAGGTCAACAAAGAGAGACAGTACTTTCAGCTTGAACATTTATAAGGCTTCATGTAGGGCACTGGTAACTGAACTGGTCTTTGAAAGTGTAATATTGTGATTTGTAACAAGAAATACATGAGGGCTGTCTGGAAAGTATCCAGCTGTGTAATATGAAAAATAGAGGCATTTATGACTGGATTTTTTTTCCAGGCAGTCCTTGTATATTAGGTCTTAGACCCATTTCTGGTGCAGAGCTCCTAAAACCCTTAGAATTCCTGTGATGCAAGTGATAAAGATGTTTCTTGTTATGTTAATGAGGTGACTTGTAAGGATGGAGGGTGGTTGCCAGGGCAACAACAGTGCGATTAGAGGGTTGGAACTTGCATTTCTCCTTGTACCTCCAGGGAGGGGAGAGGGGCTAGAGATTGAGTTGAATCACTAACAGCTAATGATTTAATCAGCCTTGTCTATGTAGTGAAGCCTCCATAAAAACCCAAAGGAATGGAGTTTGGAGAGCTTCCAGGGTGCTGAACACATGGCGACGCAGGGAGAAGGATGTGCCTAGAGAAGGCAGAAAAGCTCTGTGTGCCTTGCCCTATGCATCTCTTCCATCTGGCTGTTCCTGAGTTACGTCCTTTCATAATACACAGTGATCTAGTTAGTAAGATGTTTCTTGGATCTGCTCCAGCACATTGATCGCTCTTGAGGAGGAGGTGATTGGAACCTCCCATCCGTAGAGCCAGTGCGTCAGAAGTACAGGTGACAACATGGACTTGTGCATGGTGTTTGAATTGGGGAGGAGCAGTCACATAACTGAGCCCTTAACCTGTGGGATCTGACTCTACCTGCGGGTAGATAATGTCAGAATTGAGGTGAATTGTAGGACACCCAGGTGGTATCTGAAAATCACTTGGTGTAGGGGAAATGCATTCACTGGAACTGGTGACAAGAGTTCCAGTGAACGATACATAGAAATTGATTGGACCTGAAAAGAAGAGCCTCAGCAGAGGAAACAGCATTCCAGCCAGAGAAAGAAAACCTGAGGAAAGCCCTGGAGACAGTGAATACCAGGCATGTGTATGAGCTCTTAGTTGCATTTCTGTGGCTCAAGGGAAAGTAAGGGGGAAATGGCCTGGGCCAGATTGTGGAGGCCTCCCCGACAATGGGGAACTATTAGCAAATCCAGGTAGTGTGTTCACTTTATATAACTCTTGTTTGTTTTTATTAACTTGGAAGACAATTTCTTTTCCACCCTAAATCGTTCTCAACTGTTCTAGGGTCTGTTTGTCCCCATCTAGTATTGGTTCTTGGTTTTTACTTGTTTGTTCCAAATCCCAGTTTGGTTTTTATACTTGTGTTTCTCTGTTTCTAAGAAATCTGTCTTGCCCTGGCATCATTCACTCCCAGCTTCATCTTTGGCAAGGTCAGTACCAGCTGACCAATTCTGCCTTGGTCATTCAATTCTTTCCCCAATGCAGTGGGTCTTTATACTCCTCTGTCCCTTTAGGAGACTTAAGGAGGCAGACCCTTGGAAGTGAGACCCTGGTCAAGTCACCTGCCCATTCTGACCTTGGCACCCTCATCGTTACCAAGAGAGGGGAGGTCTGACCTGTGGGTCCTTTCTTGAGCCTATGCTCTACAAGGCAATAACCTCAACTATCTCTGTCCACAAGCCATATCCCAGACAGTTCCCACAAAATAATTTTAGCTTTTCTGGAAGAACTTTCTTATGAAATTGACTGAAAATGGAGTTTGAAACAAGTTGGATTTACTAGGAAGTCAACCAGCTTTGAGTTACTTGTTTTCAGTTGAGACAAGGCTACAGGAAAAGATGAGAAGCATGCCTCACTTCCTTCTTGCCAAGGGCCTCTTACCAGGAGATATTTGCAAAGACAAAGAGAGAAAATAATGGAGTATAAAGCATGAAAATAAGCTGCAGGTGTCATTCGGTATCTGCTGTCTTCTGAAATCAGCCAGACTCTCTCCGTCTTCTTTACCTCTTTATCATCAGACTGGTCGGTTGATTCAGCCTGTGCAAAGCCAACACATTCCATCTGGCATGGTTCTCTCTAAAGTAGATTGACCAGAAGTACTATTTTAAATGGGACAGAAAACAGAAGCACTGTCCTGTTTCAAATGGTGCATATAGTCAGCCTACTGACACATTGAATTTAGCCCAGTGAGACTAGGCTGCCCATACGTGCCATTTGAAATGGGACAGTACTGGTGTTTTCCATCCCATTTAAAACGGTACATCTTGTCAGCCTACACTAAAATTGGTTGCCTTGTGGGTCCCGATTTACCCATCCCTGCAGGTGATGAGTCTCATGCATAGCTGCTTTGAGCCACTGTCCTGACTCAGTCTTCTCTTTAGCACTAATTGCCTATAGCGTCTGTACAGCAGGAGTATGAGAGGAGAAGTACTAACTAGCAAACAGCCTCTTCATTACTAGTGCCTGTTCATTACTAGGATTAACACAAGCCCATACTTAGGAGTATATTGAGAACAATCTTGGGGGTCATGAGCATCACAGAGGGAGGACAGAACTAGATTAGGGTGGGGAGCGAAAGTCACAATTAAGAATTATACCTTGTGTTACTCCTTCTGTATTGCTTTTATTATTATTGTAGTGCTTCGTACGATAATTCCATACCGATTATTTTAGTTAATTCTTATGATAGCCCTGTAACATTAAAGTTAGGCGTTACATTATAAAATCAAATTTTGTAGGTGAGGCAACTAAGGTTTCACTTTTTTATGCCTTATAATGATCAAACTTGGCAATAATTCTAATAAGTTTCCTTGGACTGAAGGAAGAAAACACGTGCTGTTGAGATCCCAGCGTCAAATGATAAATTGTTAATAATTCAGAAAGATTGCTCAGCATGGCACTTTAAGAAATAATGGGGAAAGCAATGTATACTTTTGTTGTCCTGGATCCCAGAAATATTGGAAGTCTGCAGCTGCTTAACAATAACAGTATCAAGCTTCTAGAGGAGAATAATTTCCATTTCTAGCCCTGAGGCTTAGCCACAAGTGTGGTTTAAGATGAAACTGGGAAGGCCAGGAACCACAGGCTGGTGAAAGTGATGGCAGCTGGGTAGTCGGGAAGGGTCCTGAAAGGGGTGATAACTGTCATCTGAACTGGCTCTTTCTGCTGGCTCCCAAAGAGAGGGAATAAAAAGCACATGGAGGGAGTTTTCAGCTGATACCAACCTGATTCAAACACCCAGGAAGTCTTAAATTTTGAACCAGAGAGAAGAAAGGCCTTGGATTACAAGAGTGAACCCACAGGAATGTAGCATATGCTCCTCTGACTTTTTCCTGTGGGCTTAAATACTGCTTTTTTTTCCCTTTTGGTAGTTGATGATTTAAGTGGCTTTTAAAAGTAGCTGGAGCAGATTTCAAGGTCTCTGCAAGCCTTGACTTCCTGTATGCAGTAGTAGATGCTCAGTTAACCGGCACCCATTGGCGTTTGGTAGATGCTGGGTGAATGTCAGTAGACTCTCTGTTAACTGCAACACAAGCAACCGGCAAAATCTCAAGCAACCGGCAAAATGATTTTGCCAGTTTCTTGAGAGAGCTGTTGCTTGAATTCCGGTTAATGGAGAGTCTACTGTATGTGTTAACTGAGTATCCAACATGGGTGCTTTAGCTCAAAACCCTTTTCCTTACTTTGATCAACATTGTGTTTATCCTTCAGGCCCAGCTCAAATCCCACCTCTTCTCTGAAGCTGTCCCTCGTCACCACAATTTACAGCATTCCCTTGACATTGAATCCAATTAAATAGATTACGCAATTGGCATTCTGTTCTTAAATGACACTGACATCATGGAATACTTTAGTTCTCCTTTAAGGGAAAAAACTATATTTCACAGTTCTTTTTATTCCAGTTAGTATTTGTTACGCTTTAAGTTTTTAAAGAACTCTGTGTAATTGTCTTATTTGATCCATACAATGATGCTGCAAGGCAAACAGGGGTATTAAGATTCCTTTGGTTGCAAGTGAGAGAAGCCCAAGTTTCTGCTGCTTAAGGAGAAATGGATTCAGTTCAGTCATAGAACCAAAGGAAGAATCCAGAACAGATATGGTGAACTCAGAGACTAGAATATGAGATTCGATACCTCCAATAGTTCAATGATAATTCCTTCTCTGTTTCCCTTCCCTCTGTCCCCCTCTCTCCCTTTTGTGTGTTGCCTGCATTCTCTACTACTTCCTTGGGCTTGCTCTAAGGTGGAATGTAGATAGATGTTCTTTTCCCATGTCAATGTGTGTAAATCCCACAGCCTCAGTGGAGTTGCAAGATTGGAAGAAGGAATAATTCTCATCAGAAAGTCAAGGCCTGCACCAGCAATAAAAAGGGAGGGCACAAAACATACAGAAAACAAATCTCCACTACAGCAGGTTGCCATTGTTATTATCCTCTGAAAGCTACATTGAAACTGAAGTTCAAACAAACTGTCCTTTAGCACATTTAAGATGAAAAATTATTTCCCAGAGTTCTCTCCTCTAAAATATACTATTTCAGTAGCTAAAATAGGGCCTTTGGTTAGTAAAATACTCAACAAAAATTAATCGATAGAAAACTGATGAAAGCCATCGCTAACTGCATGCTTCCTTTCCAAACTGGAATATTTAGGGCTGTAAGAGAAATCCCTATCAGATAATGAATCTACCATACAATAATTACAGTGAAATATAATTTGGAAACTGTTAAAATAACAATTGTAAGAGCAAAAACAACAAAAACTGACAATTCAAGTGCTTAATATATGCCAGGAACCATTCTAAGAGATTTGCATGTGTTAATTCAATTATTCCTTACAACTCCAGTGGGAAAAATACTATAATCCCCATTTTATGGAGGAGAAAACTGAGGCTTAAGAAGTTAAGGCATAGCGGAAATGATACAGATAGCTGATGGCAGGACAGGAATGGAGAGCATGGACTGTCTGACAGTGAGCAGGCCTGGAGTCCTGTCCACTGCTACGTCCTTCTATGTGGGACTTCCCATAGGACTGATTATCATTCAGCTCTGGTCATTAGCAAAGCAGGGCACTGCCACATGGCACTCAAGCCTCCCCCTTTCTGACTTGAATTTTTACCACACTTATTCCCAGGTCACCTTTAGAAGTGGAGGAAATTGAAAGAAAATCTTTGGGAAAAATAGATCAGTACATCAAGGATGTATTAGGAATAGATGTTCCTGAAACAGTTATGTCTCCTGACTTTTGTTCCTTTGCCTAAGCTGTCCCCTCTGCCTGAATCTTTTATCTCTCTACCTAGCAAAATTCCAGTCACTTTAAGATTCCACTCAAACACCTTCTCGCTGGAGCTTTCTTGACTCCTCCAAGGAGTCTCTGACTCCTACATATATTAATACTATAGCACTTTAAATATGAGGGCTGTCTGTAAAGTATTCATCCATGTAATATGAAAAATAGAGGCATTTATGGCTGGATTTTTCCCAGGCGGCCCTCACATATATATAGCAAGGTTATGAAGACCTCCAGGGCAGGGGCTAATTCTCCTGTGCCTTATTGGTGTTTGGGTCTTCAGTGCCCAGCACAGAGCTTGGTACATAAAAGGTGCTCAATGAATGCTTGTAGAATGAGTGGATAAGCAAAGGAAAATTAGAAAGCACATTGAGGAAGCTAAATACATGGTGATGGAAAGAGAACTCACATTAGGTGGTGAACTTACTATACAACAAGTTGACAGTGCACTGTAGAATTGTATGCCTGAAACCTATGTAGTCCTTGCTAACAGATGTCACCCCAATAAGTCTAACAATAAAAATAAATTTTAAAAAAACAACAAAGCACATTGAGATTATTTACTTGTTTGGAGGATCCACAGTAGATTTCATAGTGATTTCCAATTCAGTCTCTTGTTACTTAGAGTTAGTTATACCAAGACTGAAGTCCAGGGAAGGAAACCAGTGGTCTTGGAGAGGGATCAAAAGAAACAGTCCATGTATAGTCCCTGTTATGTCTGAAATGCCAAAAGAAAAAGAAGAATAAATATAAGTTAAGCCATATAACTAGGAAGATGCTATTATATGACCAAATTATTTTGGTCACTGCCTCTCAGTCCTAACCATAGAAGTCCACAAAGATCATTTGACCTGTGTCAAACACAGAAGAATTCTGGTGGGTGTGTTTCTACTCAGCAGTGTGCACAAGTAACTCATTAGCTCTCTCATGGGAATGGACCATATCACTGTTTTTATTTTCCTTGACCTCCTATGGAAACTCAGGCATCTGGCTCCCATACCTGCACAGTGCAGTTCTACATGATCTGCATAGAGCATGCTCAATAATAAACAACATTGCATACCCAGACGTGTAAAACTGTCAGGATCTTTAACACATATTGGAAGTAAATCACTTTCTCACTTTCTGGCAGATTATAAACAGAAATGATAGAATCATAAAATTGTTGACTAAAAGACTCTTGGAAATATAGAGTATTTCTTATTTACTCATGGAAAATATTATCTGAGGTGTCAGGTATCTTTCCAGGGTCACACAGCTGATCAGAAGTATTGGTGATATACCCCTTAGAGAAGTTTATCCTTGTGCTTGTATTTACAAAGAGGACCATGTTTGTTAAGAATGATCCAGTATTGTTACAGCCTTTCAAAATGATACTGTAAAATAACCTCTAAGGTTACAAGACTTTCTAATACAGGTCAAATTGAGAATAGTTCATCAAAGGATAGGGTAAATATTTATATAGGATACTCTCCAAGATATTTCTAGCCTCTTAGAGAACCTGGATAACCAAACTAGAAATCAAAAAGTTTAGGAGAATCAAGATGTAGGATCTTGAAAGGAAAACAACCAACTTGGAGGTTAGAGAAGTTCCTGGACAGAGAGAAGGATGGGGGATGGGTGAGAGTTGAACCCAGGGAGGTAAAGGGCTACTGTTGACTGGTATTTGCTACTCAACCCTGGGGGAAGAATATGATTGCTCTTTTAACATTGGACTTGGCCATATGGCATGCTTTAGCCAAAGATCCTTAAGTGGAAGTGACATGTATTATCTGCAGGGAGCAGTTTTAACAGTGAGTGAATAGCTCAGCATGTACACATTTGCTTGGAATCATGGAAGTCTGTGTTTGGTTTAGCTTCCATGTGCTAGATTCCAAGTGGCTATAGTGAGCAGTCCTTTTGCAAGTCCCTAATGAACTCAGAGTGTGAGCAAGAAATATGGCTTGCTATTTTAAGCTACTGAGATTTAGGGGTTGAGATTTAGCATAATGTAGCCTATCCAGTCTATAGGGGATTAGGGAGTCTAAGAAAATGGAAACCTGTTCATTCTGAGAAGTATGGTTTATGAATCAAACTGGGCAAGGTTAGATTCCAGCTGGGCTATGTACCTGTCATTTGCCTACATGTATACCACCCATCTTCCCAATTTTCTGGCACAATACAAGCTTTTGTAAAGTCACTGCAATGTCTCAAGGTGAATGAGCACTCACAACAGAGAAGAGAAACAAACAAACAAAAAAAACAATGAGGTAGAGCAGGGCACCCTGCCTGCCCAGGCCAAGCCCCTGGACTCCAGAAACAGAGAAGACTCGTGTCCAAGCAAGAGGCCACACGTCCCCATATATATTGTACCCTTGTCATTCCCATCACACCTTCAAGCCCATTTCACATCTCAGTGCCCTTCCCACCTGATCTTCAGTGGCATCTGATGGGCCTGAGCAGGCAGGTCTGCTCATTGGATTGTATGTACACAAGAGTGTGTGTGTGCCTTCATGTGCACATGCTACGTACCTTGTACATATGCTCTCTAAACTGCCCCGCTTCCACCTTTATTAGTAGTAGCAGTAACATACGTCTGTCACTTAATAGTAGACTCCTGTTAGACTTGGGACCATGGTTATAGCTATTGCGAGTGGCCCAAACCCAGAGTATTATCTCACAGAAGGTGCCAGTGTCATGCAGGAAGAAGGTAACTCATATATCTCTTCAGTCTACTCTACACCCTCCTCCAGGGAGCAGAGGCAATATACTAGGCAAATTAAGCAGCACTGGAAATTTCTAAATCAAACATTCTAAATATGAGTTTAAAAAAAAAAAAAAACATAAAACCTAGCTGATTAATAGAATTCAAGAGCCACAGCTGGAATTCACCTCCGAAGGGATCCTTCCCATATATTTTTCTTCTCATCTTCACTTTTGTGTGGAGCCCACCTGTAAATGAGGCTCCCAGAGGGTTAGTGCTGACAGACGCACTGGTCTGTCCTCCTCATTTTACTGATGAAGAAGCTGAAGCCCAGAGAGGCTCAGGGGTTTGGGGAAAATTCCAGTAGCAGGCAAGCCACTGGCTCATTTATACGTGAGATCAACCTCTGAAGCTGAATCTTGATTAGGATGAACATTCTCTCTGGCCTTTTCAACAGCACAGCCATCATCAGCCTCTCGTCACTGCCTGTTTACATTGTGTTTTGCTAAACGCCCTTTAGGTCAGGGGTCCTCAACCCCAAGGCCACGGACAGGTAGTGGTGTGTGTCCTGTTAGGAACCAGGCTGCACAGCAGGAGGTGAGCAGTGGGTGAGCAAGCAAAGCTTCATCTGTATTTACAACAGCTCCTCGTCACTCCTCACATTACCACCTGAGCTTCACCTCCAGTCAGATCAGCGGCATTAGATCAGTTGTATGATTATTTCATTATATGTTACAATGTAATAATAATAGAAATAAAGTGCACAATAAATGTAATGTGCTTGAATCATCCTTAAACCCTCCCCACCCAACCTGCCCCCTCTCCCCCGCCTTCTGCCCCAGTCCGTGGAAAAATAGTCTTCCACAAAACCAGTCCCTGGTGCCAAAACACTTAGGGGCCGCTGCTTTGTGGGACTTCCAAAGGCTATATGGTAGCTTCCTAGATATAGAAAATGTTTTGTTTAGGCCCCACCTGGTGTTTAGGGTGTCTGGGGCCTGTTGAAGTGGATAGGAGAGAGAAGAGACCAGGAGTCAGACGAACGGGAAGGGGTAGTTACAGATCTGACTTCTAATCCTTCTCCTTCCTGCCCCTGCATGCCCCTCTCTCTGTCCCTTCCTTCCCCTCTACAATTAGAACTCTGTAACAGTCGTTGAAATAGTTCTGGAAGTTGAATTAGAAAGAATCTTGGAAATAAAGTTCACACCACATGGACACCAAGAGTTCCCGCAATATCAGAGTTTCACCCATTATTGCAGGCTTGAATCAGAGAGCCCTTTGGAACCATCTATGTCTATCACAAATTATAACTGTAAAATCTTTTCTGTAATAAGTAATTTTCCATGAAAACAGCACCTCTTAATCTTCCAGAATTTATATTGCAGTTGGTTTTTCAACACATGTTTTTAAATGGAAAGAAGACTTCAAATTCCCTAGGCATGATGCTTTTTTTCCCCAGATTTGTTGGTTTAAATGACCTACAGCCTATATTTTTCCATGACAAGAAATTACAAATAAATCATGGTGCTCATTCTGGATCCTTCCGAAAATAGTCAGAACACAAGTCTTTTTCAAGACTTGGAGTTATTTATATCTTCATCTATGACATTTTATATTTTCCCTTATAAAAATAATGTTTTCTTATTTTTCAATTGCAGTTGACATGCAATATTATAGTTGTTTCAGGTGTGCAACATCATAATCAGATAGCTATATAACTTACCAAATGATCACCCTGATACATCTAGACATCATACATAGTTATTACCACATTATTGACTATATTCCTTATACTGTACTTAATCTTAGAGAGCTTAACTTCTCAGGAGAAACCCATCTTTGGGAAGGGATCTTATTTTCAGAAGAGCTTTTCTGACTTTCCCCTCCAAAGAGCTAGGTGAGTTGATTTATGAACTGTTCACCTGTCTAGAAAGAGTCTTTGGACAGAAAAAAGGAGCCAACCACTCTCCCTCTTAGCTGAAGACAAGATAAAATGCATTTGGGTCAAAAATGGAACTAAAAATTAAGATCAAATCTTAGGAAATCTACTGTTATGGCAGGTATCCATTAAAATGGATCTCCTGTGTTGAGGAGAACATTGGAATATATCTTTCTATGCTACATACAACTTAGGGATCTTTAATCTGAATTAGTTTCAGATGCCGTCTTGCCTAAAGGCAAGGGTATGCATTAGAGATCATAAAAGTCTCTACTATTCTGTTCCCAGGTCCTAAATAAAATTAATAGAAATTAAGAACCCAAAGTAAAAAAGAAAAGGAAAAAAAGAAAAAAGCACAAGTAGAAGACCTCACTGAAGTAGGACCTAACATCCAGTCCTCATCCAGTCAACAAGAAACATAGGTGCCTCCAGGGAGACCCTAACCCGCCCTCAGGGAACACCACATGTGTGTTAAGAGACCGATGATGGACATTCAGGACCTCATGTTTTGGTGCTTTTTAGAGATTGGATTTTTAACACATAAGACTACAATTTCTCTACTGGGCCCTAATCAATCAGCGAATCAAAATAGTCATCTGTAAAAAGTAACCAGTAGGCAGTGGTGGGAAATAATTGTATAACACTTCTCTTTGGGGCTTCAAAGTGCTCTTTTTCTCATTGCTATTTTGTAAAGGTTGGAAATCAACGTTTTTCAATCTACTAAAAAATTAATGCTATGTTAATAGGGAGAGTAATGCTTACATTTTTTTTAAAAAGAGAAAACAATACATGTGTCTTACAATAGACAATTTGAACATCCTATGAAATGCCACGTGGCTGTTGTACCTAAAATTTCTGAATAGTTTTCTAAGGCACTAAATGCTAGAGAAGAATGTCTGTTTCTTCATCAGTATGTTCTTATTTCATAATCTGCCCCACAGAGGGGAAAAAAGCATCTGTGTAGAGGCTCAGGACGAAAAAAAAAAATCTATTACTCCAGTAACTGGGTCCACAGGTCTCTCTAGCTGACTTTTCAAACTCTCTGTCGTCAGTTTGGCTGCAGTTCTAGTGTATTTTGGCCCATTCCGCTGGCTTCAGCTCAGCTCATGCAGACACATGGAGGGGGCTGAATTCAATATCGGGGTAGACAATTTATGAGCACTTGCAATCGTACACCACCCACATGCAATTAAACCTGAAAAGAAACTATGGATATCCTCTGCTACAATGTGAAAATCCCCATCCTCCCCACACCTTGCTTTTTCCAGATTAACTTTTCCAAGGCCTGAGTGCTCACAGTCTGCAGCCAGGGAACGGGAAGCCATTTTTCACAGCCTGAAGCATTCCTTTGATTTCGGCTCTACTGTGAGCAAGATTTTTCCCCTATGGGTTTTTCCCCTCCCACCCCATGTCACAGTGAGTTTTTACACAAAACTACAAAGAGCTGAAAAGCCCTGACCACATAGCCACCCCAACAATGAGAAGGCACAAATGGGAGTGTCAGCATGCACATTTTTAAATTTGACCTTGCACTGAAAAAGAAAGAAAACAGTATAAGGAGGAAATGCCATTGCTGCGATCTACCAGGCATGAGTTATATCTGGAATAAATTACTTTGCTTTCCGTCCCCTACTCTGTTGTTTCAGGTTTCTTCCAATTTCCATTTTACAAAACGGATCTACTGACGTACTACCTACCTGTCCGTCAACAGGACTCTCAGTAGAATGGTGGTAGCAGCATGATGGGTGAGATTTGATTGACAGACATCAGGATACTAGTCTAGGAAGCAGAGCAAGGGAACTGAGGCTTAAAAGAAAAAGATATGGGCCAGAGGAATGGAGGAAATAAATCTAGAGAGACACCTCCAAGGGAGGGAGTCCTGTAAAACAGAGGCTGTGAGTTGAGATGCCGCTGAGATGCCGAAGGCCAGGGAGCCCAGGCCTTTCAACGGAACTTGCCCCCAGCGGAGGGATCTACAACAGTGGGACAAGGGATATGAGATTTTTCCAGAAGAGGCTATTGAGAAGATTCTATAGCAACAACAATTAGACTGGTATTGTGATGCTTCCAGATATTTGACATGGAACTGACAGGAACTTAACAGAACTACACTGGGTTTTTGTGTCTAAGTGCAGGTGGCTCAGGGAAGAGGCAGGTGAGTGTTGCAAAGATCACACTCACACTTAAAGATTAAACTGCGTTGAGCTGACTATAGCGAAGTGCTGCATAACTGTAACTACCTACATTTGAATCACTTTTCTATTTCTTATCTTTATGTATTGAGCTTCTACCAGTGTTCACAATACCACAGAGAAGAGGGCAAGGGCGTATTCAATTGAATTGTAAACTCCATAATGGTAGAGTCTTTGTTCTATCCAGTTCCATACTTTCAGAGCCTAGACCAAAGTGCTCACTAAATATTTATTGCAGAAATTAATAAAGCTAACTTATAGTAACGAACTATTGCTTTTCCTACCACTAGAATACTATGGTAAACTTTCTTTGTTCATGATAATGCTAACAGAATGAACAGTACACCCATTTCCAAGTTCACGGGACTTGACACATGGCTGTGGTAGGGGCAAACATTTCTTAACCAAAAAAAAGACACAGAAATTCCTCTTCCTCCCTATACTTGTTATGGAAGTGAGCATAGCCCGAGGAGGAGAAGCTGTCTTGGATCTGCCCTCCTCTCAGCGTAAACAGGTAGAACTAGAGACAAGCAGCCTGATCGACTCGTATGAGTAGTGAGCTAGGTAGAGGTGGAGAGCATGGCCTTGAGCGTTGTACCAGTCAGAAGCCTGGTGAGATGGCTCTTTCAAATGGATGACCAAAGAGCGTTTCATGAAAGGGCCAATTTTAAAGAAAGGGCAGTTAAGGGAAACTGACAAAGGATGGTGTTGAGAGCCTTTAACTGAGACCTCAGCCGGGGAGAGTGCTCGCTGAGACCCGACAATAATTGTGGCTGTGGGGGAGGACTGCCCCAAAGGAGCTCTCACCCTGGAAAGAAGAAAACGGCCACTGCCAACTGTGACCAGGCACGAAGGAGCCAGAGAACGCAGTTTGGTCTTCCTCTCCTTCAACGCTCTCACCCCCACTATTGCAACTAAAATGCATGGGCATAGGAGCCTGGTTAGTGCAGTTCGGGGAGATCGGTCTCTCTGTGCATCGTGCTGGGTAGAGGACGATGGAAAGCAGACCCCGAGGGACAGAGACCATCTAGCAGTTCTGGGCCTCAGCACCTACTTTTCCACTTTGATTGAAAGGCACCTGTCCCCGGTGGAGGAAACACACAGTTCCAATCTGCAGATGTGTCGTCACAAGGTGCTGTGAATGCACTCATGCTCCCACACTAGGCGTAAAACGCAAGCTGCCATCGGTGCCCTCCATACGACATAGCAGAGGGGAAAGGTGGGTGGGGCAAAGACAACACACGGCATAGCTCCTACCGCCCTTGCTTTCGTGCCTGGTCCCAGGCCTAAGTTAATAACCATAGCTGCCCCTACTACGTGTTCCCTGCCACCCTCCTCCCACTCTCTAAGGTCCTTGGCCAGATCAAGTCTTTTCCTGATGGTGACACTCAAACCTTATTACACAAAACCCAAATCCATGGTTGTCTTACACTCATTCAGATGCTGCCGTTTTCCATAGACCAGCTTGGTGGGGAAATGCTAACAGGAGATCCCACGAATTCTCCGGGCTCCAGGCATAGCCCTTTTCTCTCCCATTGAATCTCAGCAATCCACGTTTCCTTCATAAGCAAGTCTAATCACTCAGGCCAGTAGAGTGGCCCCACCTTTGCTCATCGGTTCAGCAGCAAGAAGCCACTCAGGCCCAGTTTCCAATTTAGTGGCACCATGACTGTCACCTCTGGAGACAGGATGCAAAAATTCTTTTTTTTTTTTTTTTTAAATTCATTTTTATTGTTAGACTTATTGGGGTGACATCTGTTAGCAAGGATTACATAGGTTTCAGGCATACAATTCTACAGTGCACTGTCAACTTGATGTATAATAAGTTCACCACCTAATGTGACTTCTCTTTCCATCACCTTATATTTAGCTTCCCCCCCCTTCTCTCCCACACCCTCCCCTTTCTCCCCTCCCTAACCCACTCGTCCCCAAATAAACATTAAACTATTGATTGTGTCCATGGGTTATTTGTTTGTTCATTTCTTTTTTTCTTTGCTTTCAGTTGCAAAAATTCTTTATAAGTGAGTTCGTAGGTATAAGAGCGAGAAGGACCTCTTCCAACACCACGTCTTGATTCCCTATGAAAACCCAGTGTAGTTTTGCTAGTTTTGTTGGATTCCTGTGAATTCTGGCTGTCAGGGAGATGGCACTGTATTCTGACCTCTGGTTTGAGGTGTATATCCTAACTCCACAGTTCATTGTCCCCCTGTAATTGCATTTGAGCCTGCAGTTGTTCATGCCACAATTATATGAATGACAGGACAGTGAAAATAGTGGGTGTGAACCCTTTCTTTCTGTATTTTAGTTGCCATTCAATGAGTTATATGGAGAAAAAAATGGGGAAAAGTAAGGCATCTTGTCTGTCTAAGAATGGTGGTGGTGGCAGAAAAAATTGGGAATAAAATGCCTATTTAGAATGCACAGCTATTTCCATGAGGGAAAATGACTATTGCTTCCATGATGGAAGGGGCCCACTAATACGGTAGCAGATGGTCCCCCTAGGGAGTGATGCTGTATCAAAAGTTCAGCATTGGTCTCCACTATCGACAGGTTGAGTATCGAGCAGTGGTTGTCACAAGGTTAATCTGGATGAAGAAGATCACATTGATGGACTTCAATTCCTGCTACCATAGCAACATTGTCAAGGGGCCATTGAACAAGCACCATGTTGGCTGAGAAATATTCCGACCAACAGCCACGGGACGATTTCATTTTGTCCACCTAATTATCAAGAGTCTGTCCACAATGCAGTGCTCTCTGGTGGACATTTAGATAGTAAAAGAATTCTGTGCCCATTATGAGAAATCCTTCCTGACACATTTCCCCTTGTCATCAATCTTCACATCATGTTCTTTGAAAGTTCCTGACCAACTGGTTAAGTTTTTAGCCACTGGATACATAATGTAGGTACAAACCTCAAGCCATCTTCTCTTGGCCTAAGTAAACAGCCCAATGTACTGCTAATTCAAATAATTTCCCTTTACAAGTCCTTTCAGAGATATCCTAACTAGGACTCTAATGTGTTGACTGTGCATTTGTGGCTTTGACCAGATATCAAGTCAAGCCCAAGGTTTTTTCTTCCCAAGTCGCATGGTTATAAGGAACTCCATCCACATGAGGCTGTAGATATGAACTGAGATAGAGGACACAATGCACCAGAAGAAGGTATTGAAAGAGTGAGCCACCTGCTCAGGTGGAACCCAGTCTTTTATGTACCATTTCCACCTGGGAGGTTACTGCTGCACACTTCCAGTTTTGTGGATGGGGAAGGGAAGGTCAGATAACACCCAGTTCAGATCACATGGTCACTTGATTTTCAACAGTCAGTATAATGGTTTGAATGGTACCCCCCCCCCAAAAAAAAAAATATGTCCCCTAGAACCTGTGAATGGACCTTATATGGAAAAAGCATTTTTACAGACAGAATTAAGTTAAGGATTTTGTGATGAGATCATCCTGGATTTCTAGGGTGTGCCCTAAATCTAATAACAGTGTTCCTATTAGATACAGAAGAAAAGACAGAAGAGAAAGACATGTGAGGATGGAGGGAGAGATCGGAGTTCTACAGTCACATTCCTGGAACAACAAAAGCCCAGACAAGAAATGGAAGGATTTTCCTCCAGAGCCCCGAGAGGGAGCACGGCCCTGCAGACACCTTATTTCAGACTTCCAACATCCAGAAAGGTGAGAGAACAAATTGCTGTTGTTTTAAGCCACTTAGTTTGTGATAACTTGTTGCTGTGGTCACAGAAAACTAATGCAGTCTGAAACTTAGTTTCTATTTCTGCGGGGCCCACTGGCAAGGCAGGAGCTGTTTAAAGGGAGGTGAGTTATCTGCAGAAGGGGTCATGGTTATTCTCCAAAACACTGGAAGTCTGCACTGATTCTCCTACTGGGGCTTTCCGAAGATAGGAGGCAAGGCTTGCAGCCTCAGAAGGAGCTGTGAAGGATCAGGGGGATTTAGATGTGCATGGTTCTCAGTCTTCTGTGTCTGCCCCCAACATCGTCATCTTATATTTCAGGATATATTCTTATTCCACTTATGCCTATTTACTAATGCAGCAACTTGTCCCTCAGAGCGAGTAAGCAGTTTGCCCAATGCTGTAGAGGTGGTGTCAGAGCCGAGCGACTGTCCCAGGTATATCTGAATCCTCAGCACATGCACATTTAGTTCCTGGAAATGTATGTAATAGGAGAAAGGTAGAGAGAGCACATGTGTTTAACTGCAGGTGATTTTTAACCATATTTGGTCTGCACCTACAAAAGGTAAAAGATTCTTTAAACACTTCCAAAGAGGCTATTTGATCTTCTACCTGTGCCCTGACTTGGGCATTCAAGGCTGAACTTAGTCCCTTTTTCTGTTTATACTTTTTGGGGTTTTCAAAGTAGCCAGACTATGGCACAATCTATGTAATCTAAATCACCTGATAAAACAACAAATGCCACAGTCACATGATTTTGCAACGCTTTGCCCTTCATCTACACATCCCATGCAACAGCTGTTGATAATTTGAGTAACTGTTATTCCACCACTTACTCTGTTACCCATTTCACCTTAGCAAGGAGATCATCTGTGCCCTCATCAACTATGTGAGCCACCAAATCACAGAATCCCATTTTGAGTATCTGCTTCCAGGAATAAATCCTGCTTTCATCTACTGAATCAGCCAAGTTCCCAAAGGCAAACAGGTGTTACACTCAAAAGCGATGCCCAAACAGAGTATAATGAAGAGACACTTACAAGAGTGTGAGCAAGGTTAGGCTAAGCCAACAAGAGATGGTAAAGGACCTGCCTAGTAAGAGTAGAATGCAGTTACCCCCCATCAGATTGAAGGTACCAGGGAAGACGTGTGTGCTGGCATTTAGAGCTGAAATTGTAGGGAGGGCCATCCAGCAAGAAACTGTGGCTTTGGGGACAGGAATCCAGTCACTGCAAATTAGCTGTAGCAGGAAGGGAGCCAGGGAGCTAAGTGACCCGACATGTCTTCCCTCATACCTTCCGAGCTCCTGCTGATGCCTCCCATTGGACAAACCCAATCGGAAGCCTGAAGGAAAGGGACTCAGACAGGCGATGGAACCCAAGGAGGTCAGCCTCACAAGGGTGGGCTGGAGAAGGCTGGAGAGTAGGTCCAAAGGGAAAAAGAGAGCATTTTCAGCAGGGTTTACTGACTGACTTTCGGAGGCAAAAAAAAATACTTACACAGCACAGCCAGTATAGCCATCTTCCGGTCTCACATAGCCATCGACTGGGGTGAAAAGGCAGCGGTGGGACCAGAGCTGCTAGCACTCAGCTCCTGATCGCTCCCTCTGAGTGCGAAGGCCAGTGCTACGCCACCTCCTGAGCTGGGTATGTGTCTTCGGGTGCATCTCCCCCCATGCATCCAACGTCCAGGGGCTGGGAGGTGAGTGGGTCCCACAATCAGGCATCCTGGCACCTGACTCTCAGCTCCAACATTCACGACCTAAAGGACAATGGGCCAGTGGCTTAATTACTTTGAACATGAGTTGCTCCATCTGTATAATTTGGAATAATAACCACCCTAACAAAATGTTGCAAAGAGTAAATGAAGTAATGGAAAGTTCTTAATAGGGTTTTTCACACATGGTAAATACTCTTTAAATGTTCCTTTTCCATATTGACCTTTTTCTTGTGCTGCTGCAGACCTCATGTAAAACATATTTGGAACTCATGTTATGAGAGAACACGTTCCAAGTTTCAATCAGCTTATAAAACAAAATCTTTTTGAACACAACTTGTTTTTAGTTGAGAGGGGCCTATATTTAGGCAGAACGATCAGGGTGGTTAATGATCATACTTTCAGAAAGAATAGGATCACTCAAACAAGGATAAAGCAAGTTCACTCTGCAAGAAAAAGATAATTATATAAGAAATGTACATGACAAAGGGAAATAACCTGAAATCTATGCATGTGTGCTAAGTAAAATGCTCTGGAGGAATACCCACAGAACTACCCACAGTGCTTAACTCCAAGACCATAGTGGGATTGGACAGCAATAAAAGCAAGCTCAGACTTATTTCTCTGAAAATTTAAATATTGCTTAATTATTTTACTATGAACATACATACTCATTCTGCCCAACTCTTAAAAGCATTTAACATTCTTACATGTTTCAAGTGCAAGACAAGATGTCAATATTATGACAAAGCAAAGTGTCTATTATAGGTATAGTTCACTCCATCTATAAAGAACTACAGATAAAGACATGATGATAGATAATGAACGAGATGGTATAAGGCTTATTTATTTAACAAGGAGGGAAAGTATTTTAATGATTTAGCATATGGTATGTCAAATAATGCTGCTAGCCATTATATTATACTGTAAGCCCCAGAAGACTATATCTCTTTATTTTTATTTATCCCTAACACCTAGACTAGTAAATATTGAATGCTCAGTGAACAAGTATTGTATGAAAAAAGAGTATTTTTTTTTTTTGTAAAATTGAGAGACAGAGTGGTATGTTGAACAGGACACATGTTGTGATCACTTAACAATTTCCCTGAGCCTTACTTCTCTCATCTATAAAGTGGAGGCATTGAGAACATGAGAAATTCCAAGACATTGATTTTAATAAACCCATTAAGTGTCTAAAGTTTTGAAAACTGACATTGAATCTCCAGTTATTTATTTTACCAAGTCAGGATTTTTTAAAATCATCATCCATTTTCAGTATTATTTTATAAACAAAAGAACATTTTAATGCCAAAAATGTAAGGCATAATGCAGAATAAAAAACAGTCCTTCCTAAGAACAAACAATTGTCAACCTTTCACTGGTGCACGCGCGCGCGTGCACACACACACACACACACAGATGCACATAAAATCATATAGTAAATTTGGCAAAGATTCACAACAGATCTTGAATCAAAGGACTAAATGACTTATGGGGTCCCTTCATCTCTAAAATTTTTGTGAACACTTTTTTACTTTCTAATTTTTCAATTAGAAAAATGTGCTTATGTGTTAAAAAAAAATCCATGTAACACTGATGAATAAAACCTATTCAAAGCCTCCCCAAGTTAACTGCAATTAAAGTGGCGTATCATCTTCTAGGGCTATTTTCCATGAAAATATAATCATACAGATAGTACTAATACAGCTTTTTTTTTAAAAGGAATATAACTTCTTCTAAACAGTCTATCAGTTTGCAGAATAAAGAGGCTATATATGTAGTAATGATCAACTGAACCAGAAATCAGTCACATTTAGGGAAAATATTTGTTGGTCTTAATTCGGGAGAGTAGCTCTTTGCCATACGTTCCTCATAGTTGGGCAGGAGACTTGAGTCTAAAAGTTTTTCTACTCTCAGGAGGCAATTCATTCCTGTGTACTGTGTATAAGATCCGAAGATCTTATCTGGGGATAAAGATCTGCCATGGAAAATAAAAAGCTGAGGAGTGTCCAGAGGCAGGAGAGTGGGTGGATATTTGGAACGGAATTGAAAGGGGTCGGTGAAGTCATCCCCCAAGGCTAACCAGAAATTTAGAGACAAGAAACGCGGGTCTGCAAGTGGGTAATGACCTTCATCAGAGATATCTACGGCTATGTTTGGAGGCATAAATTTAGTGAATGGAAGAAACTTTTATATTTGGAGGCTCACATCATCTAATTCTCTAAAAGCACATCCCAGGACTAGAAAGCATCTGGAAGTAGGGCCCGAGAGGCCTCTGGGAGGCTGGGGCAGTGGCTCCCAAATGTTAGCCTTTTCCTGGTTTTAAAATACAAAAGCAACAAAATCTAAAAGTTTTCAAACCACTAGGTGAGTGTTCCAGATTTGCTCACAAACACTGGCCATGTTTGCATAGACAAAGACAAAGGAAAAGGGTAAGAAATTTTCTGAATTGGGGCGTGAATGACCCTTATTAGCTCTCACCATGTATTCAAATTTAGCAAATATTGGCTTACTCTGACTGGGTCGAGGCAACCTCAAACTATATATAGTCTAGATAAGTTTACCCTTTAAATATCAAGAGTATTGTTCATGTTTAATAAAGGAGAAAGGAGAAAGAAATCAGTCACTTGGTGCAAGTTTGGGCACATATATTTCTTCTCTACAAGTAATTTCTTCCTTTACTCAAGGAGTGCCAAATACTGCACCCATACGATGCTGTGTCACTGTCTTACGTGTGGCAGTGCTCATTAGGGATCTCACAGAACTTTAATCTGTTGACTCAGGATACAGCCTCAGTGTCCTTCTCAGTCCTTCTCAATGTCCCGGTACCATACATTAAACCTATCTGCCATAGTTTGACTCCATGATCTCTAAGATCCCTCCTAGATCTAGCCTATGGTTATTCTCCAAAAATAACACATCAAAGCAAGGGAAAATAATATCCTCAAAATAAAAAGAAGTGTCTATATCAGTGTTTAATCACAGATCGTGATTAGCAGAGAAACTCAGTCAAGTTATTGAAAAGGAAGTCTGACTTTCCACCAGCACCAGTCACTGGTTCTCCATCCTAGATGCGTGTAAATCCCCTTGAGATCTTCTCATGGGTGGGACTCCCCAGGCCGGGGCTGGGGCCTGGGCGCTGGCAGCTTTCACAGCCTCACAGGCGGTTTCACTGTGCAGCCAGAGGTGAGCACTGCTCGCCGAAGCGAGGGAAGATTCTCTTCCTGCCCGTGTTATCCAGCCTCTGGGGCTATGGGTGAACCAGCCAGCCAAGAGGTTTTCCAGATGTTAATCGACGGCTGAGGTTTGCTCATGGCCTCGCCCTGAGCATGGAGGCAGAGCCAGCAATTCCAGGCTTCCTTCTGGGCTGCCTTACTGGCTTCCGTCTCCCTCTTAGTACTTGTTGTCAATCCAAAAAACTGAGGAAGCTGAAGTGAAATCCTTCTATTTGTTTATGTGGCAGCAAGCTCAGAGGCTACGGCGAAAAAATGTCCTTGGCTTTTGACAAAGCCGCCTTGGAGATGCCTCTGTCTGCTGGAAACAGGCTGGAACCCAGTGCCCTCCTCCAGGAGCCAATCTGCTGACTCAGCCCATAAGAGCAGAAAGAGATGGGGGATTCAAATGCAGGGGTGTTTTTGACATCTTTCGTATCATTTAGCTTCAGAGGAATGCAGAACTTTTAAGGCAGGGATTTGGACTTGACTGTGGAGAGTAGGTCAAATGGAGATTGATTTCTGAGACTGAGATTTTAGAATTCTCAAAATATAATGATGAGGACTTGGAGTAAGAAAGACATCAAGGTTTAATGACATTTGTTTTAAAGAAAAGGTGTCGTTATTAGGAAACTAAGGTGTTGTCTGCCCTTCAAAGACTTGGAGGAGCATTTATGGCTAGATCTTTGAGCCCTTAAAGAGGTATCCAGGGGGCAAGGGAAAGGAAAGCACAGTCTCATTTTTACATATCAAAGAAAAGTAAAACAATAAAGAGTAATAGAAGTTCAAATTTAGAAGCCTCACCTACTCTGTGATGAAAAGAAGCAGAGTGACCGACTGTTGAGAAAATTGGATATTAAGAGTGGGAAGGGTGTGAGAGGTGAGTTGGTACTCCCACGGGGACAGATGGAAAGTGTAAAATTACTTTCTACAGTGGCTTCTGCCCACATGTGGATGTTTGCTTGTTCAAGGTGCTGTAGAAACACAATCTCCCTGCCCTCAAGACATCTGCCATCTGTAAAAGAGACAGGAGAAAGGTACAATGTTAAATAGCAAAAGGATATATAAATAGCAACGGCAATTGACAGAAGGTATTTTGCAACGTAAGTGGAAAGGAAGCTCAGAGAGTAAAGGGCCCCAGATGTGGAAGACAGTTCTTCTGACAGGACTAACTAGGGGAGATCCACAGACAAGGGGACCAGGGAGCCAGATCCTGAAAGAGGGGATAAGATCCGGGAGGTAGGGAGAGTTCTGGTGAAGGGGGTGCCCAGGTCTGCAGGGTCTGCCCATCCTTCACTGACACAGTGAAAGCCTCAGTGATGTTCTGAATGTGACCTTTGACCTTAATTGCATAACACCTAATCAGAACATCCAGCCTAGAGCAAGTCCTTCAGGGAAAGATCCAGAGTGAAGCTAATTTGGAGAGAAAAAGAAAGTGAAGAAAATTCACATTTATTGAGCACCTCCAGGAGCACGCCCTCTGTTAAGCACTTTAAAGGTATAACCATTTAATCCTCAAAATACGCAGTTATGCTTTTTTTTTGCTTTTTGGTATGTGGGTAGCTCCCTGGTCGGGAATCGAACCCAGGCCGCAGCACTGACAGCACCAGCGCCGCAGCCTTAAGCCGCTACACCATCAGGGAACTCCCGCTAATCCTCAAAATAAAAATGCCAAAGTCAACAACCCTGTATGGATGGTGTTATTGCTCCTGATTTATAGAAGAGGCAACAGAAATCTAGAAAAGTTAGCAATTTGCCAAAGGCCCCAGAGCAAGTAAGTGCTAAGAAGTGATGGAGTGATAGGTGTAATAGAAGCTACAGAAAACGAAGAGACAGCTGGGCCTTCCTTAGATACGTGCCCTGTGGGCACCTTCTTCCCCCCCATTCCCCAACTGTAGTCACTTCACAGAATTTCAGAGTTAGAAGTGTCCTCGGAAAAGTATCCACCACCACCACACCCCCCCGCGTTTGGCTTATGAAGAAACGGGGGCTCAGAGAGGTGCCAGGGGTCCGGCAGCCAATGTGGAGCCGAGCTGCCCTGTTCCCAACGCACACGGCAGCCCCGAGGAAGGACGGACGGACGGGGTGCGCAGGAACAACGCACACGGCGGCCCCGAGGAAGGACGGGGTGCGCAGGAAGAGCAGAGACGTGTGTTGTCTCCAGGCAGCTGCAGGAGGAGTTCAGTTTCCTGTTAGGTGTCTGACCCACCCCTATTAGAGATGCAGAATATTTACTAATTCCAAACCCTAACAGAGTACCACTTCCTTTGGCTTTTGAGAGGCTTGTAAAATAGGACAGAGCATGTCATTTCCCACATGGCTCCTCTCCTGTACCCTGGCCCAGGTGGAGAAAAACAGAGTGGGCCACAAAGACTCACAGCTCATTACTGTCAGATATGCCTTAGACCACTGGGAAAAGTCAAAATAGACATCTCTGGCAATGGTTGGCATTTGTCTAGATGGCAAATCAAACATTGTCAAGAAACAAGACTCATAGGTATAGCATCTGTTTTCACTCAAAGGCAAATCGACAGTGGATAAATGCTGGCTGTGTTCTTGGGTTTCTAACACCTAAATGCAGACTTATAGAACTAAGCCATAGGTCTGGTAGGGGGTCAGAGCAAAGATCCTGACTTTATCATTCACTGGTGTCTCTGGTGATCGAATGGGGGTAGGCAAATCAGCCCTCACCATGAGAGAGAGGGGATCCAGTTTCTGTTGCTTTTGAGGGCAAGCTACTGATCACTCTTAAAACCAACTATGAGTAGACTAGAAAAGAGCAGATGGCAAATTTTCTTTAGCCCAAGTTGCCTTCAAATCTTATTCCCAGGGACTTGGCCAGCACTGCTACCAGAGTTGGCAGAAACTTCTCTAAATGGCCATCGGTTTCCTTCCAAACACACACACACACGCACACACACACGCGCACGCACACACACGCACACACGTGCACACACACACACACATATAATGGAGAAAGATTGGACATGCTGCATTAAAATAATTAAAGCTTTCTTGATTCTATCATCTACAACCACTGAAAAAACCTAGAATTCCTATTAAATAGACTAATCATGTAGACAGTTTTATTGGAAGCCAAGTCTCAAACTTTAAAACTGACTCCAGTCTAGTTTTTGCTTTTTCCCCCGGGGGCTTATTCTGTTGACTTTTAGGCAGTTTTACAAGGCTCCTTTCTACCAGCTAAAGATAGTTTAACCAACCTGCCAGCCCCCTCCACCAGCACTAAGTGCAGAAACAGAATGCTAAATTAAAGCCAAGAGTTTCTCTTCCCTTTTTCTAAATTTAAAAATGAGACTAGATCAGCCAAAAAAAAAAAAAAAGTCATCTACCAGTCAAATTCCAAATCTCCACTCTACCCCCAATTTAAGGTGTACTTGTATCACACAGCAATTATGCAGTGAACTGAACAGTACAGAAAAAGTCTAGGTCAGGGCTCCCAACTGGTATACTGAAGTCACCTGATGAATGGAAAACTTCTCCCTAGCCACTGACTTTTGTGACCCATTATCCACAAAATCCACAGGTCGTTTCAGTGGGGAGGAATGTGTAGTTCAATGGCACGGACTCAGCCACACCACTGCCCCAACCCACTGTACATCCTCGCTGGGGCCTGAGTGAGAGTGTCCGAAGCTAGTGAGAATAGAGTGACATTTCCTATGCAATGGAGAGGGGCTTCTTGGGCTCTGTCATTCATACAAAAACTATTTCTCAATTACCCCCAGAATTCATTTTCAAAAATGAATTTTTAAGTCTGGTCCAGAATGATTTCGACAAATCACCTCTGTTTTTCATTTGTTATTAAGTCGATAAATTCTTCCCAGAGTTCTCTGCAAATCTCAGTTCTCCTTAGATTTCAGTTTCAATGCCCTTCAGTGAGTAATCTTATACCAAACTATACCTTAGGGCTAAGAGGGAGAGCATCCAATACATATTGTATTTTACTCATGAATATGTTTTTCTCCAGGTGTGATTGTGCATAATGGTTATATACAAAATCACCACATAGTATCAAAAATTATCAATTTTATTCATTTATTTGGAAGAGAATATATATCTTCATATGAAAAGAATTGCAAATGTATACTACGATATAGAAGCAAAATGTCTATGACTGTAAAGACAAAAATGAAGATTTCAAAGAAATGTATGATAGGCCTCATTAATGCTATGTGCCATATCACCCATAGTTACACATCCGCTGGAGGGGAGATCACAGCAGGGTTGGGGGACGGGGAGGACCACTCCCTTCTACCATGCAGAGTACTTTACTGGAGACATACAAGAAATATTGACAATATATTTAATCATAAGGGTACTTTAGATTTAGAAAAATCATGGCTTCATGAAAGCCTGGGAGCCACGTTTCCTAAGAGAGGTTCACTCACCACTGGTCACAGAGAAACGACTATAAGCAATACATGGATAAGCACTTCATGTTTCAGTGTATTTGAATGTTTTTCCTTTATTTATGGAAGTTATATAGATGTTTCCAATTTTCTTAAATTTTTTTCTTTTAAACTAAGAAAAAGAGTTAAGCTGAAGAAAATAGATTAACTAAACAATAGTACATGTGGTAAGAGATACAATAATATTATGAATGTGGCAGGTGAATGACTATACTTATGCAACCTAAATCAATCTCTACTTTTATACTATTCCTGTGACATATTATTATACTTAAGAATGTTAAGAAATGCTGTGTAAGCTCTATGGCCCATCTAGTAGATTAAAAAATTGTCTCAAAGAATACTTATTTCCTCATAAAATTATGGAAGACCTACTATCATCAATTTTATTCAAATATTTGGAGAAAAATATATTTTGTATGAAAATAATTACCAACATATACTATTGTATAGAAGCAAAATGTTTATGACAAAAATGAAGACAGCCTTACTTTTAAGGAGCTACAAGTCCAGTGGGAAGACAGACTCATCCCAAACTATTGCAAGCCAAAGTCATCATTGTCATGATGAACACACTCAAACAGTTCAAAGTAAGAGCAGATAGAACAACAAATAAGTCTGCTGGATTCAGGTCAGAGAAGGATTTATAAGAGAACCACATTTGAGCTGAAACTTAAACAGCAGCAGAAGTTTACAAAGAGCATTTCGTGAAAGAGCATGATTCCCTTCCATAAAAACAATGGCAGAAGTTAATAGATAAAATTTAGTTAAATATTTGTACATTTTTTTAAAGTTCCTGATTTTAGTTCTAGAATAGATTAGCTTGTCTCTATGTTTTACCAGTCCAAATCACTGTAATTTCTGTCCTTTTTAAGGAAGAAGTTTTAGGAGGGCTGACAGACTTTTTTTTCTTGTGCATATATCCCTCTGATAATTTATTTAGCTAACACTTTGAAATAAAGACCTGAAATTGCTTATCTACTGTCAAACCACAAATATCCCCTGTCTCTATTATCAAAGTAAAGGAGTGGGCCATGTTTCCTCTACCCCCTCAAACCACCACCTTCTAATGTGTGTATCCTCTTAATTTCCTCCTTCCTACTGTTTTTTTTTAATTTGTTTTGCTTTGTTTATGAGGAAACTGAGGTCCACAGCAGTAAACTAATAGCTCAAGATAATACAGCTAGAATAAAAGGGACACATATTAGTTTAACTTTAAAGCCAGATTTCGTCACTACACTACATTGCCTGAGTTTTAGTTGAACCTTAAATGTATCTATGAGATGATGGCAGAGCAGGAGCCCCAAGAGAGCTTGACATGAGAATGCTGAAAATTTCCTTTGTAGAGGCCACTCATGTTTTATATTCTCCTATCCAAATCAACTTGAGTGGTTCAGTGGTTCCTTGCATTTTATACATTTTGCTTTGCAGTTACAATTGGTTGGATATTACCCTTGGCACTGACTTCCTATTGCTTTCAACCTACCTTGATGATTTCACAAAAAAGAAAATTAGCATTTAATTTTTAAGACTATAGAAATATGTAGAAGTAAATCCTCATAGAGCTTGTCATTTATTGATTGAGACAAGAATGTTAATAACTATAATATTAGGCAGAAAAAGGTTCTACACAAGAGGGCTGTAGGCTTGTGGACAAAAGAAACCATTAATTCTGAACAGACTTCAAAATGTTGAGGAAGCTGGGACTCAAACTCTTGAAGCTAGAGGAACTTTCCTATAGACTGAAACTTCCAGACATGACTTCTAAAAGTGACAGGGTCCCAAACACAGACATGGTCAGAGCAACAAACTCATAGAATATTAATGATCAGTTGGCCTGATGTCATTTGCTCTTTTATGACAGTGATATATTCACCAAAGCATATTTGGTCAGCACTTTAGATGTCTGGTGGGTCCTCTCGGTAACTCTACAAATGAGCACATTGGCAAGGAGCTCTAGGGAATAGACCACCAGAGCCAGCCTTGGCAGAGGGTTTTGCTTTAGATATGGTTTGTGGTAACTCCTCAGCCTATACCAAAGGACATCCAGAAAGTACATTCTTGTTTCTCATTAAGGATTTGTTGAGAATCAAAAAGGTTAAAAAACTGAAGATTCCTTCATAAGCTCCTCCTTAGAAGTAGCTATGGATAAATGAGTTCTGTATCCAAGGGCCCTTGGGAAAAGCTTCCGTTGGGTGAAACTCAAGAGTTATAGAGATCAAATGAGTTTGAATACTATCCTCATTATTTCTGGGAGGCTTAAGTCTGCCTTCTTTTTTTTTTTCTCTTGTTTCCCAAATCTACTTTATTATTGAGGAATCAGACACCAGTATATCATAAGTTTGCATTTCTTTCATTTTGAATATCAGAAATGGCTACCCTAAATGGTAACAGTAGGATATCTGATGACTGAAGCCCACCTACTTTATAATTCTCCCAGGATAGACTTCCTTTCCAGGAATGATCCCTGAGGAAATTCCAGATAAATGGGGATATAAATCCAACTTATTGACCTGGCACCAAACTCCATCTGCCACCTACTCTAACTCAATGCCAAGCAGTTCACAAATTGAAAACTCATTAGGGTGTCTCCAGATGTCTTTGTTCTCTGCATATAAAAAGTGGCAGAGAACATTCTAAATTGGTAGCCTTTATGCCCAATCACAATCCCACCCACTGTAACCATACACATTGAGTACCTCTGCAAAACTGAGCCAAGGAGCAGGCAGAGAGATCTTTTCAGACAACCACCTGTGTCTGCCTACTATTTTGCTCACTATCAGCTCTTCATCATCCTTCCATACCCAGAATCTAGCACAGTGCCTGACACACAGTAGGGGCTCAAATAAATGTAAGAACTAAGGAGTGATTCCACTCTAATAATTTTTTATCTTCTCTATTACCCCAAATTCAGCTTAGTTTAACTGCTATTTTCAACATGTAAAAGTTACTTAAGTTTATTTGGTATGATCAAATCAGAGAAGGGGTAAATTTGCAGATGGTGTCAAGTCATAATCAATAGCAAAATTACAGATAGAAGCCAGTAGAAGTATTAGTCTCCAGAGTTTCCTGCTATAGTATTGTATCAATCCACCTGATATAATCCATAGCTCAGTACCATTTGTGTATGTACAAATATTAACTGACATTCATAATAAGAATTCTGATAAGAACCTAATAGCTTGGTGTTAGAACTAACTTGATTTCTCTGTCTTAATATGGATAATATTGATCATTTCCATGTGTATCCATTTCAAAGACTGTACCACACCTGGGACTTATGTGTCCCAACATGTCTAGTAGATATGAGGGATAGTGGAGTAAAAGAATAGAAGATAACTATTCTGAAAGGAGGATCATAGAATTAAGATCTTGGCAGCAGAAACATTTCCAAAAATGGTCATGTGTGTAAGGAGATGTAGTAGAATGAAAAGAAATAATTTTATTGGAGGAGGGGAGTACTTCATAAATTATATAAATGCTTATCCACTGCTCTGTATACCAAAAAATCATATAAAATAATATTGAATGTCAACTGTAATTTAAAAATGTGTGTGTGTGCACGTGCGTGTATATAGTCACGGGATGTACAGTACAGCATAGGGATTATTGTCAATGGTATTGTAATAGCTATGTAAAGTGTCAGGTGAGTAGTAGACTTGTTGAGGTTATCACTTTTTGAAGTCTGTAAATGATTAATCATTATGTTTTGTACACCTGAAACTAATAACAATTTTAAAAAATTTTAAACTCAGAGGAAAATAAGTAAATAACAAGGAACCAAACATAATGCCAGGGTATTAGAAAGTCAGCATGGTGGCTGAAATCACCAAGAATAATGGCAGTGGATAGAAAAGAGGGGAGAGTCAAATCACAGGCTCAAAATAGAGGTAGAATTATCTGGGAATTAAAGAAAGGGTAAGATACTGAGATGTGAAATTAAAAGTATGCAAGACTGCTGAAAGTTTATGGTGTAACAAAAGTTTAAGAGCAATAACGGAGAAATGATCTATTCTATTATCAAACTATTATAACACTGCATCTCTTTTCTTTCCTATAAAATTCTCTTAAAAAGGAGTATGGAAGAAAAAAGTAATATTCTTAGATGACTACTATGCCCCAATTCCTAGATCAGTAGTTTTTACCATTATAATTTCATTTAAGTTATAGGGTTGGCGTGATTGGTGCTTGATCTTCAGACGTGTGTAGGACTTCTATAAGTGTGGTATTCTTAGTCGAATTTCTTACTTTAACAATTTAACGTAGTTATTTCTCTATGAAATTGAGAAAATGTGCTAACCAAAAAAAGAAAAAAGAAAAGACAAGACACCAGCAGTACCAACACCAATCAGACAACTACTACATTCCCAACACTGGTCTGTATGTTTAATCTACACTTACTTTGTACCCTCTCAACAGCCTTTTAAAGTAGATGGTACGGTTCCCATTTTATTGACTATGAAACTGAGACTCAGAGGTTAAGAAATTTGCCAAAAGTCACAGAATTCATTAACAGATGAGGGATTCAGACAGTTCTGCTTGATCTCTCCCCAAGCTCTTTCCAAGACGTCACACTTCCTTTCAACCGGAGAGACTTTCAAAATAATAATAATAATAATAATAATAATAATAATAATAATAGTGGTGCTATTTACAGCTACAATAAGCAAGTAGAAATAAGTTCCAAAGGAATAACTGAAAAATGTAACTCTTCTTCATTATGGACCAGGAACAGGGTGAATAACAACAGGAGGGAAAGGGCTGCAAAGAGTTGGCATTCTTATTTTCGAGATCAGTAAAGATAGGCCAAGAATGAGAGGTATTCTGGGAGCAGGTATTTGTAATCAATAAAGAAGGCTGATTTCTAATATTGCTTATGCCATCCCTTCTCCACTTTTGCAGTAGCTCTGAACATAGAGATATTTGTCCCAGACCTTTTGCCTATGAGTCTATCAGGAAATTAGTTTGTTATTAACCCATGTTATTGGCCATCCCCTCTGCCAAAACCATACACAGAGCACAATCTTGGGGGCGCTGAAATTGTCCACTTTCCTTTATTGTAAGATTAATTATAATCTTGTATCATTTCTCCCAGAAGGAGTGCAGGAAAACAGCTTGTTTCTGAGCTTGCTTTGCTTAACTCTTCTAGGCTAGTTGTTTCAACCCGACACACACATGAGAATGACCTGAAAGAATTCTTTTCTTTTTAAATACCAAGGCCCTAGGCCCCATTCTATAAAATACTGATTCAGTTGGTCTGGGCGCCGTCCTGGCATTGGCATTTTTTAATTCTCCCCAGAATATTTTCATGTGCAGCCACAATTGGGAATCATTGGCTCATTGTCTCACTTCTGCCATAGATACACATACTCCCACCATCTAATATTCCAAGCTGCTGGAAAATGCTAGAAATTAATGAAGGGCCAGTTACCCCTCTCCTGAAACATTTCCCTTTTCTCTCTTTTGCTTTGCACATTTCTCTCTTTTGCAAAAACATTTCACTCAAAAACTACACTTAAAAGTTATGACAGACAAGTAGCTCAGAAAGGCAAAAAACACCTTGCTTACGTGCCTCTGATTATGTCCTCACTCTTGCCTATTTTAATGATACTTTTGGGTAGCTGACAGCAAGGCTAAACTCCCAAGAATCTTAGAAGAAAATATTCCAAATAGTTTGGAAACTTGTTTGATTCTTCCATGGACCTAATTTCCTGGAGTGGCAATATTATAGTTACGAGCTTCCTTTTGAGGAGAAATGTGGTAAACAAGGCTAGACTACCTCAATTTTGCAGGACAGACAGTGTGTCCTGCTGCCAGGCTACTGGGTAGATCAAAATGAAAGAAAGAGACATTATAATTACCGAAGTCGAGTCACCCCCATAGTGCTGGTGACACTATGAGGCCTATATAGGCTACACAAGACAGAACCACGATATACAGAAAATTCAGGATCTAGGTGGAAATTCAATCTTTAAATATGAGAAGATAAATGGTATCATCTGATAAAACTTTAACGAAGGGGGAAGGATTACATATACATATACATATACATATACATATACATATACATATATTTTTAAATCCATACTTTAGGCTTTCTTTCTCATTGAAGCATTACAGTTACCCAACTATCTCTAGTTCACAGATGAAAAAACTAAGACCCAGAAAATTTAACCTGGAGTTAGTACCACACAATAGATAGGAAATCCAGGTTCAATCCTGTCAGGGATATCCCTGACAAATTATGTCACCTTGAGGAAGCTCTTTTTGCCTGAACTGTTTCCCATCCATAAAATGTAAAGATTATAAGAGCCCCTATATAATTGTGGTGAGAATTAAATAAAAATATTAAAGTAATGTAGGAATCACCAATTATTTAGTCACCCCTGTCTGGTGGCTGGAATTTAGTCAAGATAACAAAACAGGAGTCCTGGCCAAAATATGAATTCTGGCCTGTGAAACGCCATTCCCCTTCCACAACACAAGAGGCAGACCAACAGAGTTCAAAGGAAGGGAAGATGGGGTCTGGGGTGGACTGAGAAATTCTGGGAAGACTCCAAAACCAAAGAGATAAGTTAGCTGGGCTTCCAAATACATACACGTATATATAAATAAGAAGTCTTGTATGTTCTCCCCTTTGGGGCTGGGCTAATGCCAGAAATACTGCTTTTTGGCATCCAACATCAAAAATTATATTTTAATTGCTCTTTGATATGTAGTTACCCACTTTAGCATGATGTTAAGCAGCTATGAGAAAGAGCAGAGAACAAAAATTAGGATGACAAATTCATCTATCTTAATTCCAAATCCCTCTGCTAAATCTATTAATACCCCAGGCATTTGTTCTCCAAGTTCTGGCCGCTGAGCCAGGCCAAGACAAAGGGCAAGGTGTGGCCCCACTTCCCTCTCAAGGCAGACACAGGGAGAACAGCCCATGGAAACTCTTGACATCTGTGAAGTCTCTGAGTGAAAGGGCACGGCTTACAGCATGCCTGCACTTGCAGTTACCTTCCAAAGGTGCCCAAGCCACTCCCCTGACTTAATGCACTCCACATGTTGCCATAGCTATTTATAGTATCAGCCACATGTGTGTGTGTTTTGTTAAAGCTTCTAGATCATATTTCTTAGCTTCACAAGTTTATTTCCTACAATTGGTCCATTAAATTTTACCTCGCTTTCCTCCTGCACCACATTCTTGGAAGTCCACAGTCAACTATGTAAACAAATGTCCGGGATTATCAAAATATTTTTAAGCCATTATTTGCCCTCTCTGTTTTTCTTATGCTCCTGTAAGTGTGAATTCCGATAGCATCACTCCTCCTGGAAACTTAGACCTGACAGGGCTCTCTGACAGGTTTACTTCGATGGAAGGGGCAAGAAAGGCAGAGTCTAGGAGGTCAGCACGCTTCCACTAAGCTTGCTCCTACTGGTTGTAAACTCATCTCACAAAGGGCGGCAGGAAAGCAAGACAAATCTTCAGGCAAAATAAAAGTGCAGACAAAAGGGGAGAAAAGGGAGACAACCTGCAGTAACTATACAAGACAGGAAAGAAGATTGACCTGCAGAAAATGGGGGAGCTGAAATGGGGAGCTGGGCCCCTAAGGAAGCAAAAGAGGAAGCAGTGGGGCCTGAGGCATGGAATACACCTTGTCTTTAAGTGGCCCCGTCTCACTTCTGTACAATCCAGAGATATATGTTTACCAACTATTTCGTAAATGCAAGAATTTTAATAGCTCTCAACCATTTTTTTTTCTGGAAAGAATTCCACCTGACCCCACTTTTAAAACATATCTAGGTAAGTTCATATGCTTTTTTAAAAGACATAAAATCTTGTGCTGGTTGTTGATCTTTCTGTACCATCAGAAAATAGTAAAAAATAAAAAAAGACATTGAAACAACTTGGTAAAATTAAAAAAATAGAAAGAAAATAGCGGGATACTGAATCACAGGAAGTTTTGACTGTCTTAAATGTCAACATTTTTTATGTTAAGGTGGGCGATGTTTTCATACCCTATTTAAAAAAAAACATACTAAATGGCAATTTAAAGTTATAGTCATGCCAGTGATCCCTTCAAATCCAGCATTGCCTTTATCTCTGCCTCTCTGACATCCACCATCACCACACAGTTCAGTCCCACCATGTGCATCGCCACGAAGGCTTGTCCACCCAGCCCCCTCTGTCTGTCTTTTCCCTCTACCCTGCAGCAGGTTCCCGAGTCCTCGCCTGGACCATTGCAATAGCCCCTGTGTTGGAAAGAAGGCTCTGGGTTTCGAGAAGCACAGACTCACCTCAAAATAGCCAAGGCAAAGAGGTCTTGTTTAGAAGGACACAGGGTGTCCACAGGCAGAAGGCCGATACAACTTTTGGGCCTTGGGAAGATCTGGGAATGGGGAAGTGCCTCCCCACCTTGTTTCCCTGCCTTCATTCCCTCCATGCAGATGGTATCCTCCACACATCAAGAAAACTACCACCTCAGTCCCCCAGGAGTGCTCGCCCACAGCTTCTGCAACCAAAAGAGACACCTTGTTCTCAGAATCTGTTTGGAAAAAAGAAATTATTAAAAAAAAAAAAAATGAATTCCAAAGAAGCAGACCTCTAGAGCAGCTAAACATGGCCAAGGATCGGGGTCAGATAAGGACACAGAAACACATGCTTGAAATTGGAAGAGGGACAGTTCCCATAACAAGCTGCGTGCTTTTCCAACCACGATGGATTTGTCTTTGCTGTTCCCCACTTACAACCCCCATACAGAAAGCCCTGTCCATGCTGCAGGGCCATCTTAAATACAGCACCTGACCAGGAAGCTGTGCCCATTCACCTCCAAGAGGCCTCTCTTCTATGAACCCCCCACTCGCCATAGGTGTTTCTCCCTCAGGGCACTTTTCATTATTGACTGCGCATTAAAGATTGTGTGGGCAAGTTTTCTGGCACAAGTAAATACCTAGAGGGGAGAAGTCAGATCTTAGTCACGAGCAAAACCCTTACCCTCGACAGGTACCCAGTAATTGTTTACTGAATGGTTGAGCAAATGAATATAAATGACGGAGAAAAGTTTCATTCGCCACCCTGGGTGTTAGATTCCCCCTCAAACCACGAGGGCTCTTCATAGTGTTGCTGGAATAATGTTCTTTGTTGGAGAGAGCATGTACCATGCCTTTCTTTTAAGGGAGTTAGCGATTTACTAAGCTAGGTCAGAGGAGAGTATGGTTCAACAGCCCCATTCACGTATTCATTGATAACAGAGATTCTTTCAGATTCATTTTGTTATACCTGGACTCAAATGCTACCTCTGCCTTCACAGGGCTTGATGCAAGCTGCGGGAGTTCTCAGCTTCCTCTTCTGCTGAATGGGAGTAAGAGTAGTTTTCTTACAGTAGGGTCCTTAGGTCTCCTGAGATAATTACCTGGGTTGGCTTCAGGCCTTGGAGAGTCACATAGGCTCTGGTGCTGAGAGGCCATCCCACATTTGAGGTTTAATGCTCTGTAGTCCCAGTCCCAGAATTTGAGTATTTTAAGTGAAGTTCAAAAATACAGGGGAAGCTTGGTGCCTCTGTTTCACTGTGCTTCTGCCTCCCACTGCCTCTCACAGAGGGGTTCTTGGCTACCAGCCTCCCCACTCTCTGGTGCCCTGGGCCCTACCTAATCTCCATCTCCCTCCAGCCCCTGCAGGGTCCTACACACTGACACAGGGCAGGCGAGGGTCAGGGCTAGGGCATAGGTGCAAGAGCAGCTTTTGATGATGCCATCCTGGCCTCAGGCTAGCAAAAAAACAGTGTATTTATTGTGCTGCCCAGCATGGGACCAGCCTCTCCTTTACCCATCTAGGTCATCTGCACCAAGGGTTGGGAAGGGGAGATGCCTGGCTTGATTTGCCTACCTCAGCTAGGGCATGCACATCTGCCCAGCAGTCAGTGGAACACACACACACACACACACACACACACACACACATGCACACACACAAGAAGTTGAGGAACAGAGTTCTCAGGAGCTTATGAAGGTATCTACTCACTCTGTAAGCATCCCCATGCCTAAGTGAGCGTAACATTAAATCACAAATAAACCACATAGACAGGTAAAAGAGAGCCCGTGGACGAAAGGGAAACATTTTATTATTTCTTAATTAATTTTTTTATATTAAGCTATAACTGGCATATAACATGGTATTAGTTGTAGGGGTACAAAATAATGATTTGGTATAGTATGCGTAATGATCCTTTGCAAAGTGATTACCACTATAAGTTTCATTAGCATTCATCACCACACAGTTACATTTTTTTCTTGTGATAGAATTTTGAAGATCTGTCTTAGCAACTTTCACATATACAATACAGTATTAACTATAGTTTTATATTTTAATAACTTTAATGGTAACTTTGTCCTTCTTTGTGGGCAAGGGGACTGACATCTTTTTTTTTATACTGAGACTGAGCACTGTGCCAAGTACTAAAAAGTGATTAGCAATTGATAGCTACTTTTTTATTATTAATAAATATTCACACAAAGTCTGACAGTTTCACAAAAATAGTAGGTATCGAAAATATGACATCTATAATCTCATTCGATTCTCTGAGTTAAGTAGGATACGAATATTGTGTCAATTTTGTAAACAAGGCTATTGCAATTCAGAGAAGTCACGAGGCCTCAAGTCATGTCATGGATTAGTGGCAAAGCAAGGCCTGGGACACAGGTGTTCTGACTCACAGCCCCATGTTTTCACCAGAGGACCTGGTCGTCAGTGACCTATGGGGCCGCCATGGGGCAGCTAGGAGGCCTTTCCATCACTTGTCTGGAGAAAGAAGGAGCCAACAGCATCCAGCCACCCTGGAAATTCTGCTGGGTACCATGGCACTGTGAGCATTTGCCCCAGTCACTGCAAGAGGGGTCCGCCCTTGCCCTGCATTTATTTTCTTTCCCAAACCGCACAGAACTGTAAAAACCAAAGATGACTCCTAAGAAGGCAGCCATCTGACTCTGAGAACCCAGCCCAAGGCTGTGGATGGCAGAGCCACAGAGCTGTTTCTTTGCTCCTGTTGACTCAGGTCTGTTTACCTGGCTCCATAGTTCCTATTTCCTTGCCTCGGAACTTGTGCAGCCCTCAGATTTATGCTCTAGGCAGACAGGGTATTTATGGTGTGTTCGTCACCCATCCCACCCCACGACGCAGCACCTCTCCCTGCAGCTGTCAAAACCACCCACTCGTACCCCGTCGTGTCAAGCAGTTTACCGAGAAAAACTCGTCGGAAATAGTGCCCAGTTCTGGCCCAAAGGTTTTGCCCAGTTGCCCAAGTCCTGGGGATAGAAATGCCAAATATAATGTAGAGTGAAAAACAGAGGTTAGACTAGCCCAGAGGGTGGGGCGGAGCAGGAGTAATAGACTGGAATTAAGGGACAGAGGAGGTTTGGCAGACGCCATGCTCCTGGCTTTGCCCTCATGCGCCCTGGCCTTGGAGATGTGGGGAGTAGCTGGAGCCACACTCCTGGACCTGTGCTGAAATCACAGGTGCTCTTGGGATTGAACTAAATCCAGAAACCAGCTTCCCTGGGTCCCATCAGAATGCTTGCTTGCTTGCTTGCTTGCTTTACATTACTTCAACTTTCATTTTGGGAATATTGAACGAAAAGAGTCTGGAGTTTGCAGCTAGAATGTGACAAGGCAGCCATTAAGCTGGAAAACATACAGGTTAATAATAACTGCATGCTGTATTTTGCCATGTGTAATGCTCTCCCACGTATAATGAGCACCCACGTTTTTAGCCCAAGCATTTATATAGATACAGAATTAGTACTACCCATGTATAACGTGCATCCTTATTTTTCCCTCAGATCTGAGCCAAAAGGTACTCATTATACACAGCAAAATACAGTATATTGGATATGTCATTTGCCATCCATTAGACTTTGCCTATATTGTTTGTACATGTTAGTTGTAATCCTCACAACAGCTCTAGGACCACATTTATTATTAAGCCCATTTTAAAGGTGAGGAAACGGAGGTTTGAGAAGTAGCAGAGCTTGCCAAGTCCACACAATAAGTCGCCAGTATTTGAACCTAGGTACAGTCTTTTCTGCAAAGCAAGTTCAATGCATGCTCTGTCCACTGAGCTTCCCATTGCTGTCTCCCATGGAAAGGGTAACAATAGTCACCACTTGTGACATCATGACAATTTACCCAGTGTTTTGCAGGAAGACAAACTCTACCATGACTGATGGTTCTGGGCCTCTCTCTGGATAAAGGAAGTATAGGGTAAGCCTCTCTCCTACTAGAGGGGAGTGGGAGCAGACATTGCCAGTTTTCCGTTCAATTTATTCTGTCCCTTATTTCTTCTTCTCAGCACTTCCAGTCATTTTCCATATTAAAGTTAACATCTCTTCCAGTGGCATAAAATTGAGGCCAAAGAAGATAAATTGAAATGTTGGGATTGTCCAGTAGACTCTTAGTTAACCAGAACTCAAGCAACCGGCAAAAGCAACTGGCATAAAAAAACAAACAAACACATCTTTGATGGCTTTTTTCCTGTTGTTTGAGAGTTCTAGGTATGTTTATCTGGCATCTACCAGTCCCCCTGGGTGCCAGTTAACTGAGAGTCTACTGTATAACTGTGCCTGGTAGGACCCAGCTAACATGGAATGAAAATAAAGATCCTACCACCACTACTACCAGGAAGGAATTTTTATTTGTTGAAACGTATTTCATTTTAAAGTTATCTGAATTTTATTAATTCACACTCTTGCTTCCCTTATCAATTGCGAGGTTTTTAATAAGTACAGAGACAGTCAATAAGGAAGATCTCTGCAAAAGAAGGGACTTAAAAATAAATGATTTAGAAGCCCCACAATTTACATGGGCAATAAATTTCTCTGGCTTTCATTAACTCCCATGTTGAGTTTCTTCATCTAGAAAAGAGGAATCCAATTCAACAAGAACTTATTAAGAGATTACCATGTAAAAGACATGGAACGAGACATCGCAGGGAAGATAACAGTAAAGAAGGTCTGGGCTCTGCCCTGCAGGGTATGACAGGCCCACAGGCATGACTTAAAGCTACATAAGTAACTGTAATGCTGGCCTGATGGCATCAGGCTGCAGTGTAAGCCCACATCAAAGTATTGAGCATCCAGGGATGATAGCCCCTGCCCTGATCACCCCAGTCACCAGGGTCAGTAGCAACGTGATTGTGACATACTGTATGCAAAAGTACTCCGTGAAGTATTGCATAGAACTAACAGATTTTCATCATTGTTCTCATTACCAAGCATGGTAGTTAAGAAGGTAGCCTCTTTAATCAACCTGCCTGGGTTCATAGCTGTGCTCTGCCACTTACACTGCATAACCTTAAGTAAATTGTTTAACCCTTTAAGTTTTAGTCAATATGTGTAAAAGTTAAATGAATCAATATATGTAAATTGTTTCACACATTGCTCAGCACAATGCCAGGCCACAGAAATGTTGTTGGTGTTAATATTATTAATTCATGTTCACTAGTACTTCTTAAAACTGTCAAGGTCATCGAAAACAAGGAAGTCTGAGAAACCATCAAGCCAAGAGTGCAGACTAAGGAGAGATGATTAGTCAACACAGTGTGGTATCCTGGCTAAGATCCTGGAACAGATAAAGGAATCAAGATAAAAGGTAAAAGCTGAGGATATCTGAATGAAGTATGAGCTATAGTTAATAACAAGATGACAATGTTGATCCATTAAAATTGTGACAAATGTCCCACACTCACATAGGATGTTAACAGCAAGGGAGGCTGGGTCTGGAGTATACGGAAACTCTCTGTATTATCTTCACAACTTGTCTATAAATCTAAAACTATTCTAAAATTAACAATTTATTTATTTAAAAAATAGCATCATGGGGATATAACCATATCAAGAAGCTGAAGAACCACAAGGGAAAGTCAGTCAAATTAGCCTTTGGCTGTATCAGAATTTGTCAAGAAACCAAACCTGTCCAGGAGAATTTTAATTAGGAAGAAAAGACAAAATTAACTAGCCAGTATTCATCTATGCTCTTTAAAAAAAAAAAAAGTTTTATGAATTGCCAAGATCAAGTCTAGTATTATAGTGTGTTGTTACCAGTGGTATATTATAGTAGTATATTATTCAGCCCAATAAAACTGAAAATGATTAAGTATTTTCTTCTAATATATGAGTAAATTCTCTGTCTAAGAAATTAGGGACTTGTAGAAACTAAAAGTCTGTGTCTAACTGGAGAGAGCTATTGAGTATATCTCCCACTTTATTTTTCAAGAGATAGACTATTCTATTGAGAGGACCAAAAACAGCCCAAACACTGACCCCCCTCCCCCATCCCTGTTTGTTTTTACCCTTAAAATGTGGGGCTGTCAAAACATGATGCTTTTACTTGCATTGTTAAAATCCACATCGCCTCTGTGCCCGGAACTGCCTCCAGCTGGCGCCTTGGCCGGCTCACTGGGAAGGACAACTGGGCACCTCATGGGAACGTCAAAGAAACAACCTCAGAAATAGTTCTGGGAGATGCTGAACCAGGGCTCAGCCCCTCTTTGCTCTGGATAATCTTTGTTATTGTCAAATCAGAGGTTCATAGGGGGATTTATATATTTCCAGATGGGATTGTAAACACTCCAAGTTCATAAAATGTTGGCTCGCAGAGCCATCTCACAGATGCTCAGTCCAATTCAAGTCCACCTCATATGGGTAAGAAATGGAAATCCAGAAAATCACACGGCTAGAGGTAATCAGGACAGAATCTAGAACCCTGCTTCCGGGCTTCCAGAGGGGTGAGGGTGGTGCTAAGAAGAGACTTGTGTCCCTAAGCCCTCGAGCTGCTAAACAGGGGAGCTACTTCACTACGTGAAGCTCACCGAAAGGCGGTTTTCCGATGACTCGCTGCCACAAACACGTTCCTGCGGGACTCACCATGGTCAGAACCCAGGCAGTTCCGGAGGGTGGTGGGAAAATCTGGGTAGAGGGCAACCATGCTACACGCAGCGTAAGTGTGGATTGGGCAATTTATATGTGAGACTAAATCCCAGTTCCTGAAGTGCCCCAGTGGCTCTAACGGAATGACATTCTAACCACATGTCACCTCTCCCTGTTTCTAGCTTTAGCACAGCCATTAATTCTTGCAACACTGTACAAAAGTCAGGAAGGGTGGTGAGGTGGCAGGGAAAAGAGTGGGTCATTTGGCCTGGCCTGTTTAAAAGCCCTAAGAAGGTCTAGACCTCAGCACTGTTTGCCAGCTTTACAGGTGGCATGTGACATGAATTAGTTCATTATTGTGAGGCACCAATTTCCCTAAATCCAGCTACATCTGAAGCCCAGGCCAATTTGTCTCCTATTGATCCATCATTTGCTGTTATCACTGGGAGCCAAAGTAAGCAGGGAGTTACGGTACCCTTGCCGTTAACCAGAACTCAAGCAATCGGCGCTCTTAAGATTTTTGCCGGTTGCTTGAGAGTGCAGGTAGCTTGAGTTCTGGCTAACACAGTGTCTACTTTCATCTATCTGCTGTCTCCCAATCTCCCTGGGTGCCAGTTAACTGAGGGTCTACTGTATTTTTAACTACACTAATACCAAGAACTCTTCTAATATTAAACTCTCAGACAGCAAGCACGCCTTTCTAGTTCCCCTTTGAACCAGTTTCTAAATGCATTAATAATCTGCCCAGCTTTGTTTTTCTGTCATACTTTATTTCTATAAATATACAAGCATGCGTCCTAATTAAGTTCTTATGCAACTTGTGTTAAGTCTATGAGTTTGGGTGACTGTTAAAGTGCTCTGTGGTTTTGTCCTTTTATTTCAAGAAATACTTTCCCAAGTTATCCTCTCTGTGGTTTATATTTCTGTATGCTGGAAGCGCACTTTATTGCCAGTTGCTGTTATTCATTTTCCTCTCAACTGGAGGAAGATGGGTTGAATATCCAGTTGTGAGACATGAAAGAGGGAGGCATCGCCCTCTACAAAGACAGCTAGAGAAAGGACAAACAACACCAATGTGTTATCAGTTATCAACTTACCATTGGGTAGTTGTCACTGAGAGTTGAGGCGGGGGACTCTGAACTATCTCATTTGCAAACACATAAATGACACAGCTTTCAACTGTAGGCTGCGCAGTCTCAAAAGATTGGCCAAGGCTTGACGGCATTTTTCTAAAGCTTCTACGTTTCAATTTACTGTACTTAATCCTCATGTACAAAGATTATCAACTTGAAGTTGCTAAACTCTAAGGCAATGGCAGCCCAGATAAAGTTATAGTCACATTGCTAACCTATGCTTCACCTAGTCCCCAATAAAGCAGACGTGCAAAAATGAGAGTAGGGTGACATTAGATGAAATAATGAATTATCAAATATTTGTCATTAAATGAACTCAAGCTCTTCTAAACTTATTCCTTCATTTCTGCTTCTGCATTGGTATGTGTTCACACTTTTTAAAAAAAACTTATCAATTACCAGAGGCTAGAGGAAATCTATTTTTATCAAGTCTAAGCCTCTTGAGTCTCTACTTAATTCATATCTTGGATCAACAACCAATAGAAGATGTAGCTTTCACCAGTTTTGGCTGTACTGCAGAAGCAGCTGTGCTTCCTGTGCATCCTCATGCTTGGTGACCAAGGGTACATACAATAGTGACGGGCTGATGGATGTGCTAAGCTCTCAGGCCATTGAAGTGAAGGTATGAATAATAGTGTAGTGAGAGGGTAAGATGCCAGTAGGAGGAAGAAATCACTAATGATGGGAACAATAGAATTGAAGGGATTGCCCTGTTCAAGGTGCCTAAGTCTCCAGTGAGTGATGAGAGTCTTTCATAAAGAATCTTAACCACAGCCCCCAAGAAATCGTTGATTGACTGCGAAGTAAACTGGGCATGAAGATTTCTCTCCAAATTGGAGCTTGAGAAGTGGAGAATCAAAATATAGTTGGCAACTCTTAATCTTCCTCTCTTCATCTCCCAAAATACAGCCCCTCAAATAAGTTGAAGCAAGAGCATTTTGCTCTCTGACTTAACTTCTGCTCATAGGGTGACCAACCTTCCCGGTTTGCCCATGGCTATCCGGGTATTAGTGCTGAAAGCTCTGCTTCCCAGAAACCCTGTAGCCCCATACAAACCAAGAAAGTTAGTCACCCTAAGAGAGAGAAGGCAACTGTGCCTAAGTTTTAACAACACAATCCTCACTAGCAAGAAAATATAGCAGCTGTGCAGCTAGATTCAGCCCACCCTGAGGTGTCCAGGTCGTTGAGTCTCATGTCATCCAGCAGGCTGTAGAACGGAATGAGTATGAGCATGTGTGGGAGAGATGGGGGGGCGGGGGGGCAGCACCTATCCTTTCGAGAGCTCCAGGTAATCTGTTATATTATCTCATTTAGATTCATTCTTGTGAGGGAGGGAAGTATGAAGCTAATGTCCCCTTCTCCTCCATTGTATAGATGGGGAAATGGCAATGGGGTGACAGTGCAGCTTGCTTGAGATAGCACAGAAAATAGCAGAGTCCATATGAAACACAGTTCTTCTGAGGCTGAAACCATGGTGCCTCCTAATGAGCACTGTGATATGACAGGGACTTTTAATGCCTAGGGAAAAAAAAATCGTACCTGGCCTGATTTAGGGATGAAGTGAGGCTAAACTCAACTTCTGTCCCCTCACTCACCAGTCTGAGGAGAGAAGCATTTGCCTATGGGGGCAGCACATGCAGCCATCTCTCCAATTTGCCTAAATTAGAACCTTATACTATGAGCTGAACTGTAAAAACTAAAAATTCGAACTGAACAAACTAGACAGTAGAGTCTTTTGAGTTTTTAGTCAAACATTAGGAAAATCCAGGAATAAGCATAGAAAGGATTTGAAGTGACATCGGTTGACTTCAAAAGTAGTGATGTCAAATACCATAGGACAAAAATGACAAACTGATTTTACTTCAAATGTAGACTGCCTAGTTTCTTGGCCTACCAGAGAACTCAGTCCAAACTGGGAAGTTCTATGGGTCCTTCTGAACATTCATGGCTCTGCCAGATCTTTCAGGTTTCAAGTTGTTTTTCCCAAGAGACATTTGAAACTAGGAAGAGCCTAGGATTCTCTGTTATCCTGCCCTTGACGCAGACAGAAAAGAACATTTTTTCTGGGAGAAGAACCTGTTCACTGCTCTGTGTGTGTCTATGCCCTGGGCCAGGTTCTGTGTTGTGCTAGGGAGGTAGAGATGAAAAGACTTGATCCCTGCTTTTTGTGGCGTTACCATCAAATTTTCTGCCCTCAGGAACTCCCCAGCACAAGATCATTAGACTTAAAATTTACTAAGCTAAAGAGTAAAGTGAGGGAGAAGGAGAGGGGAGAAGGTGGGGAAGGGAGGGGGAGGTCAAGAGGGCAGAGACTACTGCAGCTATAGACCTTCTCTCACCCTCCATCCCACCAAGGGTCTCCAAGCTGTGGCAAAGCTCAGCCTTCTTACTGCTATGGATATGTGAAGGTAGCTAGGACAAAGGCTCAGTTATATATAAGAACCCTGTGACATTGTGATATAAGGAATATGTGAGTGCCCTCCATCTCCAGGTCTTGGCACAGAGCTCCTAATACCCTTGTAATTTCCTGAGTGATAAGGGTCAGAGGAGCATCTTTTGTTATTCGTAATAAGCCCCTTTCAGACATACTGAAGTTTATGCTAATGAGGTGACTTTTGATGTGCCTCTCCTTAGCTCCAGGATGGGGGCTGCTTGCCAGGGGAAACACTGTGATTAGAGGGTTGGAACTTTCAGCCCCCACCCCTATGCACCTACCACCCCAACCTCCAGGGAGGAGAGAGGGAGTGGGGATTTAGTTAATCACCAATGGCTAATGATTTATCAATCTGCCTGCATAACGGAACTTCCATAAAATCCCTAAGTGAATGGTTTGGAGAACTTACAGGTTGGTGAATGCATCCATGTGTCAGGAGGGTGGCACACCCCAAACTCCACGGAGACAGAAGCTCCTCTGTTTGGGATGCTTCCAGACCTTACCCTGTGTATCTCTTCATCTGGCTGTTCATTTGTACCCTTTATAATATCCTTTGGAATAAACTGGTAATAGCAAACGAAGTGTTTCCCTGGGTTCTGTGAGTGGTAATAAGAAATTACTGAACCTGAGGAGGATGGGCTCATGGGAACCTCTAATTTGAAGCCAAGTTGAACAGAAGTGTGGGTAACCTGGGAGCCCATTACTTGCAATTGGCATCTGAAGTGGGAGACAGTCTTGTGAGACTGAGCCCTTAACCTGTGGTGTCTGCACTGCAGGTAGTTAGTGTCAGAACTGAATTCAACTGTAGAACAGAAAATTGAAGAATTGCTCTGTGTGGAAAACCCACACGTTTGGTGTTAGGAGTGTTATCAGTAGGGCCAGAGTTCCACCCATGATTCTGTCTTTCATTTCTCCAGGGACTGTCTTTCAATTCAGTTTAATAAATAAAATTTGAGTTCTGACACCAGCTTCTGGTATAGGGCAAGCAGTTGGTAATATTTATGACAGTGATAATAGTTGCTACCTTCATAGCATAACTGAAGATAACACCTATACTGCATCTGACCTGATCAGCCAGCACTGTACACTGTGGCCCAACTGTCACCACCCACCCCCTGAAGACCATAAGGAAAGGAATTCCTGCTATACACTCACATCACACTCCAAGCCTCCCTGTCAGCATGCAGGTGAGCTCTGTGATACCTGCTTGCTTACGATCTACCATGGAACAGCCATCGTGTTTCAGGTGCCTATGTGATGGCTTGTTTCCATCAGAGCACTTATCCTAGTTTTTATTAATAGTTTTATAGAAGCAGGGCTAGATCTATTTTTATTTTCCATTGTATGTCCAAGCTCAGTGCCTCAGAAAGAGTACATTTATAACAGATGGTTTATAAATGTGTACTGAATGAATGAATGGACGAACGAACGAACAAAAGACTGAATGAATGATTGGTTAAATGAACTTCCCCAGAGGCGTTTCAGTAAGAGATGTAGGAGAGATCCAGGAAAATCCCCAGCCAGCAGGGAGTTAGGTAGGCTCTGTTCATCACAGAATGTGTGGCTTGGCAAATGCAGTTGATCAGAAAAAGAAAGCATCCAAACATGTGCTAGTGAGAAGTAGCAATGAACTTATTTTTCTTTTAATAAAATCAGCCTAGCCAGGAATCCTGGGGAGCCCCCAGCTTGTGTGATGAAGCCACAGAATAACTGCAAGAATAGCAGATGGGGTGGGTCTAGTTCCACAGAAGCCCCAATCCAACCCACCAACCTAATTACAGCATACATGGAGCTATTCACTGTTTGTTACCAGGGGCATTGGCCAAATCAATTTAGGGACATGAAAAGCAAAACAGCGCTTTTGCCAAAGCCCTCAAATCTCCAGGCCTTGTGGTTTTCATTCGTAAAGGATCGCAGGCTTCCATCGCCTTTGTTGTTTCACTCTGCAGCGAGGCCAAGAAAAAGAGAAACCTCAGGCCCTCGCCAGCTGAAACCAGGGAAGGCATTCCTGGGCCTGGGCCTGTGGGCAGGAGGGACCGGGCCTCTGCTGCTCTAACTGCTTCACTGCAGCCTGGGTGGCCTCAGCCAGGGCCACTGCAGCTCCTTCCTCTGCTCATTGGCCTGGAAAAAGAAAAGTGGGGTCCACCATTGGAGACCCTCTCCAAGGGAAGCTGTGTGATTTAATGAACCTTCGGAAAAGGTTTCACTTTTCATAACTGCACACGGTCCTTCAGTATTTGTCTTGTGCCTCAGGACTCCGCATATTTCTTCTAATTCCAAACAAACGCCACTAGAGCCTTCCTTCCATGGGTCTCAGGGTCTCATGGTCCTTTCCACTGGGGTTCTTTTACCTTGAAACTTCTATCCTGCTTATCTGATAGGGACCTCTTTGCTGGACGGTCACTCTTCCAAATGAAAATAGAAAGTTTTTTTTCAAAACACTCAATTTATGTCAATCATGGATAACTGTTGCCAACTTCATCACGTAAAAGAGGAAAGAGAAAGCATTTAATCTGTGGTCGTGGCCATTGCTTCCCACCAAGTGTTTTGGTCCATATCGATGTGTCTTTGAGGTCGTAGAGCTTTCTTCTCCTTTGACCATGTTAGACACAAGCTGGGCACATCACCAAAAGGTCTCCAATTTCACAAATGTGTTCTCGAGGCTCATTCAGAAACAGATTTCATGGTTGTCGACCAAATCTGAAACCAATGAGCAATGGTTAAGTAAATAACAGGGAATTTACATTATTCCATTTTGAAGAGCTTTTAATGACATAAGTAAATATTTATCTGTTAAGTAAAAAGAAATCAGGATAAAATAGTATATTCTGTATGATCTCAACCATATCCATAAAAGAAGGGAAATCATCAACACATAATGACGAAATTGTACTTCATTTTCATGCTGTTCTCCATAGTTCTTTTTTGTATTTTTAATTTTTTCACAGTAAACATGCATAACTTTATTTAAAAATATTTTACTGATTATAGAAAAAATGCAAGCATAATTTTTTATTAAATTTATTGAGGTGACATTGATTAATAAAATTATATAGGTTTCAAGTGTACCGTTCTATAATACATCATCTGTATAACTTCATTAAAAAATGTTTTCTTGATTATAGAAAAATGCAAGCATAACCTTTTATAATTTTTTTCCTGAGGCAATATGACAAGTGACTCTCAAAGATAGTAGAATTTGTATTTGTATTCAACATACTTTGAGAATTTAATCAGCCTTAAAAAATGCAAAAATATATAATAAATTCAGAAATACATATTAAATATGTAGTACTATATAATTAATGTAACTATATTAACATATATTAAATACTTTACATATATAAATATAATATATAAACAAATATGTTTAAATATATATTTACATACAATATACATAATGTATTCTGAATGTTAACATATTAAGCCCATATTATATATTGATAACATATGAGTATATACTTTTTAAACACATTATCTCATCACCTGAAACTCTTTTCCCAAATGTAATCACTGTTAACATTTCGAGTTACAAACTTTTGCATAAATTTACATACATGTATGTTTTGTATTTGCACATATATGGACTAGGGATTCTTCACATTAATGGGATCATATTATATGTATTGCTGCTCCATAACTTCTTTTTCTCACTTACTATCTTAGAAGTTGAACTTGTATTTCTATAGAGATCTACCTCATTTATTTTTTACTTTCATATTATTATATAGCATAGATGTGCCATAATGTATTCATTTATTTCCTTAGTAATATACATTTGGCCAGGTTCCAAGTTATTATTGCTATATTCTTAAGTGTACAATTACATGTTCAAGGATGTTCACTGTAGTATTACAGTGAGCTCCCTTTTACACATAGCTTTGTGCACATATGAAAGTATCTCTGAAAGTTAGGTTTCTAGAAATAGAAATTCTTGGTGAAATGTCATACACATTTAATTTGTAATTGGCACTGCTAAATTTTCTGCCGAAAAGATTTTATTAACTAACTCTCCAGTCAATAGCATAAATTAATTCTTTGGAAAATTTTTCTTTTCAGATTTAGAATGAGGGCCCTCTCCCAGATTCTACCTGATTTGGAGATCACCAAGACAATAATAGAAACAAAAGCAAATATAGAAACCATCATTAAGTCCCTTGAAACAAGATGACTTTACAGTAAATTCAAGTTTTAAGAAAACGGGCCTAGTCTGGGAATAACTAAGGAATTGTTAACATTTGAAACACTACAATACAATAGTCAATGCTTCAGTTCTATCACTCATGATTTAATAGTTTTTAAATGATATAGGAAATAATATCAGTTTCAGGTGTACATCATAATTCAGTATCTGTATACATTATAGCACGCTCACCTGCAAAAGTCTTTTCACCCTCCCCTCACCCTTCTTACTCTCTCTCTGGCAACCATCAATTGGTTGTCATATCTATGAGTTTGGTTTTGTTTAATTTTGTTTGTTCATTTGTCTCTTGTTTTATATTCACATGTAAGTGAAATCATATGTTTTTGTCCTTTCTGTCTGATTTATTTCACTTAGCATGATACCCACAAGATCCATTCATGTTACCACAAATGACAATATTTTGTCATTTTTATGGTTGAGTAGCAGTTCATTGTATATAAAAATCACATCTTCTTTATCTAGTCATCCAGCAGTGGACACTTAGGCTGTTTCCATATCTTAGCTTTGTAAATAAGCTGCAATAAACATAGAAGTGCATACATCTTTTTGAATTAGTATTTCCATGTACTTTGAATAAATACCTAGAAGAGAAATTGGTGGATCATGTAGCCTTCCAATTCTCAGTTTTTTGAAGAACCTCCATTCTGTTATCCATATTGGCTGCAGCAATGTAAAATCTCACCAACAGTGTACAAGGGTTCCCTTTTCTCTACATCCTCTCCAACATTTGTTATTTCGGGTCTTGTTGATAATAGCCATTCTAACAGTGTGATGTGGTATCTCTTTGTGATTTTGATTTTTTTTTTTTTTTTTTTGCTTTTTGCTTTTTGGTATGTGGGTAGCTCCCTGACTGGGAATCGAACCCAGGCCGCAGCGCTGACAGCGCCAACGCCGAAGCCCTAAGCCACTACACCACCAGGGAACTCCCACGATTTGCATTTTCCTAATTAGTGATGCTGAACATCTTGTCATATACCTGTATATCTTCCTTAGAAAAATGTCTCTGCAGATCCTCTGCCCATTTTTTAAAAATCAGGTTGTTTGTTTTATTGTTATATGAGCTCTTTATATATTTTGGGTATTAACACCTTCAGAAATATCATTTGCAAATATCTTCTATTTAGGTCATTGCCTTTTTATTTTGTTAATGGTTTCCTTTGCTGTGCAAACCTTTTTAGTTTTATACATAAATAGTTCCATTTGTTTACTTTTGTGTTTGTTTCCCTTGCCATTGGAGTCAAATCTACAAAAACATCCCTAAAAGAGATGTCCAGAAATTTAGTGCCTATGTTTTCTTCTATGTATTTTATAATTTCATGTCTAACATTCAAATCTTTAATCTTTGAGTTAATTGTTGTGTATTATGTAACATAGTTGTCTAGTTTTATTGCTTTGCATGTGACTGTCCAGTTTTTCCCTACACTATTAAAGAGACTTTCCTTCCTCCATTGTATGTTCTTGGCTCCTTCATTGTAAATTAGTTGTCCAAAATGAGCAGGTTTATTTCTGAGCTCTCAATTCTGTTCCATTGGTCTGTGTATCTCTTTTTCTGCCACTACCACACTGTTTTGATTACTATAGCTTTGTAGTATAGTTTGAACCTAGGGCGTGTAATACTGCTGATTTCGTCCTTTTTTCTCAGCATTGCTTTGACTCTTGGAATTCTTCTGTGATTCCATATAAATGTTAGGATTTTTTCTGTTCTATTTCCATGAAAAAAGCCATTGGGATTTTGATAGAGATTGCATTGAATCTGTAGATCACTTTAGATAATATGTATATTTTAAAGTTATTTTTTTAATCCATAAGGACAGACTATCTTTTCATTTGTTTGTGTCTTCTTTCATTTCTTTCAATAATGTCTTGTAGTTTCAATGTACACGTCTTTGACCTCCTTTGTTAACTTTATTCCTAGATATATTATTGTGTTTTGTTTTGTTGTGATTGTAAGTAGGATTTGTTCTTTATTTCTCTTTCTGATAGTTCATTGTTAGTGTATAGAAATGCAACAGAGTTTTGTATATTGACTTTGTATTCTGCAACTTTACTGTATTTATTTATTATTTCTGTTAGTATTTTGGTGGAGTCTTTAGGGATTTCCATATATAAAATTATGTCATCTGCAAATAGTGACAATTTTCTTTCTTCCTTTTTGATTTGAATGCCTTTTTTTCTTTTTCTTGCCTAATTGCTCTGGTTAGAACTTTGAATGCTATATTGAATAAAAGTGGTCAGAGTGGGCATCCTTGTCTTATTCCTGATCTTAGAGGTAAAGATCCAGTTTCTTGTTGTTGAGTACAATGTTAGGTCTGGGTTTGTCACATATGGCTTTTATTATGTTGAGATACTTTCCATCTATAACAATTTTATTGACTTTTTTTTATCATGAACAGATGTTGTGTCTTATCAAATCATTTTCTGCATTGATTAGGATGATTCTATGGTTTTTATCCTCCATTTTGTTAATGTGGTGTATCACATTAATTTCTTTCTGAGTGTTGAACCATCCTTGCATCCCTGGAATAAATCTCATTTGATTGTGGTGTATGATCCTTCTAATGTATTGATGTATTGGCTTTGCTTGTATTTTGTTGAGAATTCTTGCATCTATGTAATTTTCTTGTTTTGGATTATTCTTGACTGTTTTGGTATTGGGATAATGTTGGCCTAATAAAATAAACTTAGGAGGTTTCCTTCCTCTTAAAGTTTTGAAAGAATTTGAGATGGGCAGATATTAAATATTTCTTGAATGATTGGTAAAATTTACTAGTGAAGTCATCTGGTCTTGGTCTTTTGGTTTTGAGAAGGTTTTTGATTACTGATTCAATTTTCTTACTAGTGATTGGTCCATTTAGATTTTCTATTTCCTCATGATTCAGTCTAGGAAAGTTGTATGATTTTTAAAATTTATCCATTTCTTCTAGGTTGTCCAATAATTGTTTTGTTTTGGTATTCTTATGTTGGGAATAAATATCTTAATAAATGTTATGTCTTCTTGATAATTTTCCCCTTTATCATTTTATAATACCTATCTTTGAACAATTGAACAGCACCAGGTTATAAATTCCAGGCCCAGGTTATTTACACATCACCTGTGGGCTTCAGTTCTAAAGCAGAAACAACGTTCCCAATGTTGAGGTTGTAGTGAACCGTATACCTCAGATCCTGAAGTGTCTGCTTAGAAGACCAGAGAAAGCAAATGTCAAATTGGAGGTAGAGACAGTTAATCATAAATGGCTCTTTCTGCTTCACCTTCTGGAGAAATGATTGGGAAAATATTCAGTGTTAACTTTAGTAAGAATGAGCTTGCCTACCAAAAAAAGGCAAATGGTCTTTTATCTACCAATATTGCATAACTCCAGCAAAGCACATGATTACAATTGAGCTGTGAATAAAAGAGAAATGGGGTGAATATCATGGTTTCCACATAGCTGAAACACAAAGTTTGCCCTGAATTTTGAGCTTTAGCATGCCAAATAATCTTCCATTTGTCCTTTCAGATTCACTTTCTGCCCTGCTGCAAGCCCAGGAGGCTGACTTGTATGGATTCCATCAAGGGGTTCCATTGATATCTGACTTCCCATTAGGTTTAGGCAATGAAAGACTCTAGCAAGAAAGCAGATAGCAGGAAAAAAGTGAATCAGAGTGTTACTCCTTTAGCTCCCCTTTTGATGGTTGCCATCATTGGCTGCTCCCTCTACTGAAGGCCACAGTTCCTGTTGGGCAGCCTTATTGCTACAGTTTTTTCTATCTGCATTCCAGCAACCAGTCCATCACTTGCCCCTTGAAACCTAGGTGTAACACTACCTTTTGGGTCTTTCCCACCTGACGGCTACAGATGGTATATGTTGTCACGCCCTTCTGTTCTTACCTTCCCACATCCCCGTGACTAAAGACATTTCCTATGTGGATGGTAAAAGAAATAGGAAGAAGGAGACATAACAGTTTACTGCCATAGCTTCTAGCATAATCCCTACTTGGGGATTACACAGGTAGATTACCCTGGGGTAGGAAGACCTCCCATTTTAGATAACACACACCAACATTTAGGTCTTCTGCCCATGTGGACTCTACAGTTTGCCACCATTTCTCTCCCCTAACAAGTGGGGACTAGATGAGGAGTAGACCCAACTGCTTACACATATAGCAAGCATATCATAAACCAGGTCACTAAATCTGAAGAGGTAGGGGAGAAAGTGAAATGTAAGACATAGAGCAAAAACCAAGACATAAGGGGAATCAATAAATTAGGCACCTCAGAAAAAGTAGAAGGGAATCAAGCTGGAAAAGTTTCTCAGAATTTTTTTCCCTGCTGTTTCTTCTGTGAACATAGTACATTTAATGAACTAAAGAACCTGGACAATGTTTTCCCAGAATTTTCCAATTTCCTTCTTCTTACAAATCCACAGTATTTCTCTCAAGCTTCCCCTTTGTGGTTTCATAATGAATTTTAGGGATCCCTGTGTTCCATAGAAAATGCTGGATACTAAATCAGTCTTGACTAAGAAGCACAAATATGGAAGCATCACACTTTGGGGTTTCAAAATTGTATGGTACAGACATAAGAACAGACACATAAAATAAAATACATGTGAACAGAATAGAGAGCCCAGAAATAAACCTATGAACAGTCAACTAATTTTTGACAGAGACACCCAGAATGGGGAAAGGATAATCTCTTCAATAAATGGTATTGGGAAAACGGGATACCCACGTGAAAAAAATGAAACTGGACCCCTATGTTACACCATACACAACCGTCAACTCAAAAGGAATTGAAGACTTAAATATGTAATACCTAAAATCATAAAACTCCTAGAAGAAAAGGGGTAAAACTCCTTGATATTGTTCTTGGCAACCATGTTTTGAATATGATACCAAAAGCACAGGCAACAAAAGCAAAAATATGTGAGAGTACATCAAACTAAAACGTTTCTGTATGGCAAGGAAAACAATAAACAAATTGAAAAGGCAACCTATGGAATGAGAGACAATATTTGATAGGTGTTAATATTCAAAAATATATAAGGAATTCATACAACTCAATAGCAAAAAAAAAAAAAAGAAAGAAAGAAAACCGACCTGATTAAGAAGTGGGTGAAGAATCTGAATAGATATTTTTCCAACAAAGACCTATAAATGGCCAACAGGTATATGAAAGATGGTCAGTGTCACTAATCATCAGGAAAATATCAATCAAAACCACAATGAGATGTTACCTTCCACTTGTTAGGATGGTTATTAGCAAAAAGTTAAAAGATAGCAAGTGTTGGCAAAGATGTGAAAAAAAGGAAACGCTTGAGCATTGTTGAGGGTAATATAAACTGGTGCAGCAATTATGGAAAACAGTATGGAGTTTCATCAAAAAATTAAAAATAAAGCTATTATATAATCTAGCATAGATCCAAAGGAAATGAAATAATAATTTTAAAGAGATATCTGCACCACTATGTTCATTGCAGCATTATTTACAGTAGTCAAGATGTGGAAATAATGTAAGTGGCCATCAATAATAAATACATAAAGAAAATGTGGTATATACATTATAGGAATGGTAGGAAGGAGAAAAAGAGAAACAAATGCACAATATCTGTATCCCCACAACCTACACTAGTTCATCTGTGAGTTAACTGTAACCTAAGTTTCATTATCATAAGATGATTCTCTTTATTTTGATATCGGCCCAACTTAAAGTAAAAAGACTTCTAAAAACTGGCTATGAAAATTTGCAGAATTACAGATTTATAGACAAAGCAAATTACACAAAACAATCTACCCCACTCCAGCCCTGGTTCCAGTCCAGTTCCAAGACCCACTGTAGGCAAAGCCTTGCTCTATCACTACACCAACAAATTACTCAAACCTTGAGCTAAATATCACACTTCCTGATGTCAAACTGGAATAATGGCTGACTGTCTCTATTTCTCTTTATTTATTTTCTAAAAATTAGTAGGCACTCAAGGATAAAGTGAATGTGATGTAATGTGTGATGATTTAGGCTCCGGAACAAAATTGGCTAGCTTTGAATCCTCTTCCACGACTTTATTAGTATGATCTTGGAAAATGTTGTTAAGTCGTGCAATTGGGGTTCCTTGCCTTTAAAACTATAGTAATCATTGTGTACACCTCACAGGGTTTCTCTGAGGATTAAATGAGTTAATAATCAAAAAGTACATAGAACAAAAGTGAGTCTGTGTACAAAGCTTCAATTAAACTTGATTTGAGGAGTATTTCTCTGTAGAGGAAGAGGAAGAGGAAGATCAAAATGTTTTGCCAAAAACTACCCCTGATGGATATATTTTCCAAGTTCAGGGTGGCACTCCTGGGACCTTTTAGGTTGTACATCTGAGGCATAAAGTTGGTTGTGGTGTACTATGTTTAGTGTAAGTTTATCTTACTGTTTCTCTACTAAGAATTCTTTTTAAATGTGGTTTGTTATTATAGCAATTTTTACAATGAAACTGTATTTGAACAGTTCCCAAATGTGCATACTATATGAAGCTACTCCTCTCAGTGAGTTTCTTATTTCTATGTAGAATTTCATATCTTGCAGTGTCCTATAAATAAAGATTAAATTCCACCCTTAAAAAAGTACATAGAACAATGGCCCTTAGTAAGCATTCTATAAAATTAGCTATTGTTGTTAATTACAATAAAGTACCAGGCACTAAAAAAGAACTTTGAAAAGCCAGTTTTCAATTCAGATAATGTGTACTTTATGAATGAAGCCATGGACAATCATGGGTAAAGTGGACAGGGAGAGGAAGACAAGAATAAATAGGGACGTTTACTCTCATCAGACTGTCTGTCTGTGAATTGCCTGGATCAGGGTATCTGGAGGTTACTCAAGAGACCAGAATGCAGGTAGTTTGAGAAGGGATATTGGGCTTTGTTGACATGATGGCATCCTGAGAACTCAACTTCAGAAAGGTAAATGAGATGAGTGGTGCGGTCTTCCAACAACCAGATAATGAGCGGGATTCTTGCAGCCCCAGTCAACTCTTTCTAGGGATATTTATTTTCCTTTCATGGTGTTTGCCCGTAATTGACAATTGGCAGAAGTGAAACCATTACATAAATAAGCTATGTAGTTTTCTCAAAGGGTTTGTAAATGTTACTCTTTACATGAGAGACCTTTAAAAAAAATGACTCCTGGGTTATCATTGAGGACAGCCCACTATTGGTTCTCCATGCCTAAAATTTTGTGTATCTTATAGTGAAAGTGGCAGTGATATGTACCTGAGGCATATCAGTAGAAGGGAGTCCTGAACTGCAAGTTAGAAAGCCTGGATTCTAATTCTGGCTGCTACTGCAACTTTGAAGTCACTTAATTTCTCTAGGTCTCAGCTTCCAAATGTGTCAAATGTGGAGTAAGATTATATACTTGCTAATAATGCTTACAACTGTAATAGTCTACCACTCTTTGTATAATATGCCCCAATATATGGGATGTCCAGTCATCATTAATTTATTCATATATTGATTTCTTCCTCTATTTAATAATTAATATTTGTATTTTCCTTTTTGTTAATGTTGTTTTTTTAAGTTATGTTTATTACACATAAAAAAATACAAGTAGTAATGTGTCTACCATCCAGATTTAACTGATGTTAGTATTTTGCTATATTTGTTCCAGATTCTTTCTTTAAAAAGAAATAAAACATTAAAGATAATCAATCCCATTTCTTTCCTCCTCAGAAATGACCACTGTCTTTTAATTATTCTATGTTCTCAATATATAGTATTGTTTTGAATTTCTAAAATGTACAGAAATAGTATACTATAAATTTCTTTATTTTTTCTGAACATCATATTTTTCAGATTTAGTTGCATTACCAGCTATAGAATTATACATTCATTTTAACGGTAGCTTAGTATTCTATTATATGAATATACCAGTTTATCTGTTCCCTGTTGGTAGTCTTTTAGATTGTTTCCAACATGTTGCTATTAAAAATAACATTGGAGGGGGGTTCCCTTGGGGGTGTAGTGGCTAGGTTTTGGTGTTCTCAATGCCATGGCCTGGGTTCCATTCCCAGCCAGGGAACTACCCCCCCCCAAAAAAAAAAAAAAAATTGGAATAACCAACTGTGTAGAACTCTGCTTGAACACATGTATGAGAGTTTCCCTAGGGTGATTTCCTAGAAGCAGAATTACTTGGTGGCAGGGTATGTTTATATTCAGTTTTTCTAAATAATGTGAAATTGCTCTCCAAAGTGCTTGTGGATATTTATACTCTTATCAAGACATCTATATGATTTCTTGTTTTCCCACATCCTTGCTAGCATGTGGGTTGTGAGAACTAAATTTTTCCAATTCCATAGGTATAAAATAATAATTTTTTGATATTTTCATATATTGACTGGCTATTCAGGTTTTCTCTTTGTAATTCTCCAGTTTATATCCTTCCCCCCACCCCCACTTTTTTTGTTGCTGTTGTTCTTATTATTGATTTGAAGGATATCTTTGATTATTCTGAATACTAATTTGGGGGAGGGGGAGGGGTTTAAGAGTTAGAAATATCTTCTAATTTGTAGCTCGTCTTTTAATTGTTATATTTGTTTTTTCACCTAAAAGTTTTTAACTTTATTGCAGTTAAATTTACCAATCTTTCCCTTTGTGCTTGATACTTTTTATGCTTTATATAAGCAATCCTTCCTTACTCCACGGTTATAAAGATATGTTTTTGTATATTCTTCTAAAAGTTTTACAACATTGCCTTGTTCGACATCTAAGTTTTTAATCCATATGAGATTTATTTTTGCAGAGGAAACTAATTTTATTTGTTCTACATGAATAGTTAATTGTCATTTGTTAAACAGCTTATCGTTTCTCCACTGACCGATATTGCCATCACTGTCATTCACACAATTTTCTTTTTTTTTGATAGCTAGAAAATCAGATACTCTCCTTTTATTTGGATATGCAATAGTAGCCATGATGGGCTGATGGCGTACCTTCTTTTTTCTCACCTACTTGAATTTATAGATTGGGGAAGTAAAATCTCATTAAAATTAAATATGTCTTCTATTTGTGGACAATTATATTATTTCTAATATTTAAATTTTACAAACAATACTGTGATTCTTGTTGCTAAACATTTGTGATATTTTAAATTTGTTCTTATGCTGTTTTTTATATTTTTTATATTTTTATTTTTATTTTTTTAATTCATTTTTTTTAATTCATTTTTATTGTTAGACTTATTGGGGTGACATCTGATAGCAAGGATTACATAGGTTTCAGGCATACAATTCTACAGTGCATTGTCAACTTGTTGTATAATCAGTTCACCACCTAATGTGACTTCTCTTTCCATCACCTTATATTTAGCTTCCCCCCCTCCTCTCCACCCCTCTCTTTTCTCCCCTCCCTTGTCCCCAAATAAACATTAAACTATTGATGTGTCCATGGGTTATTTGTTTCTTCATTTCTTTTTTTCTTTGCTTTCAGTTTTATATTCCGCATATGAGTGAAGTCATACAGTTGTTTGTTTTTTCTGTCTGGCTTATTTCACTTAGCATGATGGTCTCCAGGTCCATCCATTTTGTCGCAAATGGCAATATTTCATCTTTCTTATAGCTGAGTAGTATTCCATTATGTACATGTACCACAGCTTCTTTATCCAGTCATCTGTCGCAGGGCACTTTGGTTGTTTCCATGTTTTGGCCACTGTGAACAGCACTGCAATGAACATTGGGGTACATAAGTCTTTGCGGACAAAGGTTTTCAAGTCTTTTGGGTAGATCCCCAGAAGGGGGATTGCTGGGTCAAATGGTAACTCCATTCCCAATTTTCTGAGGAACCCCCACACTGCCTTCCACAGTGGTTGTACCAGTTTGCACTCCCACCAGCAGTGTACCAGAGTTCCTTTGTCTCCACATCCTCTCCAGCACTTGTTATTCCTTGTCTTGTTGATAATAGCCATTCTCACAGGTGTGAGGTGGTATCTCATTGTGGTTTTGATTTGCATTTCCCTGATAGCTAATAAGGATGAGCATTTTTTCATGTGTCTGCTGGCCATTTGTATTTCTTCGTGGGAGAATTGTCTGTTTAGTTCTTTTTAATTGGGTTGTTCTTTTGTTGTTAAGTCATATTAGTTCTACAGTTTTCATATAGATGTGGATTTATTACATTGGTCTGCTGGGCTAACTCTGCCTTAAATACTGTAGCTTTAGAGCAACTCTTGACAATTAGCATGGTAAGAATTATTTCTGTTCTTTTTCTTCAAAATTATCTTAACCATTCTTGACCCTGCACTCATTCATAAGAGTTTTACAATGATTTTGTCAATTTCCATATACACACAAAAAATGTTAAGATAATGTTTGGAATGGCATTGAATTCATAAGTAGAACCGAGAAGAATTATTATCATAATGACCTCGAAACTTCCCAACTGTGTGTCTAACGTATCTCTTTATTTAGATCTTTTTTCTTGTTTCTAAAATGTAATACTTTTCATAAAATTGGTAATACTTTGGTAATACTTTTCATAAGATTTTCTTTCTCTTTTGCTAATATGTTCTTGTTTACCCGATAATTTTTGTTTCTGTTGTGTACAGAACCTTTTTCTAAAATTATATTTTCAATTTTCTTTCTAAATTACAGTGTACATTTTACTGCTGCTGGAGTAGAGGAAGAATGCCATTGATATTTTTGTGTGTATATTGATTCTTAATTTGCAATTTAGTTTTCTAATCTAATATTTTTGTCTATTTTAGAATCTCTTGAATTTTCTATTTAAGAAATGGCATCATCTACTCAAAATGAAAATTTTGTTTTTTCTTTTCTATATTTTGCCCTTCATATTACTTCTCCTTGTCTTGTTATGCTGGCTGAGCTCTCAATACAATACTCAATAGAGGGGTTGAGCAGGAGATACTTCTCATTTTTCTGGATTCAGAGGAAGAAAGTAAGGAAGGGGAGGGAGGGAAGAAGGAAAACAGTGATGAATAGCATGGATTACAAAAGAATCATCACCAGTCATCTGAAATAGGAATGCAAACTGTTGCTGATTTTGTGTCAGGCATCACCTAATTCTCTGGGAGGAGGGTCTTACCTGAGTAATGTGTGGCCCTCTCAGTGGTGACACAGGGGGCTTAATAGCCACACTTCATCTTTAGCTAGGATGACCATATACTCCTGTTTGCCTTTGATGAACCTGGCTTATGCATTCCTACAGGCATATTAATATTGCAACCATTTTCTCTTTAAACATTCCCTGGTTTGTACTACAAGCTGTGTGAGAAACCTTATGAGGCATTCTTGTCAATGTGTTGCAGTCGTCTGCTCGTTGACTCCCCTGTTAAAGCATAAACTCTTCAAGGGTAGGGGCTGTATTGTTTTCATACTTGTGTACCCAATTTGTATCACAGTGCCTGGCACTTAATAGGTGCTCAGTATTTCAGAAATGAATGGATAAAATGCTACCCTAAGGAGTCCTTCTTTGAATGTTTGAATTAATGAAAAGTACCTCTGAGAACAACATTTTGTATCACTTATGAGCACCTGAATGAAGCGCTTGGGACCAGATCATAGTACAGACCACCAGCTCCCACTCCCTAAACCAGGAGGACTATGGGAGCTACATGAGAAAGTACTTTAAAAAGCTGCACGTCAAGAGCAGAGACGAACTGTATGCTTCACGGTGTGGGGCTAAGCCTGACTAAGTCTATCTTCTTCATGATGCTATTTTTAAAAAGTGCCATAGTAAAAATGATTCATTCTGCCCTTTGAGATCTTAAAGAGAGCCCTGTAATTCTTAAGGGGCCCCAGGTCTCAGCCCCACAGTTATTCCGTCTGCTGAGGGAACTTCTGTTGGGAAGGATACACTCTTTTCTGTGCTCTTTGCATTTCTTCATTAGAATCCTAGCCCTTCCCCTGGAAGTGGCCTTGAACTGTCTAGTTCCAGTCTCATCTTAAGACATAAAACTGGCTCAGGCAGGCTGAGCAATGGGCCAAGCCCACAGAGCTACTTAGTGTCAAAAGCCAGTCCAGGTAAAGAAGAACTCTCTCTAGGGTTCCTCCTGTCCTCAAATATCATTTTAAAATCTAATTCACATCTCTCTCTTGAGCACTTCAATTTCAACCCCTTTCCTGCTTTTCAAGACTTAACATGGAATTAGGCTTTGCCAGTTGGAAAAGTCATGCTTTGATCAGCAGAACTCAGTTTGCTCAAAGAGAGAATTCAGTGGCATAAAAAAATTTTGCAGAGCAATTTCTAAATAATTTTGGAAGGACTGAGTGGCTTTAATTCCCTGCTGACTCTCTTGAAGGAGAGATTGCTTGTCCTATATATCAATAAAAAGAAGGGTGAAGGGAGCTTCTGGAACAGTTTGGGGGCCTAGAGGGAATGCAGTCTCCCACAAGGTGGGCAGAGGGAGGGTCATGTTTCCATGTTGCACATAGTAAATTGACAATGATTTCCCATGGGGTTCTTGAGGTAAAGGCAAATCCTTTCCTTTGTGTGTAACCCCAGCATAAAAACTGACAGGAACAGATGTTCCATCCATGAATTCTGGATTTTGGCAGTTAATAAAAGGTCCCTAGATATGGCATAAATGAAGGCAGATCATCTTGGCTGACCATCCTGTCACGTGGATGGGAAAATATTCCAGGGGGAAGTAAACAGCCTTCAGGATGCTGGGGTGGCAGGGGAGGGAGGTCTCCAAGGTAGGCTGGGAAGCTGACCTTTATTTACTCCGATCTTACTCAGACCTGTCTTTACTAATGACCTTAGGGAGTGAGGAAGGACTTAAAAATGCAATTCACAGATGCCTCTGAATGGAGAAATGTGTGACACACACCAGATAAGCAAAGGAATAACCTAAAGGAATTAGGAAAATGGGAAAGGCAGGGACAAAATGTAAATCATCATGGAAAAATACGAATGGATATGACTGGGGCAAAATAGTCCACAAACCAGATATTCATTGGGCAGGACAATTTTGGAGGGCATTATGACTGGAGAAGTCTGCTCTAAAATGGTTGCTTCTGACAATAGCAGAGACCAAGGTGGGGTGGGCCGGTAGGGAGGGAATGGCCTTGGAAGACGGGTGATCCTCACAGGAGCTGACTTCCACGGTGAAGGGACCTCATCACAGGCCCTGCTCCATCTTTCTCCTTCCCCGATGTGTTCATGGCCTGTTCTGATGTCCCTCTGGGTCGCCTGGGGTGAATTGCCTGTCCTGCTGGGGCTGTGAGATGCATGTCTGGAGTAACCAGGAGACATTCCATCTGCTTTGGAGCTATATTCTTGGTTCTTTTTTCACTTTTATTTTTATTACTTTTTTTAACAAAATAGATTTCACCTATCAGAGAATATTTAGACTATTCTTTAGAAGAAAATGAGGGAGTGGGGAAGAATTCCTATTAAAGAACAAATATGTCCTATTTATGTCACACAGAGTAACAAATTTGGGATCATTTTGTCTCTGTTATTTTGATTTGAGTAATTTGTTACCCAAATTGTTCCTTTTAACCTCACTTGTAAAACTTCAGCAATTACGAACTGATGATGACCAAAGACTCTCACATTTTCCAAAACAGCCAGCGTGTTGATTACTTTGGAAATTGCTCTGTTTTGGAAAGTCCTGCCTGAGACCCCGCTGGAGCGTTCTGTGTCTATGTCGGCCTTCAGCCGGAGGAATCCTGAGGCAAACCAGAGCCCTACACTCTTTTCCTATTATAGTGGAGTCAGAGGCCCCTGGCACGGGCCCCCTTTCCCTGGCAGTTCATCATCTTGTTTGGAGCAGCTCTTCAATGGGGAAAGCTAGGCCAGAAATCAAGGTCTATGGCTGTTGACTGAAACCACTAAAGAAAGTAGGAGGATCACAGTGTGGAGTCCCAGGAACATTTTTTATCCTTTGAGTAGATTATCCGGAGGAATTATTCCAGATATATAAGATGAAATGGCATATTTATGAGGTGTGATCAAAAAATACGGTGACGGTGCAGACTGCAGCTGAGTGCCAGCCGACAGAAGGGCCGGGACCTTCCATACGGGAAGCAGCACGTCGAGCCTCGGTAACCGTGTGGGACAAGCTTCAACGTGGTCGGTGCAGTCGGTCGGTTGTGAGCTACAGCTGAGAGAAGGTGTATTTTAAAGTGTGCCATAAATCATGGATCACAAACAAACACGTTAACATCAATTTCTGCCAAATAAAAGCATGACAATGTGTCCTCATCCACCTTGTTCACCGGATCCGGCACTGTGCGATTTTGAATCGATTCAGGACATCGAGGCAGCCACGACAGTGCAACCTAAGCCACTCATGAAAGAGGACTTCCAGAATTGCTTCAGGGAGTAGCATAACAATGGGAAATGTGTGCTTGAAGCAAGTGGGAGTATTTTGAGGGGGATTAATGGCAATGTGTCTTTGACTGTAATAATGTTTTTTAAATTTAAACCTTCACCATATTTTTTTTAATCACACCTCATAAGCCTGCATAATTGGAGAATGTGCTTCTCACTTAAACAGGAAACCATTTCATAAGATGTTTTTGGTTTTTGTTTTCAAATCCTTTTGTATCTTCCTTTAATCACAGTAATTTTCAGCAGGGCAGCAGATCCGAATCACCTGAGCAGCTTAACAGCTCAGGACGTGGGGGCATCCAGCACAATGGGGTGGAGCCCAGCAGCCAGACGTGGTGGTGGAGAGTGGCAGGTAGAGCTCCCATGTGCAGCTGAAACTTCCCAAAGCTACTTGACCCTTCGATGTAGGGCCAGGGGGCTAAGGAGCATCGATCTAATTACCTACTGACGAGCAGCTTCAGGGAACAGCTAGAGACACTCTTTCTGCGAGTCTGGATTTGAGGCTCACTTTTAAGTCATGACCAAGCAGATGACCCTTGGTACAAATGTCAGAGGAAGAGACCAGTTGTCACATGGCTCAGCTTCCTGCTCTCATTCCCACCCTCTTGTGATAACCCTGGAAGCCCATTCCCTGTTGGTGGCTGGGCTGGCTCAAGCTAGGGTGGGCTCCCAGGCATGCAGGTGGGTTGGGTAGAGTCTAGAAGAGGAAGAGGAGGTGAGGGTTTATCTCTAGGAAGACAAATCGGTTGTCAATTCCGAGGGGCCAGAAATAAGAGGCAAAAACCAAGAGGGTCTGAATATGTGCAGACACTGCCGTTAATATGAGAATAAAGTGAGACGTAAAGAGAATTAGTCAATTTGGGGTTTTATAGTGAGTGTATTTTTCTTCTGTTTTCCAGCTGTTAGCTCTGGAGTGCTTGGATGGGCACGATTAATTTAGAAGTTCAGGGTTAGGCAACAACTGACTGCATCTCTTCCCAGTTCTGCTTCTGTAGGTCCCACTAAATATGGCCTGTCTCATAGAAGTCTTTGGACCCCCAAGGGGAAAGAAGTGAGATGTCCAGCAGGGTCAGTCCCAGGTGGCCCAGTATTCATGAAGTGACCCCTATAATGTCCGAGTTCCCACCCCAGGACCAGGCCAAGCAGGAATGAGGAGAACTGAGCTACCTGGGTCACGGAAATGGGTGACAAGCTGGGAAGACTGTGGGAGCCAAGTCGCTTCCGTGGTTTCGCCATGGGAGCTGGCAGTCGTTGGACGAGGTGTGGTCAGGAGCAGGATGATGGCGGGTGGAAGCCGCCAGAAAACGTTGGAAGCTGGGTCTGTAAGAGGTGTGAGAGGTTGAATTCAGTCTCCAGCTGAAGGTTATTCCATCTGCTCTTTTTTTCCTCAGTTAGGTTACTTGTACGTGTTTCTCTTCTCAAAGTTAAAAACACTAATTATGGCTCTTGACAGATTCACATGCTTTTATTTTTTTCTCCAGAGAGGAGGTAACCCTGGGTCTCAGTCTCAGCCATCATCTTACTTTCAACAAAGCATGCACGGCTCCGCTAGCATTTTATTTGTACTTGTTTTCTTACTGGGTTTTCCCTCCCCCACCGCCCACTGGAATGCTATCTCCATGGAAGAGGAACTGGGACACTTGCCACTGTGTCCCTTGTGCACGGCAGTGTCTGACACATCATTTGCTCTCAATAATATGTTAGGTGAATGGTTCGATGCCTTTTGTACCTGAACATTCTAAGCAAGTGCTGCTGTAGTGCCGTTTGAGTCAGCGGTGCTCTCCCTGGACAGGAGGTGGCTTACTGAATGGACACAGGAGATGCTTTCTTAGAATTTTTAAACTACTTTCTTCTCTTTGGCTGTGTACTTATGTATTAGTTAACGGTTTTTATAATGACCCAAGGGAACCTCTGCTGATGACCTGTGTCCGGAGACAGTAAGGACCTAGTGGAAGTGTTTTCTCCTGAGGTTCTGTGTGGAGTGAGGGCTTTGATAACACCCAGCTAGGCACTTCCTCTGCTGGGGGAATCTACCTCTTCCAGAGGCGGAGAGCATGGTGGGTCTGAGCACACACTTCCTGGGGTCAGTCCCCACTGTTTCTCACTATATGACCACTTCGTCCTCAGTTCCCTCATCTATAACATGGTAACAAAACAATACCTATTTCTAGGACTGAGTTAATATATATGAAGTACTGGACCACAGAAAGCACTGTGTTTGCATTACTATCATCATTAATTAATGTGACCATTATGGAAAATATGGACTATCTAATGAAAGTCATTGTCTTCCTTCTGTTATGTATTGAAAAGATGGTCATGATGTCCTGTACTGCCATTTATGTGTATTTGTTCTGTCACTGGTTAAAAACTGATTAAGCAGGAACAGCTTTGAAGCTGCCATAGCCAGGAAAGCTATGCAGTGGCACTACCTTAAAAAAAATCTTGGTGTTTCTTTTTGCTCGGTAGGGGAAAACCCTTTCCTTAATAAGCCACACCCTTTTATGACCCCCTCCTTTGAGTAAGAGTGGGACCAGGGACTGTGCTTGTAAGCAGTAGAATGTGGCAAATGTGAAGGAACTTTGCAAATGTAATTAAGGTCCCACATCAGTGACTTTAAGTTAAAAGGGAGATGACCTGGTGGGACCTGACTTAATCAGATAGAAATCCTCAAAAGAGGGACTGGGGCCCTCTCTGAGGTGAGACACTCCTGCTGGCCTTGAGGAAGCAAGAGGCTGTGAGCTCTGTGGTGGCAATAAAATGAATTCTGCCATTCCTCATTCCACACTGAGTGGATTTCTCCTTAGTTGAGCCTCTGATGAGAGTGTACTTAATCATGTTGAGTATAGCACTGTATGCAGAGAGAAAAAATGAAAAATATGAGTGATGATTTTTAAAAATATAATATGGAGCCAATTCAGAAATGACTCTTTTTTCCCTCCCAACGTGATTCTGCAATCCTTTTCTTATTCCCCAGATGCAGCACTCAGAGGCAGGCAAGAGCACAGACACAGGAGAGAATAACAGGAGGGTGGGCTGTATTGTCAAGCAAGACAGAACTCCTCTTAAGTTAAAAAGTAGTGGAGGAAGTGAACATGCTTAGATAGTATTGTGAGACTGCTGTGGCAATCAGCTGATACAAATGTTATTAAAAGTGAATTTTAAGACTGTACAGTAGACTCTCCATTAACCAGAACTCAAGCAACTGGCACTCTTGAGCAGTACAGGTTGCTTGAGTCCCAGTTAGTAGAGAATCTACTTATGTTTATCTGGCATTTACCAATCCCCATTGATGCCAGTCAACTAAGAGTCCACTGTATATAGAACTCTTGCAACTCAATTGAAAATAAACAATTTTAAAATTTGAACTGACATCTCTCCAGAGATATGCAAGTGAAAAAGGGATGTAAATAAAAAAAAGAGATATGCAAATGGCCATTAATATATATGTTTTTTAAAAACCCTCAATATTGTTAGGGAAGTGTAAATTAAAACACAATGAAATACAACTTCATACACACACAAAAATGACTATAATAAAAAAGACAGACAAGAAATACTAATGAGAATATGGAGAAATAGGCACCCTTATACATTGATGGTGGGAATATAAAATGGTGTGATCAGTCTGACAGTCCCTCCAAGAGGTAACACAGACTTACTACACGACCCAGCAATTCCATTCCCAGGTATATACCCAGGAGCATTTAAAACATATGTCCACACACACACACACACACACAAAACTTGCACAAATAGTTTTCATAGCAGCATTATTCATAATAGCCAAAAAAGCACAAACAAGCCAAATGACCATCAACTGGTGAATGGATAAAAGGTGTTGTGTATCCGTATAATAGAATATTACTCAGCCATAAAAAGGAATGAAGTAACGATTCATGCTACAATACTATAGGCCTGGAAAATGCTATCCTAAGTGGAATAAGCCAGTGTAAAAGGGTATGGATTGTATAATTCTATTTAAATGAAATGTCCAGAATAAGCAAATTCACAGAGACAGAAAGTAGATTAGTCATTTTCAGGAGTTGAGGGAGGCAGAAGATAGGCATGATTGCTAATGGATGTGGAGTTTCTTTTTAGGGTGATGAAAATTATTCTGTAATTAGTGGCTATACAACTTTGCGAATGTACTAAAAATAACTGAATTGTATATGTGAAAAGGATAAATTCCATAGTGTGTGAATTCTATCTCAATACAAAAAGTGGACTTTGAGTTATTGCAGTGTAAGTGCCCCCAAACCAGGACATGATCAGGTTCGATGCACATACCATGAAAAGTGAACAGCAAGAGGAAGACAAGCAGAGGCTGCAAGAAGTTTAGGTTGATACAGATTGGTAGTTTCTCTATTCCTCATGCTGACCAAAGGTTTCTCCCCAAACCTCCAAGAGTTAGAACTGGACAGATGCCAGCTCAATGTCCTGGTTGGACACACGCACGGTAGCCTGTGGTGTCTTCCACCCCCTACCTCTTCCTGGGAATATACTTCCTTTTCTCTTTCCCTGTTTGCATCTGTCACCATATCAGGATCTGTTTCAGCTTCAGGTGTTTGGTACACTAGCTGTGAGTCACAAATTGAACATGTCTCAGGTTCAGTAAGAAATCAGAAGGACATTGCCTGCAGAAAGGCTAGTGACCCTTGTTGTCAGAGGCAGTATTACTTTGGTTATAGCTGATTTCATCAATGAATTCACCCAGTTCCTCATAAGTAACCTCTTAGATGTGTCTACATTGATTTGAAGAGCCAATAAATATCTAAAAATTAAACACAAGAAATATGGATATTTATCATAAAGTAAATCATACATGGTCCATTTTCTCTATAAGCTTTTGGGTTAGGTTGGGAGTTAACTCACAGATAATAATTACATGTCACACACTGTGCTAACATAAATTTCTTAATGTCACTCAAGGAAGCTCTGGCAGCTAAAGGGAAGGAGGGCAGGAACCTTTAAACTAGATCTCGGTGATCAGGGACATTCCTCTGAAGGTGAGGTATTTGAGATGAATCTGAAAGTCTGGATTTGATTTGTATAAGCAGAGAGAATGGGAAGGGAGAGAACGGTAGGCATAAAGAGACAGAGGGCAGAAAGCTCACAGCATGTCCTGGGAAGCATGATTTGAGTAGCTTGCCAAGGAAGATTTGCTTTGGGAAGTGATAAGATAGAAGTTTGGGAAGGGACACAGAGGGGAAAGGAACCCTTTAATTTTGAGAGGGAGATGTAGTGAGAGATACGTTCTATGACTTTCGTAGGCTGGGGCTAGATTGTAAATGCCCTAGGTAGGAGGTTCCCACCTTTAATTTGATTTTCTCTCTCACTTTGTAGAGGAAAAATGAATCTAAGTCTTCCCAAACCTTTGAATTAACTACATCTCACCAGTAAAGACTTCCCTGCACCCCTGAGAAAACCTCAGGCAGCACAAACAGAGCACTGTCTAATGCTCATGATGATGTACGTTGAAAGCTTTCTTTGAAAAAGTCTTGGACTGTGGTGGTATATGAGCCCACTATTTATTCTATGATGCAATTGTCCTTACACAGGATGCTCTTGGTTTCCAGCTTTGTCCACAATGATGCCATGCATGCATGGTGTGGCTGTATGGGACAGGTTTGCAGCGTTGCTGGCTTACAATTGGCTGCCAGTCAAATTCTTGATCCAACTCGTGCACAGGCAGCTTCACAGATCTCAGACAGAACAGCTTTGTACCTACTGCATTACCTTGAAGGAGAAATGTACCTTTTATGGTCTTTCTTGGCTGCAGTTCTTGGCTCTTTGGGGCCTTTTTCCTTGGAGACGTGTAGTATGTGGCTGTGGCTATTAGGGAGACTCTGCTTTTCCATTCTGTTCCATGAAGGGTGCTATGGAACACGGGGGCGGGGGGAGTGGGGGGTTGAGCAGGACCTCTTTAAGCACATGACTATGTGAATATTTCCCTCAAGTGACAGACCTGTTGTTTATTAAAGAAACTCACCTATCCCTTAGCGCAGGAAAATTCTTAATTTACAAAATTGCCCGGGGAAAATTGATGCTTTAAGCAAAGGCTGAGGAAATGAGCTGTTTTCTCCTCATTTCTATCTTTGATTGCCATATGATGGTGGCAGTGATGGGCAAAGGGCCACATGAGTTACTTACTCCATAAGCAAAGCTCTCTGAGAGCCATGGAGATTCCAGGCTGGTGTCTCTGGACAGACTATCTAGATTTCCAGCCAAACAAAACTCAGAGCCCCAGGTGGGCCAGTCATCTCCTTGACAGCTCATGCCACCAATACTTCTTTCTCTACACCTGTGCATGTGCTTTTCCTCTAGTGAAAATACCCTCCCTTGGTCCCATTTCATCTCTTGTTCATGCTTCGGATGCCGCGTCATCCTCTGTGTGAAGCAGTCCCTGGTTATTGCAGCCCGCAGTCACCACCTGCCCCGACAGACGCGCTCGTATTTGTTATTTTCTCGACCAGATAGTAAATTCCTGGGGCACAGGACCCTTGATGAAGTAAACTACGACACTTAGAAGGACAGTAAAAAACTGTGGCTTAGCAAGAGCACAGTGATAGCGTTTACACATTTGTTTTGCTTCTGGGAAGAAATGTGAGTCCTGCAGGCTCTGCAGAAACCGTGACCATCAGGAGAACATCGTTAATGGCTATCAGTAGAGGGTGGCCCACAGCACCACGTGCTGGGTTTGGAGCAGGTCTTTGCCCTTGCCACACACCTGCCTTAGAAAAGCCAGAGCTGGAGGGGCTGGAGCCAAGGTCGGCACTGAGGCAGCTACTGCTGCAGTCACAGTGTCTAGGGGGACAGATAGACCAGAAGAGCAGTGTTGTCCGGGTTCCTGACCTTACTCCCATACGTGTGGCATCAGGGGGACGGACTCTCTGTCCTGCATTATGGTGATTTTATACTTTTAAGGGGCAGGGACCTGGGACTCTGTTGCTCACCATAACGTTCCCACTACCTAATAAAGGAGCTGGCAACTGTTTAGTAAATATTTGTTAAGTGAATCAAAATGGCAAAAGGATGTAATCTATGAGAAAGGAATATGCTAATACTACTGGAAGTCAAGGAAAGGCGGTAGGCCCAAAAGCTGTTACCAAATGTGCTTGAACTGTGACTTAAATAAGAGTAATCTTTCTAATTCATTCTAAAAAAAAAAAAAAGAGAGAGAGAGAGAGAGCATAGGTAGCTATTTCTGAGCTTTCCCTTGAGGGAATTTAGGTACAACATAGGCTTGGAAAGGTCAATTAAATCTCTATTCAGAACATCAGCTGTTCAACCATGGTTTTGTGTCTTAGCATGAGACCTTGTGAGTTCCATTGAACCCCTTAAGGCCTTTCTTTTGGACTTCAAAGAGAACTAAGCCAATGGTACTTGATTTTGTCAGTCAAGTGGCTTATCAACAAGTATTAAGAACCCACTTGTAGAATAAGCCAGACATGTTAATAAGCTGCCTACATATCTCTGGCTTGATTGAGATTTAGATCTTCTCTGATGTAGCCTAAAACTTTTTAGTTGCTATGCTTGTGCCTTACAGGCATGAGCTTAAGTATTTCCAAGGATTTCCTGCAACACCAATGTCTTTGTCACTCACAGAAGGTATGGATCCCCAAAGCTGGCCAGTGATCTCAGCAGCCAGGTCTCTCAGGAAATTCCAGGTTACCCACAAGCATTTCAAGAGCCCTGGAAATTCTCTGATGAACTAACCCAAACACACAGGGGCAGGTTTAACAGGGCCAGATTGGCTCAGACGGCAGGAGGTATTTGTTCTGTTGGGCCCCTGCGTGGGCCCCTGTGTGTGCTGGGGGTTCGCAAGGGGGACCCTCATGCCGTATGGGGGCTTTTCTTTGGTTTCCAGCAGCTCTCTCTGAGGAAAACCTGCACCCCCTTTCTCCCAGGATCTCCACAAAGTGTTTTCAGTTGCTGCTTCTGAGCAGGCAGCAGGCAGCGAGAGGCAACAGGACACTCAGGGCCTTGGGTCTCACGTCGGCCGATTCCCTCCCGCCAGCCTGACTGCAGGTGGAAAGAAGGGTGTCTGGAGGGGAGGAGAGCAAGGGATAAGCCCCTCTTGCTGTCGGCTTCGCCTCGAACCACAAGAAAATTTTCCGCCATTTCCATTATTCCTGGCCTGGAGCCACACTGTAGGAAGACAGACTTTCTGTTCAGAGAGGAGGAAAGATGGGGACTGGCGAGGGCATACGTGGGGCAGGGAGGGAGGAAAGGAGAGCTGGAAAGCAAGAAGAGAGGCACAAAGACAGGCAGGGAGGGAGGCGACGCGGGCTGGCCGCTAACCGTCAGGGCCAGGACGTCTGGGCGGGTCTCTGACTGGCCACGGTGTAAGCGGAGTTACAAGTGTCTAGTTCATCACAAACCATGTTCAGTTGATACATTTTGAGTGAGCTACACTATGACAGAAATGCCTTTTAATTCTATGTCACTCAAAGGAACTTGAATATTCATGAAAGGAAGGGTTTTGAGTCTCAAGACTACTTGATTCATTATTAAATAAAATCTGGATTTCCCCCCGCCCCCAATAGCTCCATGATTCAGTTCCCACCACCCACTCGCCAAAACAATAAGTAAACACATTGCCCTGTAGGTACCCAGATGGACTGGGGGTTATGTTCATCTCTGATTCAGTTCTACTCCAGAAAACATGGGAACGCAAAGAATAAAGACTCCTGACTATAGGAAGCACTCACAGTCCTCTCCAATTGTACTTTTAAGAATCATCATGCCCCCACTGTGATGCTGAGATTATTAATGGTTGGAAATGATTTGCTTTGCACCTCAGATGGAGACACGCTGCTATGACTTGAGACTGATGGCTCCCACAGCTGCCCTCCCCAGGTGTTCCAGGGGTAAAGACAGCATTTCTAGATGTGGGGCACAGAGTCAGATGCTTCCCCGCCCCCCCTCAACAGGGACTACAAGAGAGGAAGTAATGCCATCCTGGGAGTTAAACTTTAAAGCAAAACCCCAATGGATCAGAGCAGACAGGAGCGAAATTCCGAGACACTCTGTGAGCTGGGAAAGAGAAGTGAGATGGTGACTGGAGAGCCACAGTTAAAGAGAGGGAAGTGGAGAGGCCAAAGTACCAAGTGACAAGGAGGGGCCGATGGCACACACACAACCACACAGGAAAGAGAAGAATGCAAGGTTGGCAGGACAAAGAAAGGTGTGGAAAACAGCTCCCTCCTGCCCTTGAGGAATTTAAAATTTTCTTCAGATTGTGAGTCATCGCAGCCTTTTAAAGGATGAATTCTGTGGTTCTTCTCAATACACATTCCATCTTAACCAGACATTTCTGGAAAAGACTATTAAGAACTTTGTCATCAAGACAATTTCTCCATTTTCCCCCTCATTATAGATTCCCTTCTAACAACTGACCTCTTAATTGTAAGATTTACATTGTGATGGCTTCTGTGAGTGTTTTTAGAAGTTTTAAATGTAAAAAAAATTAATCATTTTGACATAATGAAGTAGTAAATAAGGCTTTGAAAGTGTAAGTCGATGATAATTTTAGTATTTATTAATGTTCAAGAAGATTTTCTCTTAACCTCTCACAACTACGTTTGCTATTTAATCAGGAGATTGTGGAGGTGCTCCTAGGCCTGTCCTTAGCCTGTTAAGGCCCTTCAGGATCCCATTGGTCAGAATTTCCTAATCTACCCAAAGACCAGACTTAGCTTTGGTTAAAACTAGGAAAATAAAAAAAAGAGGTGGGGGTAGGGAGGTTAGCCTTAACCCCACCTGGTGGAGGAGGGCCAAGAATCCTGACAAACGAAATGAACAATAGGTGCTAGCGCCAGTTCAGTGGGCCAAGGGAATTTCTTAAATATAATTAGAGTCTGTCACCTTTTATCTTGGGTCAGTAGACACATTCGCCCCATTGAGAGCCTGTTTAATCATTCACCCTATTCACTTGACTGTTAGAGAACTCTTTGGTGGGGACAGGCTCAAATAATTGATCTAAATAAAAAGAAATGAGAGGGGAAATTATTTTAAATGTCTTTTGACAATATATTTAAAACTCAAAACCTGTTGATAATGATGACATCTTTCCTGCAGGAACTGGGGTCCACAGGCTCTGTTCTGAGCCCTCTGCAGTCCATGTTGTACTCACTGCCTGAGAGAGGTCGCCTCTCAAGCACCACAGCTATAGACGGCTCCAACGTGTGTCTCTCACCTCAGGCCATGTTAGGAAACACCAGGAGGTCCCAGACCAAGCACATTTAACTTGTTATCCAGCACCTAGCACAACAACTCAAGGTAGGCATTCAGTAAGTATTCATTGGATGAATGAAGGAATGAATGCTATTTCCCATTGTCTGTCACTGTGACTGTTCACCAAACATTTCCAGGCTTAAACTCAGAATCTCCTACCCCATTTGCCCCTCTGATGCTATTCTGCAAGAACCCTAAATTTGAAACTTGCAGTCTGCTTATGTTTCTCTTCCCTTGGCCCTATATCAGGTCTCGCCAACTTCTCCTTTAATGTATCTGATTATCTTCTTTGTCCCTCTGCCAACAGCCAAGGCTACAGTACACAGCTCAAACTTTGACTATAGTAATAATAGCTCTCCTTCTGATTTTCTGTCTTCTCCCTGTTCAACACAGCCAGAAAACTGTCAGAGCTTCTTAGCTTCCTGACTGACAATGGCTCCAGGTTTATGCTCAGGCCAAGCACAGAGGCAGGAATGTACAAAGGAGCAAGCTCTGAATGACCCTTCTGCCACTGATACCCTCTGAGACACTGGGAAAGTTGCCACACCACTCTGACTCTCCGTTGCATCTATAAAACATGACATTTGGAACAGGCGCTTCCTAAAGATAAGTCCCCACGAAAATACTGCCGTCGGTATCCTGCCAACTCCACAGCTTCCTCCCTCAGTTTCACGTTGCTCATGCACTTACGCTATGTCCCTACCCTGACTCCAATAGACCAGTTAGTTACCTTCTACCCTTGTCAGGCTTCCTAGTCTATACCAATAGGCTGAATTCCAGCCCTTATTCTTGGCTCATCTGACTTTCTCTCCACATGATACACCTCATCCCATTTCTTTATCAGTCCAAATTCTGCACCTTCATCAAGGTCCAACTCATATCCAACTTCTATGAAACCTTCCCTAACTCCCCTGTCTACAATGACATCCCCTTTACCCAAGTCCCTGTAGCAAAGTGCCACATTGTCTCCCCAAGCAGACACTTCCGGAGAAGAAGGTCTCCACAGGGAAAGAACAGTGAACCTCCAAACAAAGGGGACAACAGTACGTTCTGAACTAAAAGCATGTGTTCGAGTTAAACATTCCAAACCAATTCTTTATGTTTTGCTTTAATGCTACATGTATAGATGGTATGAAGAAAAGTGTATCCTCTTGGTAATTAACTATGGAAGAATTTTCCTTTGCAAGCATAGTGTGGGTGTGTTGCAAGAGGTAGGGGAATATATTGAAAGGATGAAACCCCAGAGAATATGTTCAAGTAACAGTAGATGGGTCCCGAAATGCCCTCCCATGATGGTATTTCCTGTTAACTACAGGACTCTCATTTTGCTGAGCACTAAGTTAGCGGAGTGTTCCACTGTGACAGGATAGTGAATTGGGTCATCCCCTGTTTAGAGTATTTGACATAAGTCCCAGGCTGAGAACAGTAGAGGAAAGGTAGCCTCGGGTTCCAAGGAGAGATGTTAAACGCACACAGACAACTTACCGAAGAACTGGAACACTGCCCCTGTGATTCCCAACCTCCCCACATACCTGCTGCCTAGTGAAGCGCAATGTGGAGGCATATCTGAATGCAGAAAGGGGAGCCTACTCCCCTACAGAATTTCAAGTATGTCAGCCTGTTTGCGGGGAGAAAAAGAATCACATTGAAATGAGGTTGTTTCAGACAAGTTACTGGCCAATAATGGTGGGATGGTGTTTAAGGACATGGCCTTGGAATTATATAGCCTGGGTTCAAACCATGACTCTTCTATTTACTAGTCAGAGAACCTTAGAGAAATGACTTCCTCTTTGTGAGCCTATTTCCTCATCCTTAAAAATGCAGATAGTACTAGTACCTACCTCACCAGGTTTTGTGAGGATTAAAAGAAATGAAGGACTTGTACTGTGCTTAGCTCAGAGCCTATCCTTAGGTCAATGAATGTAAGCTATTATATGTACCAGACATTCAACCAGCTAGCAGCAGAAACTCAGCTCAGGAAGGCACTTTATTCTCCAACTAGAACACAAATATTTATTCTTTATGTGAAAAATCCCTTTCCTGTTTCATATAATATTTTGCTTCCCAAGTAAACAACTATAAATCTCAACTATACACCTGAATCACAACGGCTAATAGAGAGACCTCGTAGACAGCATGCAAAAATGATGGAAAACCTGTTTTGCACAGTTTTCCTAACATTTGGCAGCTGATGGGGGCCCCCCAGTGGGAGAATCAGCCACTCCTTCTTAAGCTGTTTTCTGATTCTATCAACAAACACAGTTCTCTTTCCCCTTCCTCCTAATTGTTGTGTGTTGCACAGATAGTCAGTCACATGTAGTGCCACATAGAGAACACTCTGAATCAGGAACCATATCCTAGGTTCATACAACTTTCTTCTTAGGAAAGGGGGTGTCCTATATCGAAAGCATGGCTCTGCTGTTGATGATAATATCATTGAGTGACGGTTCTGTTAAGCATCAAGGAACATTAGCCACGCTCATTATATTTTTCCGTGTTACCAATAACTCACATATTGCCTGGGTTAGAGCGCATTCCTCTTGGTGCCTGGAATATAGTCTCCCTAGTTGAACTTGACTGATCCTGCCACAGATGGTCACTATGACCTTGGATGTCTTATAGCCATACTCAAACCAACTGAGCTAATTGACTTAGACACTCTTAGGGATGATGCAGGGACCCCACCTCTGGGATAACAACACCCCGTTTCTAAAGTCTGGCCTGTCTGTGGGACATTTACAGGGTCATGGTCATGTTATTTACATGCAAATAGGAAAAGAAAATCAATTCCAGCAGGCCACATTCTAACTAGGAAAACCAGAAGAAGTTATAAATACACAAGAGGAAAACCAAACAGTTCTGTTAGCCTTATCCCAGAATGCCTAGGGAAGTGAGCCAACTGCATTAGCGGTTACAAAGGGCTTGGGCAAAATCCTGTGGCCCTTGACATCAGATGTTTTCCCTGTGCCAATTTCGTAGATAACAACTTTTCCCTGACATTTCCATAGTTGAACCAAGGGCCGCATAAAATATATACATTTTTGGCACTCTGTGCTGCTCATAGAGTAGCAGGAAGCCCCAGATTAGTCTCCAGGCTTCCTCAAAAGTTTTCTCTGACCTCCTCTTAACAATGAGAAGTTACCAGTAAAACTCAACTCCTTACCACCTCGAAGTTCAAGTTCAGTGTGCAGGGTTCAAAGTCAGTCCATCACCATCTTTCACCCCTAGTTAAAAGTTAATTTTTTAATTTTAAATATTTCATTTTGCATGCAGATTTGAGCATTTTATTAGCCCCAGTAGGAGAGAAATGAAAGCTTTATGTCAAACTGTTGCACCTGGATTTTCAGAAAACCACCTGCATTGCAGGGTGTGGGGTAAACGTTGAACCACGGCACCATCTCCTGGTCTCATGTGGGTGCTGCACTGAGGGAGAGCGAGCCGTCAGGGAACAGCAGAACACTGCTCAGGCCGTTAAAGCACACCAAGCCAGCAAGAGTGTCAACGAACTACACTTAGCTTATAAAAGAGTGAGTGTGGCCATCCCAACAGTCGCCAGAACATTGATGGGTGCCAAGTATTAAAAACGACCAACGTGATGTAAACCCAGGTACACTGAAAGCTGGCAAGAACCTGTAGGTGTTGGAAAGGAAATTGAAAAACTCCTCTGCAGCAATGTGAGAAGACTTCCAGTAGAATACTAGCAGGAGGGTAAAAGTAGTGAATCAATTGTGGGCATAAGCATATAAAAAGAGAGGAGCGAGGAAAAGTGAAAAGTGGGATATATAAGGATGGCAACAATATGGTTGATTTCTTTTTCTAACATCACTTAATATTACCTATTGTATGTGCAGTCTCACTTCCTGGTGGTGGATGGTATTCACAGTAATTATTCTGCCAAACAGAAACACACCAGGTGTACCCATCTGACACGTGGTGACCACTATCAACCCTGTCCAACCAACCATGCTTTTCCTCCCCTAAATCAGCTGTAGACCGTGTGGGTAAGAACACGCCTGAAATTGAAATCACCTGAAAGCATTAATGCGGCATCACTAACCACCAGGAATTTTATCTGCCAATCACACGGCCACTGCAACAGTTATTTCCAACCCTGGCTTACCCAGACTCCCTTGGAGAGCTTTTTAAAAAGAGGTTTTCCGGTCCCACTCCCAGGGCTACTGCAGTAGAATCTCTAGGGCCAAAACCCAAGAAATTTCAGGTTCCAAATGATCCCCAGGTGAATGTAAATACAACCATGAGCCCATGAGCTCACATTTGAGACCCACTGGAGGATCACAGCTGTTATCTTATTGAGAAGGGACCGCCCTACTTCCCACCCTCCACACCCCGACTCAACACCCTTGCGTTGTCAGTTGGCGCTGCTTACAAGAGATGAGGTTTCGGCTCCAGATCACCGAAGGTAAGTAAGCATTTTTTACTACATATGTTTGCTTCCAGTTATCAGGTATTTTGGGGGGTAGTCTATTTTCAAATGAAGAAATAACCCAATTTGTCCAGAAAAAAATCCAGCCATAGATGCCTCTATTTTTCACATTATGTGGCTGGATACGTTCAGGACAGCCCTCATGTAATCTATGGCTGCTTTCTTCCCCAAAACCTTTCCTTATGAACTATGAAATTGGGATCATTTTAATGTTAACCATCTGAATCCAGAGAAGAAAAATATCTTGGGTGATGGGGCCTGGAGTGCACAGTTACCCAAAGGAGGAACCCCTTCTGGCCCTAGAACTGTCTGGGTGCCTGGAGCATTTGTTGTGGCGCTCAGCTAGAAGGCTCCCTGTGGAATAGGACTGGAGCCTGAAAGGTTAAGTAAATGCACTTGCAGCACACTTGGAGTGAATTAATAAATGCCAGAACTAAGATGAGAATTGAAAGAAGGCAGGTTTCATTCAAAGTATCCCTGAATCCTATTTTCCCACAATATTAGAGTTGATAGAGTGGTGTGTATTTTGACTTCCTGTCCACCAGATTCCAGCGTCCAGAGGACACATCTTTGTATGCCCTGATGCAGCTAGAATAGGGCTGACTTTGCCCACAAGGAAAGCTCATGAACATTAGCTGAATTTTTTAAAGACGTTGGTGACTCATTTGGTTAAGGAGCGGGGTTGTGGTGCCAATGGAGGTTTTGATTAGAACCAGCACTTTGTTTTAAACAATACGAGGTGCAATTCGTAATGACAGAAATGACGAGAGGTAACAGATGGGCTTAGCAGAGGTTTGTCGCCAGCGTACTCGAGTATTCTTTTGGCTGTGGCTCCTTAGCCATGACAGAGAGAAGAATGTGAACCATGACAGTCTCCAGGGAAACAGCTGCTCAACTGGGTACGAAGTAGAACAGGGGTTATGAGACTTGAGGAAACCTCTACATTTCGCACCATCTGTCTGAAATCGCACAACTCAACCTGCTGACCGTGAGAAAGGAAGGGATGTGCATAGATGATGGGGCTCCATAAGGCCAAGGGAAATCAAGTAGACCATAAAATAGAGGGAATCATGGCCCCCTGAAAGCTGGCATCTTCCAAAGCCAAAGAAGTTTACGGGGATCTGTTGAATGATCTACTAAAAGGTTCTGTGATTCTGCTTTTATTCATGCTGGGAGGGGAAGACAAGAGTTGAACGAAAACTAACAACTAGGAAGTCCAAAAGAGGCAAAACAGATAAAGAATTTTTATAACCAGAAATATACCATGGTTGTTTTCCTGTCGGTGAAACCTATGTGTAGCTTATTTACATATGTACAGTTAGTCAATTTCACAGAACACCGTTCTTATTTTAATTCCGTTTCTCACCAGAATCTCTTGTAAGCTATAAGGCATTTACTTTAGTCCCTTTAATCAATCCAAAAGCACACACTCTGACCACATACTGTCCTGCCACGTGTGCTGGGTACCAGAGCATTACCAAAAGGATGAGCCGATTCCTATCCTGAAGGGCCTTCATCTGTAAGTAATCAGACAAATTTATGAAACTATCAGTCAGTAAAAAACATCACACAGGTTTATTGTGTGATGTAGTCAAAACAAGATAGTAGACAATAAGGTCTACCTTTAAAGTACTTTAAAAAAATCACTTTAAGTCATTTTTTTTATAAATTCATACTATAAGTATGCCCCTTCACACATCAAGCAAGCAAACGTTATATACATAAAAATTTAGATTCCCACCAATTATAACTTAGGGAAAAGTAGCTCTGTTTAAAAAAAAAAAAGTATTCACTTGAGAAGAGAATTTATCACAGCTCCTTTGAAATTTTGAGCTCATGGTGCAATGTGAAAGCAGGTTGTGGTGATTAAGAGCACGTGCCCCAGAGCTAGCCCAGGCGGCTGGATTCAATGTGAGCTCTACTACTTTCTCGCTGTGTGACTTCAGGGAAGTGAGACAGCGACTCTGTGTTTCTGTGTCTGCCTTTGTAAAAAGGAGAGGATGCTTGTATGTCTCCACGGGAGCTTTTCAAAGATTAAATGAGTTTGTACAGTTAGAGGTTTTGGTGCTGTGCCTGGCCCTCAACTCCTGCAGAAAACGAGGCATGTGACACTGTCAGGGCCAGGTGAGTGGGAAGCACTGGACCAGATAGAAATTTTAGTACTAAATAGAAATTTGTTTTCCCCAGAAAGATTACAGCATAAATATTTGTATGTCTTCTTGAGAAACAAATAGGTGTTATTTCTTTGGGAAATGCAGGAAGAAACCACAAGGTCTATTTTAATACACATTGTTCCCCCTTTTATCTCAATCTTAAAGTAAATGTATTTATTCTGTGGCATCAAATTGATAATGTGATATTCCCATCTCCTTCAGAGTTGATCCTAAAATAGACAGACGGAGATGTAGGCGACAGATAGTCCACAGACAGATAGATAATAAGTTACTCCTCAAACAACTGATGCTGAATGATAATTATATCTAATTTTCGTGCATAGAAAAAGCTATGCTTTCTCATCTTCCACACATTACCAGTCAGCATATGGTTGAAAATACAATGATCATAATTATTCTTGTCATTGAAATGAGGCCAATTTGAAACTAAATGTAAAGATGAATTTAACAAAAACTTAAGGCAAATGAAACACAGGTTCAAAGAATACACTTATGTTTTGCTTTTGTCTGGGCCTAATAGAGTTTAAAAATAATTCTCAGGGCTTCCTTATAAATAACAATGGGTAGTGTTCCAAATATATAATTTCACAGATATTCTGAATACTGGTTCGAATTCAATTTATTCTGAATTTTTATTTCAGTCCCTAATGCTTTTAACTTTTATTTTGTGTGTCTTATCCCAGCTAAATTATCCTTGAAAAATTGGTAAGGGCCAAGTCCCCTATAATTTTAAATTTTTGTATTCAAATGCAATAGAAATATAGAAAAAGGCACAGATTATAAACCTCAAACGCAGTGAATTGTCACAAACTGATCACAACTGTGTAATTAGCACCAGATCAAGAAGCAGACCTCAGCAGCCCACTTCATGCCTCCCAAGAGTAACCTCTACCTGACTTTTAACTACCTAGCGTACTGCATCAGGTGGCTATTTCTGCATCACAAAAACCATACACCTTGAGTGGCACACAAAAACAAGGCTTCACGGTTCTCTCAGCCGGGGTGGTTTTGTAGGCAACTCCGCTCATTTGGCCGAGCTCTCTCCCATGTCTCGGGGTGGGGCACGGATCTCCTCCAGCAGCTCAGCCAGGGCATAGCCAGGGTGACAGCAGAGGATACAAGAATTGACAGAAATATACAAGCTTCCTATTTGTACAAGCTAGGGTCTGCCCTCCAGGGACAGCACGCGGCTAATAAAGTTAGTTGTCCAAGTGCAGGGTCAGTTCCTGTTTTTATTAAAAATTGGGATAATTTGTTCACCGTGGATTTTTTTTTTTTTTTGAACATTACCTTTGGTATCTTTCTTAAACTTTGTGTTTCTTGAGTACCGAGGTTTCTGGCAACGCCTTAAATTTTGTGCCCAGGGTACATGCCTCATTTGTCTCTCACAAGTCCTGGCCCTGGGGGGGGCAGTGCACTCCCCATCCTTAGTGAGAGGACCTGCAGTCTCATGGCAAAGGGCATGGATGTCAGGGAGGAGGAAGCATCAGAGCTAATAAATGCAATCAATTACCATAATTAGTTTTGGCCATTTTTGTACTTTATTATTGGAAATTGTGCAGTATGTATTCTATCGAGTTTGGCTTCCTTTTCTTAACATGCTGTTTGGGGAATTCATCCATTGTGTTATGTGTGGTTGTAAATCACTCGTTCTCGTGGCTGAGCAGAATCCCAATGTGTAAAGATGCCACACTGTTGTTGGTCATTTTAATAGTTACAATTTAGAGCTATTACAAATGGTGCTCCCTTGAATGATCTAGTGTAAGTTTCTGTTAAATACATGTGCATCCTTGTTGGCCATGTATGTAGGAGTGACAAGGCTGGGTCAGAGGGTGAGCACAGAGTCATTTGTAGTGGATCCTTCCAGTTTGCTAAGGCTTCATCCCTTCACCCTCATCAGAAGGCTTGATATCTGATGGTGTAAGCCTTCCAGTTTTGTTCTTTTTTTTTTTTTTAAGGTTGTCTTTGTGGCTCTTTGCATTTCTAAATAAATTTTAGAAGTAGCTTGTCCATTTACACAAAGGATAAAAAACCCTGTGAGAACTTTTGTTGGGTTTGCTTTGAATCTATAGACAAATGTGGCAACTTGACATCATTGCAAAATTATTCCATGTCTTAAATGTCTCCCCATATCCCATGCCTTCTTTGGATATCTACTTTAAATGGAAGAGGTAGCCAATAAATACATAAAATGTGTATGTGGTCAACAAATGTATTGTTGGTACAGGCTTTAGACTGAATCATACTTTCAGTCACACTGGACATCTCAGCAGCACCTGAGCTTGTGCTTCCTTCCATCCCTCTGGGCCTTCAAGTGCTACCTCCTCCACTCAGTGGGAATTCCCTTCCGGCCCTCTGTCCCTCCTGCATGACAAAATCTAATCTTTCTTAACCACTCAATTTAGATTGCACTGTTCTGCAGAATTAATAGGTCTTCCTTGTCGTCCCCCACTGCATTTTCCTTTACCTGATTTCAAATCACCATAGTGTATTGTAATGAGCTCTTCTGGGACCCATTTAAAATTTCTGGGTGCTGACCAAAGCCAGCCCAGCATTTGGTAGATACATGTTGGGTACATGAAAACAGCCAGGCTTTGTATTGCTGCTCTTTGGTTTCTGTGCTTTGTTGATTGGTTTGCTTATTTACTTTTTTGTGGAACTTCATTTGAATTTAACTTTAGTCAAAGAAAAACTACAGTGTCCTGGTTTGGCAAAGTAGTGTATGTCAGTCTGATTTTTGTTTCGCTACTCACTTTGATTTGAAAATAATCATTTACACTCAGTAAGGTTTTGAAGCAGATACATTGTTTAGTCTGATTCACATCAAACTTAAGTTGATTTAAAAGAAAGCCATCAACTGAATTGCATTTCAGATACCAGGAATGAGAGTTCTTGAAAAAGCAGCCACACCTCCAATGACCAGTAGATGGCAGTCTACTTTTAATAGTATTATCAGCCTTACAGTGTCTGGCGCTGTCATTCAAGAGATCTGGAGTAGTGGGCAAGATGAACAGTGGAGTGAAACCCAACCAGGCCTGTTGGCAGAAAAATTAAGGCCAAAATCAGGAAGAAAATGGAGATATAGGGAGTACAACACAGGGAAAATGAAGAGGAATGCCATGAGACATTATATCACTGAAAGGTTAGCAAAAAGCTAAATCAACCACATCCAGAAAGTAAGTAAGAACGATGTATAAGGTCAGAGACAGGTCAGACGGTGTTGAAAAGCAAAGTAGTGTCCTGTCGGCCCCTCCACAGCTGCAGCCCAGCCCCTTGTGGAGTGGAGGGAGGGAAAATTGGGAGAAGGCGTGTCTCTGGTAGGACTGAGCCCCTAGCAGTGTTCATTGTTTGTTTGTTTGTTTGTTTTTATTGTTAGGCTTATTGAGGTGACACTGGTTAACAAGAATTACATAGGTTCCAGGAATGCAACTCTACAGTGTATCGTCTGTGTGTTGCATTATGTGCTCACCACTCAGTGTCAGTTCTTTTTTTATCACCATGTATTTGACTCCTCCTCCCCTCACCCCTCCTCTCCCACCCACTCTTTTCTCACACCCCCTCCCACTTGCCCCCAGGTAACCACTGAACTATTGACTGTGTCCATGAGGTTTTTTTTCTTTGTTGTTTTTAGTTTTATATTTCCAACTCATTCTACAAGGCCTTTGGTATTACCCTAATACCAAAGCCTGGTAAAGATGACACAAAAAAGAAAACTAGAACAATATTTCTGATGAACACAGATGCAAAAATCCTAAACAAAATATTAACAAATAGAGTACAATGCATCAGAAAGATGATACACCACAATCAAGTGGGATTCATCCCAGGAGCACAAGGATGGTTCAAAACGTGCAAATCAATCAGTGTGATACCCCACATAAACAAAATGGAATATTCTCAAATTCTCGTGGGAGGAAGGTAGATTAGAGGCTTTAGACAACATTGGATAGAACACTACCCAACTGTTTTTAGTTGAAACTGCTGCTAACCCCCAAATTATCAGAGAACCATGCTAAGTTTTGCTCTGCATTTGAGGGGTGGGGGCAGAGAATGTGTATTAATCACCTAGTCTATGTAAGGAACTTTATGGTTTTTATTTCATTTCATTTATGAATTAGGGAATTTTACCCCCATTTTACAGATAAGAATGCTGGGGCTCTGAGCAAGAATACATGAGGGCTGTCCGGAAAGTATCCATCCATGTAATGTGAAATATAGAGGCAACCATGGCTGCATCCCCACCCCCACCCCCACCCCCACCCCCAGACAGCTGTGTATGTGATTCAAAGCCACAAAGTACGAAGTGGGGCGGGAAGGGAGGGGTTGAAACCCAGCCTTCTGACTGTTGCTGTGACCCCAAGCCAACTCCCAAAGGATCTAACCTTCCTCTCCAGAATGAGGACAGCACCTCCCTCCTCAGGCTGCCATGGCACGCAGGCAGATAATGCTCATAGAGGGCCCAGCGCAACATGTAGGGCGTAGTCAGCACCCAGAAAACAGAGGTTCCAGGGGCACAGGGTCCTTTCTCACCAGGCCCCCAAAACTGGAAGCTGCAGACATTTTCCCTGGACCCTTGGAAAGGACAGTGGCCTGGGGATGGGCTTCACGGCTCTGCTCATGTTGATCTCACCTAAAAGTGACATCCTCACCACCTAAAGAGGAACCTCTCACATTATAAGGTCCTGGCGGAGTTGGAACCGAGCCAGGGGGCCATGACTAACCTGAAATCACTGACCTCAGTTATCTGTAAACCCTAGATGGTTGGTTGTCCTCTTCTGGGCAACCACAAGAGGAACCCTGAGGGGCTCTGTTTAGTCCATCTAGTTCTGATTCTATTTTTGATAAGAGACTTCCCAGGTTAAATTATAAGTCAGGGCCAAGGTTTATCTCCACAGAAAACCAAGGTGGCTCCTGGAACAGCAAACTGAGGCATTTCATGGATCCAACAGGCCTCATACGGACCCTGAGGAAACTGATTGAATAATGAAACTTGAGGAAGCTGCAGGCTGAAAGCACCAACCATGTTCTGTCGGAACTGGGTGCTTTCTAATGCCACACATTCCTTCTGGCCTAGAATAGGGAAACTGGGGCCCAAAGGAAGCAAGACACAAAGCAAATTCAACCTGTGTGACTGTGAGGGCAGTGAGATGTGCTGAGAAGACAGAAACCCTGGGCAAAGCTGGTTCACTGATGCCCTGGTCGTTAGGACACAGCATCCACTCTGGAATTTTAACTTGCACACAAAGGACCTGAGGAATCAAATCACCTCTGTTTTCTCTCCCTCCCTTTCTCTGTCTCAGTCTCTGTCTCTGTCTCTGTCTCTCTCTCTCTCTCTCTCTCTCTCTCTCTCTCTCTCTCATAAATAGTAGGGCTTGCAGTCTCTGTGAATAGGAATGGATTATTTGTTTTTTCCACCTGCTCGAGTGTGAACCAGGGAGAAGTTGAGAAAAGTTTAAAAGGAGAGCTCATAAGCAGGGGCATGCAGGTTCTCTCCTGCCATCCTCAGCACTGCCACTGACCAACCCTCGGGCCTGGTCCTGAGTTGGGTGGGGAGTAGGAAGGAAATAAGCAGGACTCCCACAAGGGATTTGAGGAGAGGAGCACTACATGCTCTCCTCCAGTTGCAGCCCCCACAGACACGTCTGCCACTGCACCATGGGGAAACAGGAAGTGAGGAGAAGGCAAGGTGTGGGCAGGTGGGAGGTGCCAGGAGCCACTTCCAGGCTTCCCTGGAGTCCAGTGTTGTCATGGAGGAAGTCCATCAGTTTCCTTGGACCCAGACTGGTCCAGAGGCATTAGCTGGAACCAAGGCAACTCGCCAGTCCCAAGAGGACACCTGGAGGAGAGGATCATGAGGCGTAGGCGTGGATCACCTTACAGGGGTCAGGGGCCAGCAGCTGCCTCTCTGAAGCAGCAGAGATGACAGGAAGCCCTCTGTGCTTCCTGAAAAGGCCATCCTCTAGCAACATCTACCCCAGGGGTCAGGCAGGTGGGGACTCCAGCGGCAGATGCCAGCTGAGAAGGAAACCCAGATGTGCCAAGAAGCATACAGCACCAGAAAAAGATGCCCAGAACCCACCACCCATGAAAAAGGACTTCTCTACTACTGGCAGACACCAAGGAAATTATGTTCAGTTAGAAAATATATTCTACTTTGTAGCTATTTGTATTCGTTTTCCATCACTGCCATACAAATGACCATAACTTTAGCAGTTTAAAACACAAATAGATTATATCTTAGTTCTATGGGCCAGAAGTCCCATGAGTCCATGAGACTGTAATCAAGGCATCGGCAGGGCTCCATCGCTCCATGGAGGCTCTAGGGGAGAAAGCACTTCTTCGTTCATTCAGTTGTTGCAGCTCCCCGGGACTGTAGGAATGAGGTCTCTGTTTTCCTTGCTGGCCGACCGCTGGGGTTGCCTGTAGCTCCTGGAAGGCTCTCTCTGGTCAGTGCATGTGGCCTTTTATGTCTCAGAGTCAGCAACAGGGTGTTGAATCCTCCTCGCATTGCCATGCCTCCGCCTCTTCTTCCATAGTCACATTTCTCTCTCTGACCTCCCCCAGGGAAGGGAGTCTGCTTTACAGGACTGGGGTGATTAGAATGAGCCCACCCAAACAATCCAGGATAAGCTGTCCATCTCAAGGTCCACAGTGTTGATCACACCTACAAAACCTCCTTTGTCATGTAAGGTAACATAATTACAGGTTCAGAGGATTAGGGTGTGAATATCTTTGGGGGGGGGGGTTGTAATTCTGTCTACCACACCATTATATTAATATATTCAACAAGCATTTGTTTAATGAGCCAGGTAGAGTATAGATACTGATTTAAGATGTCAGTCAGTATCAGAGGTGTTCGGCTGGGGTGGGGTGCAGCACGTGGGGACACCTGTCTTAGGGTTCCTCTGCAGAACTCCGGGGGATACCATTTACATAAAATACAATGTGCACTGTACCCTCACCCCCACTGACTACTCAGCCTTCACCCCTGAATCACGCAGACTGCATAACTTGGGAGAGGGTCGTTCCAGTCCCCTGGGAGGCAGGAGCTTAGCTCACCAAGGGACTGAGATGGGAACATGCTGGTTCCAGCTTCGACCTGCAGCACCCCAGGGAGGCCTGGAGACAGATGCTGCTCCAGCCCTTTACCCTGCTTCCCGACCTGGTTCTATGGTGCCCCAAGGGACTAGAAAGGGAAATGCCCAGGGTCCTCCTGGGAGGCTTGAAACAACAAGTCATTGAAGAGCAGTGAGGAGAGAACAGAAGAAGGTTGGTTTCTCACTCATTGAAGCCCTGTCAGACTGAGGCCTATATATTGTAGCTCTGGGGCCCATAAGAGCCACCAGTTTGCTGGGTTTTTCTCAACCACAATCATGGTGAGTCAGCACAGCAGTTAGTCTCAGCCGGGAGACCGCAGCCCTAGCAGAGCTCCAGGTGGAACAGTCTCTTGATCGGCCTGGCCCTGGTCCTGACCCCACCCCTGTGTTCCTCCAGTCTTGGGCCTCCCTGGATTGGCCGGCACCCTGGCCACATACCCAAGCAGCCATTCACCTAGCTGAGTGTAGAGCTTCCAAGGCCATGGCACGAAAGGTGGGGGTGACAGATAAACAAGAAAAGAAGTCACTGGCCCTGTCTGACAAGCACAGAATAGCTTTGGGCCAGCAGCATCTCAGGCTCTTGGCTCCAGGGAAGACTTGAGCTAGAAGGGGAGTGGTGGGGCATTCTGCCTTCCTCTGCTCCAGACTACATTCTGGAAGCCAGGCCCTGACAGCTAGAGCCCTCCGGATGCAGTCACATCACAGCACTACATTCTGACCAACCAGACTTCCTGTGGCAGAAACACCTGCCAGGAAGGGGTGGTCAGTACCACCACCCCGTCATTTAAATGGCTCTTTACTATTCACACCACAAAACCCTAAATGATGGTGGTGGTTGTCGTTTCTGCTCCGACCACTTAAAATTTGCTGGCAGGGGACTGAGGTGGGAACCTGCTAGTTTCAGGTTCGGCCACAGCAGCAAGGCCAATGAGAGCATAGTGGGACCTGTAGCACCCCAGGGAGGCCTGGAGACAGATGGTGCTCCAGCCCTTTACCCTGTTTCCTGACCTGGTTCTACAGTGGCCCAAGGAACTAGAGAGGGAAATGCCCAGGGCCCTCCTGGGCCACTTGCAACTGCACATCATTAAAGGAAAGCTCTTGTGAGGTCTCCATGCTGCCTGCATGTTGGAACCATCCCAGCCCAGTCAAATCAGCCTCTCTGGGATGGAGTCACCGGCCTCAGTAGTTATAATGCTCCCCAGTGATTCTTTTGTGCGGCAGGGCTGGGAATTGCCCACCTAAACTAAAATGTTTCCATTCTCACCAGCATGGAGGACACGTAGTCTGGGGCTCCTAGCAAGGCAGGATTCCTTTCTTTTAAAAATGCATGTGTTGTGTTGAT